>CM035110.1:64017269-64181639 GCA_020205505.1 Panax japonicus
TTATACCCTTGAACGCCTTGCTCATATGTACGTAAATGGGATTGTGAGATTGCATAGCATGCCAGTATCCATAGTTTTGTATCGTGACCCAAGATTCACTTCACAATTTTGGGTTAGTTTGAAGAAAGCTATGGGCACAGATTTACGATTCAGTTCGGCATACCATCCTTAAACGGACGGGCAATCAGAAAGGACTATTCAAATCCTTGAAGATCTATTAAGACTCTGTGTCCTAGATTTCAAAGGAAGTTGGGATAAGTACTTGTCATTGGTGGAATCCTCCTACAATAACAGTTATCAAGCAAGTATATGCATGGCTCCATTCGAGGCATTATATGGACGAAAGTGTCGTTCTCCAGTATGCTGGGACGAGGTGGGTGAAGCAACGTTGTTGGGGTCAGAATTAGTACGCATGACTACAGAAAAGATCCAAACGATTCGACAACATATACAAACAGCACAGGATCGACAAAAGAGTTATGTGGATCTTCATCGAAAGAACGTAGAATTTAATATTGGGGATCATATACTGTTACGTATTGCTCCATTGAAGGGAGTTACAAGATTTGGGAAGAGAGAAAAGCTCAATCAACGATTTGTTGGTCCATTTGAGATTCTTGACCGGATAGGAAATATGGCCTATAGACTCGCATTACCTCCAAGCATGTCTCGTGTTCATAATATTTTTCATATATCAATGCTTCGTAAATATGTGAAAGACCTAAACCACATTATTGTGTTAGAACCAGATGTAATAGCTGAAGATTTAACGTACGAGGAGGTACCTGACAAGATATTGGATAGAAAAGAGCATGTCCTATGAATAAAGGTTATACCATAAGTTAAGATTTTGTGGAGGAACCATGCTATTGAAGAAATGACCCGGGAGTTGGAATCAGAAATGAAAGCGAGGTACCCTCACCTTTTCGAAATACCAGGTACGTACGTCAATTTTGAGGACGAAATTTCATAAGGTGAGGAGGTTGTAAGACCCTAACTTATTATAAATTAAATTAAATTTCCTCTATTCATTATCTTGAAATAATAAGGAGTTAATTTGATATAATGTTTTGGTTATGGGTGAAATGTGCAAATTTTGCAAAATAAGCAAGTGGTTATAAAATATTCATTGTTGTCGGGGAATATTCGTTTGGTCGTGGAATATTCTTGCTGTCGGGGAATATTCGTATGACGGCACAACCATTTGTGGGCTCCATAACGGAAAACGATCGGATGAAGAAAACGACAAGTTTAAGTTTTTATTAATAACGGCATAATTGTTACCGTTAACACTGTTGGATTACCTGGTGGTTAAAATACAGTAATACGCGTGGTTGCACAGTAGCACACGATATTGCACAGTAACCCTCTTTCTTGGGAACGACCTGATTGTCATAATTGTGATTCTGTAATATTATTTGTGAACAATTAATTATTGATTTATATGATAGGGATATATTTATTTTATACGGATATAAATGAAGGATATATTTATTTTATGTGGAGATAAATGAAAAAATTAATATTAAGGTGTTTTATCAGTATTTTATCAAAATGGAGGTATTAAAAATTATCCGTATGTGGATTTCAGGCATTTTTCGTTTGGAATTTAGAAAAACTTAAACCTACAAAATTTTAGAGAATTTAATTTCCTATAGAAAGGACATAAAATTCATATTTTTCTGATAAAAGAGCTATTTATTGTGAATTATTGAAGTTTCAAAAATAAAATATTTTTATTAAAATTATGGGTGGGACCCACTTTTGTTTTTTGAAAATATGTGCTGGAATTTTTTTTCAAAAGTGGAGGGCTGGTCTTGGCTGGCGTGCATAGAAGGAGGAAAAAATATATATATTATTTTATTAATTTAGCCTCTTTTGGCGTTCTAGCATTTTTCTATAAATAGAGTGCTTAGTTAGAATTAAAAATCACACCAAAAATAAGTTTTCTCTGTCTCTCTATATATATTATCGAGCGTATTTTGTGAGTATTTAGATACTTTGAGAGTTGCTATTCAATGCAAGTTTCCTTCAACATTTCATCTGATATTCCAGTCAGAAATATTGTTCTTTCAAAGTAAGAGATGTTATTTTTTTTCGTAAATGATATTATTTCTTTCAATATCATTATGCTGAAATATTTGTATAAATTTTATTGTAAAATTTTTACCTTTTTGTGTTGGGGTTACTATTCACGTATACGACACTATTCACAATTACGACACTATTCACCAAAAAATAAAATTTTCGCTTCTTTGTCCCAGATGTCTATTATGGTTACTATCTTTGATTGTATCCATGCATTGATCTTCATTCTTGAATTTTTACTCCACTATGATTTATTATGGAGTATTTTTGAACTTGGATTATTTAAAGTACGAATTCCTAATCTTTGTTCTTTTGTCCCACTGGATTTGTTTTTTATAAACATTTTTCATCATCATCAGTCCTAAATGATGATATAACTAAATATCTTTGGCCTGTAGTGTGACGCACCCAAAACAAGTATACATCACCCATCTTGAGTCGCCAAAGACATGGTACAAAATACAAATGCAAACTTAATTATACAAACGTCGTGTAATATATAACAAAACATATGCTATGAGTTTTAATACAAATATTATCATCTAGATAATATCCATACTCAATGGAATCCTCATTACATTTATTATCACACTATTTAATAGAATAGTGAGGACTACAAATGTTATCATCTGGACCGTCACTCTGTTCCCCGACTCGTCCCAGCTATATTTTCATTTCCTGAAGAGAACAGTGAAAGAAAGGGCGAGTTCAACTAGCCCAGTAAGAAATATTATGACTAAGATAATGCAGAATAAATTATCATTATTCTTCAAAAATGTTAAACTGATAAAATACAATAGACATCAAGTTTAACTGCAGCGGAATAAGCAATCCATTAGAAAAGTCAAGTAGAGCATGATATCTACTATCTTCTATGATTTAAAATTTTTTCATCAATTTTTATCGCTGAAACTCAGCTTAATAAATAAACCACATCATCGAGTCATCCCTGCACTACGGGCCAAGGATATTCATTAAATCATCAATGGTTATGACTATACCGAATAATCCGTGGTCATAATCATACCAAAAACTGTCCATCAATGCACTACAGGTCACTGAGGACTTTTACCACATCATTTATAACATTACAGGTCATGATTTTACCGAATGATTCCTGGTCATAATCATACCAAGTCCATCTATGCACGTACGCCAAAGATGACTTTCATCACAATATAAGCATGAGGATGATGACAATGACATAATAATTCAATAAAACAAGTTTAAGAATAAATTTTAAAGATTTATAAGTTAATTTATCTTGAAATCAATTACGTCCAAATTGTCAACATGATACTGCTTTGTGGAGTAAAATTCAAAAATGCTCAGAAGAATATTTCCATGAAAAGATACCAGATGAAGCGCAAATATCCTGGATATTCTACTAATTTTATGGAGTATAGAAACCAATCCTTTAACCAAATGAGTATCATAGAATATATGAAACTACAAATGGATTTTCACCCGCCATGCGATAATCCACGTAGACAGATCATTTTCACAATTTAATAAGGAATGAATACGAAGGATCATTAACCATGCATGTGATAATAAAGAATAATAAAGAATGGAACCAGGTCATGCGTAATCCACACAGACAGGATATTCCAACAGAATAATAAAGAATGGAATAATAGAAGAATTCACCATGCATACAATAGACCGCACAGACAGGTTATTCCAACAGAATAATAAAGAATGGAATAACAAAGAATTCACTATGCATACGATAGACCGCACAGACAGGTTATTCTAATAGAATAATAAAGAATGGAACCAGGTCTAGCGTAATCTGCACAGAGAGGATATTTCAACAGAATAATAAAGAATGGAATAACAGAAGAATTTCACCATGTGTGCGGTACTTCGCATAGACAGGTTATTCCAACATAATAATAAAGAATGGAATAACAGAAGCTCTCTACATGAATACGAAAGAAATAACACCCCTTACTTTAGAAGAAACTAGATTTTGGAATAGTGAGGTAGCAGACTTCTATTCTTCTTTTTTTTTATAATTTCTCTCTATAATAATTGCTCTAAAGCTTTAGTGAATTGGTGAGAAATGAAGGAAGAATGAGCTTCTATTTATAGAAAAATATAGTTTCGATAATTACACGTTTTGGGGCTCGAAATATTACAGTACAATACCTTTAACTTTTCTTTCATTTTTAATTTAGTCCTGCAAGTATTATCAATCTTGCACCAACTCCCCTAATAGTATAAGAATGTGAATCAATAGTACACACATGTGAACAAATAGTTATAATCATGTGAATTAATAGCAATTAATTGCTCATTTATCCAGTTAATTACCCGACTGGTCAGTATAACTTCCAAACATCAATTAATATCAAAATAAATGTCGATATCCACTAACACTAATAATTCCAACACAATGGCACTATCAATTTCATCTTTAATCAACACGAACTTATTCATCATTAATATTATAACTCACAATATTTAACAATCAGGTCATTCCCAGGAAAGAGGGGCTTTCTGATATGGATTTTTCCTTATTAGCGCGCAATTAGATGACCAAACCTCTCCTTGACAGAACTTCTAGACATTGTAAATATTGCAATTTAATAATATGAATAACTTTGTCGTCGTCGTCTCAATTATTGATTTAATCATATAAGATATTTTACAGATGATACTTTGACAATAATCAAATCAATAATATGAGAGATATGATGCAACAATTACTGTAACAATAATTGAGTATAACTGAGTGACTTCTCACGTAAGCATCAATAATCAATACTGTGTGTAACTATGCAACCACGCGTATTACTGTACTTTTACTACTGGGTAGTTCAATAGTTTAACAGTAAAACTTCTGCCGTTATTTTTATAAAAAGGTAATTCTGTCATTTTTTAACTATGACAATACTTTCGTTGTGGGGTCCACCAATGATTGTGCCGTCGTGCGAATATTCCCTGTTAAAACGAATATTCTCCGACCAATCGAATATTATATAACCACGTGCTTACTTTGCAAAATTTATAAATATTACCCACAACTATAACATTATATTATATCCACACCATAATATTCAAAAATATATTTCAAGAGAAATTAATCTTTATTCATAAAAGTTGGGGTCTTACATGTAGTGCAAAGATGAATGATTATCTGATGAATATCTTTGGCCCGTAATGCAAAGATGAATAATTGATTCAAGATGTATATTGATTGATGTTACAGGGATAAAATATTGATGATGTACTTTTAAATTCATAGATGATAGCAGATTTCATTCTCTACTTAACTCTTCTAATGAATTGTTGTTTCCGCTGCAGTTGTTGATCTAAAACTTATTGTCTATTATATTCTATAAGATTTTTCCCTGTTGAAGACTAAGGATAATTCATTGTATATTATCTTAGTCATAATATTCTTTACTGGGCTAGTTGAGCTCACTCTTTTCCTTTTTGTTCCATTTTTCTTCTCAGGAAGTGAGAATATAGCAGGAACCAGTCGAGGTATAGAGTGATGGTCCTAGACAGTTGTTTTAGCAATCCTCACTATTTTTGTAAAATAGTGTATCAATAATTGTAATGATGACTTTATCTGAGTGTGGATATTGTCTAGAAGACAATATTTGTATTTAAACTCACAGTTTATGTGTTGTCGTATTTTGCACTACAATTGTATTAATGAAGTTGTAGTTATTTTTATATCATGTATTTGTTGGCGACTCAGAATGGGTGATGTATACCTATTTTGGAGGCGTCACAGTTGTAAGACCCCGAATTTTAAAAAATGAAAGTATTCAATTTTTCTTATAATTATTATTTTATTTCGTAAATGGTTAAATTGATAAAAGGTTAAAGTTAAGGGTAATAGGTGAAATTTTTTTTGCAAAGTAAGCAAGTTGTTATAAAATATTTATTTGGTCAGGGAATATTCTTTTTGTCGGGAAATATCCGTACGATGGCACAATCATTGGTGGACCCCACAACGGAAGTATTGTAGTATTTTGAAAACGACAGAATTATCTTTTTTTAAAAATAACGGCGAAAGTGTTACCATTAAAACTGTTGAACTACCCGGTAGTAAAAGTACAGTAATACGCGTGGTTGCATAGTAGCACACGGTATTGATTATTGATGTTTATGTAAGAAGTCATTCAGTTATACTCAATTATTGCTACAGTAATTGTTGCATCATATCTCTCATATTATTGATTCAATTATTGTCACAGTATCATCTGTATAATATGTTATATGATTAAATTAATAATTGAGACGGCAAAGTTATTCATATTATTATTTGTAATATTGACAATGTCTAGAAGTTCTGTCAAGCAGAGGTTAGGACACCTAATTGCGCGCCAATAAGGAGAAATCCTTATTGGAAAGCCCCCTCTTTCCTAGGAACGACATGGTTGTTAAATATTATGAATTATAATATTAATGATGAATAAGTTTGTGTTAATTAAATATGAAAATGATAGTTCTATTGTGTTGGAATTATTAGTGTTAGTAAAAATCGACATTTATTTCGATAATAATTGATGTCTCGAGGTTATATTGACCAATCGGGTAATTAACCAGATAAATGAGCAATTAATTGCTATTGATTCACGTGATTATAACTATTTATTCACATGTGTGTACTATTGATTCATATTCATTTACTATTAGGGGAGTTAGTGCAAGATTGATAATACTTGCATGACTAAGTTAAAAATAGAGGTATAGATGGAGGTATTATACTGTAATTCGTATTTTCACATGTCTAGAACTATTGATTCACATGATTTACTATTGATTCACATGATTTACTATTAGGAGAGATGGTGCAAGTTTGATAATACTTGCAGGACTAATTAAAAATAAAGGAAAAGAGGAAGGTGTTATACTGTAATATTTTGAGCCCCAAAATGTGCAATTATTGAAACTATATTTTCCTATAAATAGAAGCTCATTTTTCCTTTATTTCTCACCAATTCACTAAAGTTATAGAGCAATTATTATAGATAGAAATTATAGAGAGAAAGAAGAAGAGAAGTTTGCTACCTCACTATTCAAGTATCCAGTTTTCTTCTATGGTAAGGGGTATTATTCTTTCGTATTCATGAAGAGAGTTATTTTCTTTCAATACTCATAAGGGTTGTTATTCCATTCTTTATTAGTATGTTGGGATAACCTGTCTATGGGAAGTACCGCATACATGGTGAAATTCTTCTGTTATTCTATTATTTATTATTCTGTTGGAATTACCTATTTGTGCGGTCTATCGCATGCCTGGTGAATTTTGTTGTTATTCCATTCTTTATTATTCTGTTGGAATATCCTGTCTGTGCGGATTACGTATGACCTAGTTCCATTCTTTATTATTCTGTTGGGAATAACCTGCCTGCGCGGTCTATCGCATGCATGGTAAATTCTTTTGTTATTCCATTCTTTATTATTCTGTTGGAATAACCTGTCTATGTGGATTACCGCATGCATGGTGAATGATCCTTTGTATTCATTCTTTATTAAATTATTGAAATGATCTGTCTATGTGGATTACCGCATGGCAGGTGAAAATCCATTTGCAGTTTTGTATATTCTATTATACTCGTCTGAGATATCATTTCTTTTGTACTAGTCATGGAATATCATTTTCTTTGGTATTTTTTTACGAGTTACTATTCACGGGTTACTATTCACCTGATTACTATTCACTCTAGTATTATTCACTCGAGTATTCGGGGCACTTTTTATGCCAGAGTACTATTCACAAGTTACTATTCAAGGGTTACTATTCACCCAATTACTATTCACTCTAGTATCATTCACTCAGGTATTCGGATACTTTTCCTGTCGGGGTACTATTCACAGGGTACTATTCCCGAAGTACTATTCGTGGGGTACTATTCACCCAAAAAATATATTTCTTTTCTGTCCAAATTATTTTTGGTACATGAATATTATTATTGAATTTTACTCTACAAAGCAGTATCATGTTGACAATTTAGACTTTATTGATTTCTGGATAAATTAAATTATAAATCTTTAAAATTTATCCTCGAACTTGTTTTATTGAATTATTATGTCATTGTCATCACCCTCATGCTTATATTATGATTAAAGTCAACTTTGACTTACGTGCATAGGTGGACTTGGTATGATTATGACCAGGGATTATTCGGTATAATCATGACCGTAATGTGACGAATGATGTGGTAAAAGTCCTTATTGGCCTGTAGTTCATTGATGGACAGTTGTTGGTATGATTATGACCAGGGATTATTTGGTATAATCATGACCATTGATGATTACATGAATATCCTTGGCCGTTGTGCAGGGATGATTCACTTTTATTTATTAAGCTGAGTCTCAACAATAAAGTTGATGAAAAACTTTTTAAATCATAGAAGATAGTAGATTTTATTCTCTACTTGACTCTTCTAATGGATTACTTGTTTCCGCTGTAGCTGTTGTAGTTAAACTTGTTATCTATTGTATTCTATCAGTTATTATACTGTTGAAGGCTAAGGATAATTTATTCTGCATTATCTTAATCATAATATTTCTTACTGGGCTAGTTGAGCTCACCCTTTCTTTCATTATTCTCTTTAGGAAATGAGAATATAGTTGGGATGAGTCGGGGAATTGAGTGATGGTCCAGGACAAATGGCTTTAGAGTCCTCTCTATTCTACGGAATAATGTGATAATAATTGTAATGAGGACTCCATTGAGTGTGGATATTATCTAGATGACAATATTCTTGTTTAAACTCTCAGCTATATTTTGTCGTATTTTACACGACTGTTGTATAATTAAGTTGTATTTGAATTTATGTACCATGTATCTGGCAACCCAAGATGGGTGATGTATACCTGTTTTGGGGGCGTCACAACAGTTGGTATCAGATCTTAGGGATATGGTCTCTGGCGGAGATCGAGGAGTAGAACTAGAAGGGGAGAGACGAGTATATCCTTTGTTATTGTGTCCTACCAAAGCTTATTTGTTGGTCGATCAGAATATAGGGGCATTATGTGGTATGTCATTTTCTTTAATTAACCCTTATTTTGTGGCAGTATTTGAGAATTGCAGTTGTGAACGTTAACAATGGAGTGTATGAGACCGTGGAGACACCTTTAATCACCAACTAGGAGAACGTGCAGCAGGTAGGAAATATTCATCCTGTAAACAACACTACCGAGCAAACAATGAATGATGTGATGTTTAGAAGCAACCTTTGGCTGTGTCATTCTAGCAGTCGATCATTGGTAGTTGTTAGCTGCCATCAACTCTAGCAAACTGTATACTTCATCAAAAAAATTTTATCATAAAAGCTCCTCCAAATGCTGCGTCAATACTAGTCTGTGTACCACTCATGAGCCCATTATAAAATGTTTATACTTATAGCCAATTGGGAAGCCCATGACGTGGACACTTTCTCAGTAACTCTTTAAATCTTTCCCAAGCTTCATATAATGGCTCTAAATCTAGTTGACTGAAAATAGTGATGTCGTTTCTCAACTTTGTTGTTTTGGCAGGTGGGAAGAACTTTGCTAGGAACTTCTGTGCCAAATCATCCCATATGGTGATGGACCCAGGTGGAAGTGAGTGTAACCACCCTCTTGCATTGTCCCAAAGAGTGAAGGGAGACAAACAAAATCTAATTGCATCTTCCGAGACTCCATTAAATTTAAATATGTCGCAAATCTCGACAAAACTCACTAAATGCTGATTCGGACCATCATTCGCCAAGCCCATAAATTGTACCAGATTTTGAACCATTTGAATAGTTCCAGGCTTAATTTCAAAAGTTGTGACATTGATAGCCAATTTTTGAATGCTTGACTTTATCTCATCCATCTTTGGCATAGCATAATCCTGAAGGTATTTTTGTTGCTCTGCAACAATTTTCTCTTTGTTCTTTATTTTCTTACAAACCTTTCGCCACCTACGACAACTTCTCTCAATTTCGTTCTCGTATTGCAATGGTTCCGTATGATGCAAACGTGTTTGCATCCACTGATCAAGAGTACGTGAAATAAAACAAAAGTGTTTAACTAAGATTGATTTAATTGAAATTAATATGGCATATATTAAAACAATTCCTCGGCAACGGTGCCAAAAACTTATTTGGCTAAATGCGTACTAGCAAAACATGAAAGTATACGCGATCGAATAACAGTAAAGTAGAAAGTAGAGTATCGTTTCCCACAGAAAATTGTATAAAATAACTAACACCTACTAACTTTATATTAAACCAATTTTATTAAACAAATCGATAATTGATGTGAATTTATGAAAAACTAAATAAATTAACTAAGTAAAACTATCTACCAAGAATTGGATTCAGATTAAGAAGACTTAGGATTGCAACTTCCCTTGATGATTCACATTAATGTACATATTTCTTGTTGAATTAAATCAGTAAACATGGATTGTTGATCAAGAACTCGTTAGTATCCATAAGCATCTTTCAATGACTTATAAACAAATCCTCCTAAATCCAATAAGAATTAGAACTAGAAAGAACACCCTAGCTAATCTACTCACTATATCTCTATGTGAATTAGAAGTAACAATAATTTCAAGCACAGGTTCTCTTTTAGATCACATAAGGCATATATGTATATTTCAATCCTATACACAAATTACAAGTTCCAATATATGCAGAAATCATAATCTAATGCTATTATATCTAGATCTAAATCCATATTCCATTTATCAATTTCATATAAATTATCCCACTAATTACTGGCCAAACAATTAATTAGTTATGCACAAGATATAATAGACAATCCAATAATAATTCTCAAGAAAATATATTAATTTAAGCTACTCATCAAGTTCTATTTCAATCCTAAATAAAAGTTTAGTTCATAATTGAAATAAAATTCATCATCCACAAATAAATCATCATCCAGAAATTACAAATTAAAGATGAAGAAAAGATAAATGAAAATTCTTGTGAAGGAATCATTGTCCCTGTCTTGGTCTTCAATAGTGGCCTTTCTTCTTGATAAAATTTTGATTTATGCCTCCTTGCTTTTATTCCCAAAAAATAGGGTTTGATAATCCTCTCTTTAATGACTGAATTACCTTCCCTTTTATATGCCTCATAAAATCTTTCTCCAAAAAGAATTAATCAAAGCCAATCTCCTTGCTGATTTCCTTGCCAAAAATAATCAAATCGTTGATCGTTGACTTTGTTAACCCGACCTGGCACGGCTGCGCTAGGTGTAGTACTCCGTGGAGGGCTGTCGCGGTAAGACTGCTTCAATTCTGAAATCCGTGGCCACTTGGTGTTGCCGCTCCATATCTCCCTTTAAATTCGGCGTTGCCGTGCCTCTATCTGCTATAAGCATCCACGTTGTCGCGCCAAGCTCTAGGCTAACACATGCGTTATCGCGTCAGTCCACCAGATTTGCTGCCATGTTCCTTTTTCTATGATTTCTTTCTCCAAGTAATTCAATGCTCATCCCATATCATGATTCCTATAAAACAAAACGATAAATACATAATTAAAATGATCACAAACACTTAAAAACTAACAACAAATTAAACTCAAACAAATTCGATTCATGGGTATAAAACTCACTCATCAACCTTTACCCACTGTAATTGTCGTGTTGTCAGCATTAACTAAAGGTGTAAACGAACCGAGACGAGCCGAGTATTGAGTTGCTCAGATTTGATTCACAAATTTTATCGAGTATAAAATAAGGTTTGATTGAGGCTCATTTAGCTACTGAGTAGATCGAACACGATTCTGAATCGAGCCCGAGTAGTTTGAACTTTTCGACCGAATATGATTCGAGTATCAAAAGAAAATTATAATTTGAGAATGTTCGAGTAATTTATCGAACTTTAAAATTTGCTCATATTTGACTCATTTATATTTCGAGTCGAGCTTGAATCAAACTTTTAGTCGAACAAGTACGAATCGAGCCCGAACTGTTTGCTCATTTTACAGCCTTAGGATTAACTAAACTTTAAAAAAATAGAATTGACCCACTAAACTTGTTTAAAAAAATTTATCGGGTCATTCCGTCCAATTTCACATACGGACGTCAAATAATTTGCTTAACTTTCATACGTAGCTTTAAAAAAAACAAAACAAAACAAGTAACTTCCTACGTGACTTAAAAAAAATATTTACCACCATTTTCCTCCCTCTTTCTTTGACCATCATTTTCTCTCTTATTTTTCATTTTTTCATTATTTTCTCTCTCCTTTTTTCGACCACCATTTTCTCTCTCTCCGTTGCTATTTTGTTTATTCTTTTAAATTTGTTGATAGACACCATCTTTTTTAGATCAAGATTATCAAAGCAACAACACCAATCACAAAAGAAAGAAAAACAACAAAAATAAGAAAAACAATATCAAAAATCTCATCAAAATAACTCATAACCCAAATTAGCTAGATCAAATTCTGTTCTTAGCCAATTCCATGATGTAAAACCCATTAAATTTCAGACCTATTTTGTTATTGAACAAATTTATGAAGAAAAAGCTTCCGAATCACAAACCTATTTCGATTTTGAGCATACCCATGAAGGAAAAATCATATATACACTTTTAATGAGTCAATTTTATTTTTTTAAAGTTTAGTAGGGTAATGCTGACAATATACAATATTTCAAAATGGGGTAAAGGTCCATGTTTTCCAAAAGATTGAGAGGAAATTGAAAATTCGGTATTTTTTGTTTAGGAGATAAAGTGTTTTAGAGTGAGAAATTAGATCAAGTAAGGGATGAGAAGTTGAATGAGGCGAAGAAAGTAGATATAGGAAGAGGAAGAAGACACAAAAAAAGTGACCCAGAGAGAAATGGTGAGTCATCTGCAATATTAAACTAACGAGAATAATTATAAAAATATTATTTAAAATATATCTTTATTGTCTGCACAATTAAAATATGGACGAAAATATTATAAAAATGTCATTAATTTTAATATTATGATAATATATTTAATATTTTCAAATTTACCATCCGCGCTTTAAAATACAGATCTTGAAAGACTCAATAATATTAAATTGTGGACGGAAAATAATTTTTACGATCAGATCCGCGATTGGACGATCAAGAAAGATAGTTTGTGTCTGAAACGGCAATTAAAGATCTTATCTAAATTAATTTGGTAGGTCATTTTAAGAGTAATTCAATCATTATCTTTTAATTTTAAGTACAAATTATATAATAATAATAATAATAATAATAATAATAATAATAATATATGTTCAAATACAATGAATATAATTATAATTTTATATAAAGTATTACTGTGAACTTGTTTATTTTTTTAATATATTATATAATTGTAAATATAATACTGATATAAATTATCTTAAATATTATATATGTATTATCTCAATAAAAAATTATCAAAATTTTATAAAAATAAATTATATAAACTAGCACATTACTCGGACGATCTATCAAACTTGTTCTCATAAATACTCCACTTTGCCACCCAACCAAAGATTGAAACTGTCGAAGACTTCAATGAATGAACCCTCATTAGTACTACTATTTACTAACGCAAAACCATCAACAATAATTATGAGCAATGCCGTACCATCTTATAATTTAATGTCCCAATTGTCTAGCTATAAATGTTTTAAAGAACACTTTAATATATATTGCTTGGTAATTAGGTATAGAAATTTCAAATTTATCTATGAGTAATTATTATATTCATAGTTAATTACTCTCTACGTCTCATAATATGACATTTTAGATAATTTTATTTTTTAAAATTATTTAACATTTTATATAATTTATGAGAATTAATCACAATTTTAATTTCTTAAATTATCTCTTATTAAAAAATGTTACAAATGAGGGAGAGAGTATGAGATAAATTAATATATAGTAAAGGGTATTATAGACAACTAATACTATATTTAATGTTATACAATCATTTACTTAATTTTTGTGCACAACTCTAAAACGTCATGTATTATGAGATGGAAGAAGTAATTTGTAATAATTATGATATGATCCGCAATGTTAAGTAACTAAACAGAAATTATTAGGCGTGAGAATGGTTCGACTTGGTACGGTTACTTAAATTAAAAATTACAATATTAAATCACTTGCATTGTTGTGGTGCGGTTTCTAAGAATGCGGTGCGACTTCTAGCTAGGAATGTGGTGCGGTTTTGACTCAAAAACCAATTAAAAAATATTATACATGTCATATATACTTTCAAAATTTCAAATAAATCTCAAACATTGTTGACTTAAATATTACCCAAGTACACAAAGTTAAATTCTTGAAACCAATCACAAATTAATTCAAAATTTCAAATTCCTCTAATTGAAAAGTTGAAGCTAGTTAGTATTATATAAATTCTAAAGATACATCCATTATTACAATACAACCTTGTTTCAAACTTTATGTCTTAAACCATGCAAACATATTCTAAAATTAAATTTATAATCATACTTAAACAAAGCTTTAAAACATTCACAAAAATAAGAAAAATATTAAAGAACTTAAAACTCTAAATAATATGTAGTTCCTTAATTAAGGAGTGCGATTTCTATACCAAAACTACAATTATAAGGAATGCGATTTTTATTGAAAAAATCACACTATGCTATCAAAACCAATGATGTAGTTTTTACGATTTCGGTTGCGAAATCAGTTCTTATTTACCCTAAAAAATTACACAGGTTGTACATTACAATTCAGTGGAATTTTATCCAAATAATCTAAGATAACTAGAATACAGATTAACTTAAATTCTATCTAGTTAACTTAAATTTTCCTTATGATAGTAATAGTTTATAACTTGAATACAGATAAGGTTTTCACAAAAAGTGATGAATATATAAGTTTGTAAGAAATAAACACGAGATCGAACCAAGCTTTCTGATATATACTTAATTAATATTCTTATTTATGTTTGTGCGAGTAAAAACTAGAAAGACTACTGAATAATTACCTCTTCAAACATTGCTGCTACTGCTATATATATATACATATATATATATATATATATATATATATATATATATATATATATATATATATATGTTCCTGTAAATATTGTTGCTTGATGATTATTAACAAGCTAATATAATTAACCAATTGCTACAATTATCATCATTACCATAACTTTAAAAACTCACCACGCAATTTACAAATTTCATTCTTTAATTAATGAAGTACAACCATCTCATCTCGTATCATCTCATTTCATCATCAAACATAAAACCAAAAATAAAAACTAACAGAAAATAAGCAATCAAAAACAAACAAAAGAAGAAGAAGAAGGGATCGATAATTAAAATAAACAAAGAGAAAAGAATGAAACCTGAAATGCTCACCAACCCAAATCCTCTCTCTAAACATCTACCTTAATTTCATGTAGTTAACAATCAAGAAGTTAGCTAGTACGGCGGCCGCCCACCGGATGCCCAAAAGGCCTCCGGTGGCAATTGAATCGAGTTCAAAAGATTCGGAGCCATCCCATGAAATAGCGACGGGTCCCCCAATAACTGCTGCTGTTGCTGCTGCTGTGAGTTTTGTCCAACCCCGCCCGGTGACCCAATCGACCCTCCGCCGCCTTGCATTGGCAGCGCCGCCTCTTCCTCCTCCAGCGGCAGCCTCTCATACGCGGCATTACTAAATGAAGCTGCCATAATAACCACCGGCCCAGCCGCCAAAAGCGCCCCCACCACACTCCCTCCCACCACCTGCCCTTGCCCGCCAGCCAAATAAATGGTCAACCCGGTGGCGGCCGGGGGAGCCGGCGGCGGCAGGAACGATCCCGATAACGACAAGATCTCGAACCGGCCGTGTAAGGTAATTACGGCGCCCGGTGAGGCCGGTTGACGGAGAGTAACATTGGTAACCGTGCCGTTCCCATTCATAATGCAAACTCCCCTTTGGCGTCTTCGGGCAAAAATGGCTACACTCTCCATGACGTCGCATCCGTCAGCAACTTCCATCACGTGAGTGCGGAGGGCGTTGGCACTGTCACGTGTGATGATGATGGGAGGTTTTGGTTTGTTTTTGGATCCGGCGGGTCGGCCTCGGGGTCGTCGTGATGAGCTGTCTCCTAATTCTTTGCCATCGTCTTCGTCGTCATTGTTGTAGTCGTGGTTATCGTCCCGGTCCCGTTTGATTAGGCCGCTGGTGCCGCTTTGTTCGTCTTCCGAGGTTTGATGGTGCTGGTGGAATTGGTGTTGTTGGAGATTGAAATATCTTGTGTGAAATGGAGGTGGGAGTGAATTATGACCATGACCTGATGTTGGATCCATTTCTTTTTCTTTTTTCTCCTCTAGAAACCCTCAATTCTTGGCATGCATATATATATATAGTTGTTAGTTAAGGTGAGATGAAGAACTAGCTAGGGGATGCAGTACGTACAAATGGAGATGGAAGAAAGCTAAAGAGAAGACTTTGGGTATCTAATAGTATTTGTGTGTATTGGTTGGTGGGTAATTATGGGTATTAGGGCTTGTTTAAGGAATCAAGCAAGGAGTGGACCTTTTTTTTTGTGTGTGTATATATTATCCACCAAATTAGTAATATTCATCAAGCTGAATTAACTCTCTTTTTTCTTTTTGGTTGTGAATTCTTCTTGGGTTTGGTGTTTTACTACTTATACGATACTATATAGATTTTGTTGTTGTTGTTGAGGGTTTTGGAGTGAGGAGGAAGAAGAAGAAGAAGTTGGATAGGAAATAGGTTTTGGGTCTTGTTTCTCTAAGGGTTAGTCATGTTTTGTTGGGTTGGGGTTAAATTTTTGAGAAAGAAAATAGATGGCATGGATGGATTTGGTTTCGGTAAGCTAGACTGTATATGGGCGGTGGCCGGTGGGGATATATGCAATTGTTTCTCTCTCCTGTCTACTGTACAAATAATGTTTAGTAACTATACAATTTTTCTTTTTCTAATATAACACTGAAAACCTAGTTTTATAGGTATAATACTTAAAAGAAATGAATAGTTTTTCGCAATGAAATTTGAAGAAAGAAATACGATGTTTTTATGAATTCTTTTTTTTTTTTAAATTTGCATGCATGTGTGAGGTTTATTTATTATTTATATAACAAAATTTAATAAAAAAATAAAATCACTTGTCTAAATATTTACTTTTACCATAAAAGAAATAAGGAATTGTTTAATTTCTCTCTCTTTTTTTCCTTCAGTCATATATAAACCTTAACCTCCCAAACTTTAACTTCTGGGAAGGGTCTTTATTCTTTTGAAGATCGAGACCCTCCTCAAATCTTCTTATCATTTCTGCTTTTTTTTTTTAGTATTATTAATTAATTATTTAGGGTTTTTAAAAAAGATATATTAATTTACTCCTCCCTTACTTATTTATTGATCAGCTTTCTAAATTGTCCTAATCTCTATTTCTCTGTCCCCTCCATTATTTTATTCTTTAATTTAAAAAATTCTTAATTAGTCATCTATGTATGCCTAGCAAGTTAGTATTAAGTAAAAATTGACAGCAACTCTAAATTAATTGCATGAAATTCAAACTACTACCATTATTGGACTACCACATTTAATTTTTCACATAAGAGACAAAAATAGTGATTCATTTAAAATATAATATATATACAAAAAAAAACAAGGGTACTACTGTACTAGGTTTATATTCTTGCTGGCTAAATATTTACTCTCCCTTATTTAATACAAGTTATTTTATAATTGTGTACAAATATTAAAAAAATAATTGTATATCATTAAATATAATATTAATTATTTATATTATCATTGTATTAAAAAAAATAATGTTATTTATTGGAAAAAATAATAAAAAAATCAAAATTATATATTTATTATTTGAAATAATTTTAAAAACTAAATAATTAATATTTATTTAAAAATTTTAATAATTTATATTAAAAAAATAATTTTTTAAAATAATTTATATTAAGAAACATGGAGTATGAAATTGGACAAAGTGTCATGTAAGACCATGTACTCGTGAGAGAGAGAGATTCCAATTAAGAGCCACATGCACCACTAGACGACTCTGCAAAACTTAAAGTCTTATCTTTATGAATATAGGAGGGTGGAGTCCACATGGTGGACACATGCTTCTTCCCCCGATTTCTTCGGGTCTATTCCATTCAACTTCATCCTCTTAATGTTATTTTAGTGTGGTTTGATATAATTATGTAATAAGAACATATTAAAATAATTTTTTTTAAAAAAATAAAATTTAAATATTAAAAATTGTTTAATAATTAATATATATAATATGAATTCGGTTATCATGAAATTAATTTATAGTAAATTGGTCGATTGACCAATACAATGCTGACAGCAAAGAGATCACATCTCGCATGCATATCGACATTGTATTGATCAATTAACCAAAATTAACTTCATATTAACTACTTCCGTATAATATGTCTGAATATAATATTTTGTTATTTTATGTTTTAATCAACTTATACAAACTTTGGATGGTGGGGGTGATAATATAATTAATAGATATTAAATAATTAATTCAAATAAAATCACTGACAATGTATGTCTAATAAAATGTTATATATATTCAAACAAACTATACATATTAATTATTAAATAATTTTTTTATATTTAAAACATAGTTATGACAATATTTTAAAATATTTTAAGTCTGATAAAACATAGTAATAATTAAGACAATGTTTTATATAATAATTAGAATATATGATGGCGTCTGATTGGTGATGGGTAATGCGAGGATGGTGGTGGTGGTAGTAGTGGTGGGTGGTGGCGGTAGTGGGTGGTAAGTAGTGTAGTGAAAAAGGTGAAGTGAAGAATTAAAAAAATTAAATTAATTAGAGTAGTAAGGGTAAGAGAGTAACGAGTAGCTTTTTAAAAAAGAAAAGCCTTAATTTATAAATTTTTTTAAGAGATAAAAAGAGACTATCAAACAACCTACAACCCCTTCTTTTGGCTCATGGCCAAAGTCGATCATGAATTTTCTAAGGTCCAGGATAAATTTTCTTAAATGTGCCTCTTTATATAAATTAAATAAATAAATAAATTATTAATTAAATAATTTTTTTAAAATTATAAGAATTTATAAAAGATAAGGAATAACATTTTAAAATATCATCGAAGTAAAGAATCATCACAAGTACCTACAAAATAAAAATATTAATAAAATCGATAAAACTAATGAAATACCCACTATAGTTGGTAAGTTTTACAGATTACACAATTGAACATTTAATTTTTTAAATTACCCCACTAAACTAATTATTATTTTAAAATTGGGTTATTCCGTTAAAAAAAATAAAGGAAAATTAATTTTTTATCTACAAAATTAATGAATTATCCACTGTTGTTGGCACGTTTTACTGATTACACCATTGAACTTTTAATTTTTCAGATTACTCCATTAAACTAATTAAAAATGATTATTTTAAATATTTTTAAAAATAATTATTATTTTCAGTAAAAAATATTAGAAACTTTAATTTTTCCATAAAATGAGTAAAGTTTCATAAAATATAAATTTTAAAAAATTAAAATGTTATGAAACCTTATTGATTTTTTTTTGAAAAAAAATTTCTTTTGAAAATAAAATTTATTTTTTGAATCTATATTTTATAAAATTTTACTCATTTTTTTAAAATATGAAGAATTTTCCAATTTTTTTCTTGAAAAATAATATTTATTTATAAAAAATAATAATTTATTTTTTGAAAAAATTGAATCAGTTTTTTTATTTATCTTTTACTATTTTTTATTTTAATTTATATTTTTATTTTTTTAAAAAAAATTCTAATATTAAGAATGGGTCATTCTGTTAAAAAATGAAGTAGACATTAATTTAATTTAAAATCACTTTAATTTTTTTAAATTTATATTTTATGAAACTCTACTCATTTTATGAAGAAAAAAAAGTTTCTAATATTTTTTACTTAAAATAATAATTATTTTTAAAAATATTTAAAATAATTATTTTTAATTTGTTTGATGAGATAATTTAAAAAATTAAAAAATCAATGGTGTAATCAGTAAAATGTGCCAACTACAGTGGGTAATTAATTAGGTTTGTAGATAAAAAATTAAGGTCCGTTTATTTTTTTAACCGAATGACCCAATTTTAAAATAATAATTAGTTTAGTGGTGTAATTTGAAAAATTAAAAGTTCAATATATGTTGTAATCAGTAAAACCTACCAACTACGGTGAGTATTTCTTTAGTTTTGCCCAATGAAATTTAAACAAAAAATGTGAAACCCCAGATTTTATGAATAAAGAATTAATTTTCTCGAAATAATTTTTTAATATTATGGTGTGAATTTGAGATAATATTATAGTTGTGGGTAGTATTTATAAATTTTACAAAGTATGCAAGTTGTTATATTATATTCGATTGGTCAGGGAATATTCTTTGTGTCGAAAAATATTCGTACGACGGTACAATTATTGGTGGACCCCACAACGGAATTATTGTCGGATTGAGAAAACGACAAAAATATTTTATTGAAAATAACGGCGGAAGTTTTACCGTTGATACTGTTGAACTACTGGGTAGTAAAAGTACAGTAATACGCGTTGTCGCATAGTAGCACACGGTATTGATTATTGATATTTATGTGAGAAGTCGCTCAGTTTAATTCAATTATTATCGATTAATAATATGAGTTATTATAGCGATGATGACGTTTTGTTTTATTCGTATTATTAACGTAATAAAACAGAAACATCTTTTTATATAAAACAGAATACTTTATTAAAGTTATTTTATAAATAGAATATATTATATTTTATTATGCATAGTGTTGCATAGTGTTTTGCATAGTGTTGCATAGTAAAAATCTTTTTATATAAATAGAATATATTATATTTTATTTAAAAGATTTTTCTTTAAATATGGACCGTCAGATTAAAGTAAATCAATCTGGACCGTTCATGGATTAGTTACTATGCATTCCATTTTCCTATAAATAGAAGCTCATTCCTTCATTATTTTCTTACGAATTCACTGAACTCTAGAGAGAGAAACTATAGAGAGAGAGAAGAAAAGCTTTTTACTACTTAACTTTTCTTTTCCTATATCCAATTTTTGTTACGGTAAGGGGTGTTATTCTTTTTTATTCATGAAGAGAACTATTGTTATTCCATTTCTTATTATTCTGTTGGAATAACCTGTATACGCAGGGCTGACCCTGAGTTTTTCAGGGCCTAAAACGAAAAAAAAATTTGGGCCCTTTGTGAATTGCTATTAAGATAGGTATAAAAAAACACTATAAATTTTCTCTAAACAAAAGAATATAAATATGAAAGAATACCAAATATAATAACATACTTTTTTAATATTTTCAAAGCATCATTCAAAACACTAAAAAATGGAAAAAAGGGGCCCTAAAATTTTTTGGGCCTAAAGCCCGGGCACCTTGGGCTTTAGCCCAGGGCCGGTACTGTGTATACGCGGTCTACCCTATACTTGGTGACATTCTTCTATCATTCTGTTGGAACATCCTGTCTGTGTGTTTTACACCGGACCTGGTTCCGTCTTTATTATTATTCCGTTGGAACATCTTGTCTGTGTGTTTTACACCGGACCTGGTTCCATTTTTATTATTCCGTCTTTATTATTCTGTCGGAATATCCTGTCTGTGCTATACACCGGACCTGGTTCCATCATTTATTATTCCGCATTTATTATTCTGTTGGAACATCCTATCGGTGTGAATTTCACATGAACTGGTTCCGTTGTTTATTATTCTGTTGGAATAACCTGCATGTGCGGTCTATCGCATGCATGGTGATTTCTTTTGTTATTCCATTCTTTATTATACTCAGTTGGATAAAACTTTGACTTCTATACTCCATGAAATTAGTGGAATATCCTTGATATTTGCACTTCATCCAGTATCTTTTCATGGAAATATTCTTCTGAGCATTCTTGAATTTTACACCACAAAATAGTATCGTGTTGACAATTTGGACGTTAATAATTCCTAGATAAAATAATTCTTGAACTTGTTTTATTGAATTCTTATATCATTGTCATCATCCCCATGTTTATGTTATGTTGAAAGTCATCTGTGGCCTGTAGTGCATAGATGGACTTGGTATGATTATGACCAGGGATTATTCGGTATAATCATGACCGTAATATTACAAATGATGTGGAAAAAGTCCTCATTGGCCATAGTGCATTGATGGACAGTTTTTGGTATAATTATGGCTATGGATTCTCTTTGGCCGTAGTGCAAAGATGAATTGTTTTATGGCATGATCAGTACCGTTGATGAAAACACGATTATCTTTGGCCCGTAGTGCATGGATAATTCGTGGTCGTGATACTAAAGAATATCCTTAACCTGTAGTGCAGGGATGATTTAATGATGTGGATTATTTATTGAGCTGAGTCTCAGCGATAAAAGTGATGAAAAACTTTTTAAATCATAAAAGATAGTAGATTCTATTCTCTACTTGACTCTTTTAATGGATTGCTTGTTCCGCTGCAGTTAAACTTGATGTCTATTATATTTTATCAGTTTAACATTGTTGGAGGCTAATGATAATTTATTCTGCATTATCTTAGTCATAATATTTCTTACTGGGCTAGTTGAGCTCACCCTTTCTTTCACTGTTCTCTTCAGGAAATGAGAACATAGCCGGGACTAGTCGGGGAACGGAGTGACGGTCTAGATGATAGTATTAGTAGTCCTCACTATTCTGTAAAATAGTGTGATAATAATTGTAATGAGGACTCTTTTTGAGTTTGTATAATCTCTAGTAGACAATAATTGTATTCAAACTCACAGTTATGTTTTGTCGTATTGTACACGACAGTTGTATTAGTAAGTTGTATTTGAATTATGTGCCATGTATCTGACGACCCGAGATGGGTGATGTATACCTAATTTTGGGGGCGTCACAAAAAACATTATTTAAAATGTCTTCTTATTGCACTTTTAGATGCAAAATCATCAATTATACTATTATATTTAATATTTTTTAGCATATCATTTTCAATTCATAATATCCTTAATTTTTTTATTATTTTATTTTTTTATACACATAAATACATAAACTTAATTATAAAAAAAAAATTGGATCTCTCTCAACTATGAACCCTGGACGGTTGACCTGGTGGCCATTGCCCCGGACCGGCTCTACTCATGGCAGACGCTGGTGGATCTGGTATATAGTAATGTTTATATAATTTTGTATATCATTATATGTTTATATAAATAGATAGTTAAATTGGGTATAAGTTGCAGTAATATAGTACTAAATTTGCATTGCAATTTTAATTTTAATTTCATTTGTTTATCTCAATCGAGTTTTTAGATTAAATTAATCACTTTTACAATCAACAGTCATATCACAATATATTTTCTCATCTCTTATCTCATTTATTGTTTTCACTCTTTTATATAACTCTAATTATATATATATATATATATATATATATATATATATATATATATATATATATATATATAATTTATTTTGTAATGAATAAAGATTACATGAATCAGTATGACATATTAGATGTGACCTTGGATGAGAAAGTAGGTTTGAATTCATAAAACTATCTACTGAAATTAAACTTAAATGCAAGTAAGCATCAACAAAAGCAGTTAGATATTTAAGAAATAATTGTTCCGTTTTAAATTATAAAATTAATATTTATTTTTAAAAAATTAATTTAAAATATTTTTAAACTTAAGATAAATTCATTTTATTTATGTTAATATAATTATAAATATCATAAATTATTTAAAAAAATATTATTAATTATAAGATTTATCGTGTTTTTAAAATTTATAAAAATCATGTCAATTTTAAATTTAAAAACATATTAAATTGATTTTTAAAAAATCATAATAATTTTATAATTCATAATAAAGTGAATATTTTTTTCCCTGATTAAATTAAGATTCAAGAAACATGAAACTATAAATTGTAAGCCTAGTGACTACTTATGATACAGTAAGTACGTATCCTTACCAATTATTTGATTCAAAGTATATATATACATTTTATTTGAGTAAATACACTAACATCCTGGATAGATAATTATAATAGCATTCACTATTTTTTTAATTTTTTAAATAATAATCAATACATTTTTAGTTAAAAATATGTAATATTCACTATAAGTGTAATTAACCAACTAATATCTATAAATATTTTTAATATAACAACCAAAATATCCTTCAAATTATAATGCTTAATATACCCACTAAATATAAATTAGTATATTTTCATTTTCATTTAATTAACTTGATGTGATTAATAAAATTATGAATGTGCATTAAATAACATAAATGTCAAAAAATAACAAATATTTATTTTATCAAGAAAATAAAATCATACACTTTTTACTAATTAAATTTCTCAAAGATTAAAATTTACATGATATACATTCATAAATATTTTTTTAAAATTAAAAAGTAAAATCTTAATACACATAAAAAGTGCAAATTAACATAAAAAAATTATAATTATTTTTCAAAAATATTAAAATTTACATAAAACAAACTTATACACAACTTGTTACAGAACTAATATTATTATTCATATAAAAATATATTAAAAATTTTGTTAATTGTATTTCTCAAATATTAAGGAAAACATAAGTCACAATTACGCATAATTATTTATAGTAAAAATGATAAATGTTGTTATTTAAAAAAAGGAAAAATTATTAAAAATGAAAATCTTTTTACAAGATAGAGATAGTACGTCATATATAATATTACATTTTCTTTTATTCAACATTACCATAAAAACAACACCAACTATGTATTAAAAAATGTAATCGAAACCATAAACATCCTAACTTTTGATACTCAAGATAAATTTAACAAATGAGAATCATAATATGTAACTAAAAAACAAAATAATAATTTTGTTATTAAACATCAAAAACTAAACTATTAACATACTCAATTCATTCTAATTACAACAGTTTCATTAATAATTTAATTTAAAATTCTTATATTTGTACCATTTACCTAAACATATATATATATGTGTTAATTAAACTAAATCAATTTTTTTATAAGTTTCCAATAATTTGAATGTAGATGAACTTAATTACAAATAAAACTATAATTAAAATGTATTGTATTAAAATATATAGAATAATTTAGTCACTGGAAATATTATATTATTCTTGAATTAGAGTTTGATAAAATACAAGAGAATCTATTATATTATTTTTGAATTAGAGTTATATTATTATATTATTTTATTTTTCTAGTATGTATATGAGCTTATATATATGAGCTTATAAATAGATCTGCATGCACTCTCTTGAACCACTTGATCATAAGGTAATTCTCAATTACCAGGAACCAGAAGGAAATGTGCCAATGAAAAAGAATTGTTAATAGATGCATTTTTGGAGTATGAGGATATTGTACATATATATGTACGTATTTCATGCAGCTCTTTGATTGAATGAATACTTGACGAGTCGTGTTTTAAAAATTGTTAAAGCTGGTGCCAGAAAGGAGGAGACTTGGGTATTTCCTAAGGCATTTTTTTATACAATTTTATTTATCTATTTTTCATAATTCATTTTATATATACTTTTCATACTATATATTCAAAACATACAGTAGAATTTTAAAATCTTCATTAAATCGATACAATAGAAGTCAGATTAATTACACTTAGGCTTAGATCTATGCACTCAACTAAATTTAGGTGGTAAATGGTTTGCCTAGTGTGAGATAGACCTACAAATGAATCGAATCGAAGTCAAACACTGTTAGTCGAATTCGAACATATTCGAGTAGCACGATCGAACCAACGCTCATGTTCGAGTTCAATAGTTAGCTGTCGTGAACAGTTCGCAAACATGATCGAGTTCGTGAACGAACAGTTCGTAAATATATTCAAACATAATTGATTTCAAGAACACATGATCGTTTGTGAACGTGATCAAGTTTGCAAACATTTTGACGAATCACGTCTGCTGATTATATTTCTAACTTTCAAGTCAATTAATGTAAGAAAGTGAACCACTCAAACTCATGTTAGAAAAATTGTTTGCGAACACAGACGAACCGAATAATATAATTCATGAACATGTTTGATAGATCAATCGGACGTAAAATCATATGCAAACTCGACTCGACATGACATTAAATTCGAACTCAAATCAATAAGAGTTCGGTTGGTTTGCAGTAGGACACTATTTGGGAGTCAATATACATCCAATTAAATCAATGTTGATTCTATTCCAGAGTCGACCCCAAATTCTTCCTTCATTATGTTTTTCTTTTTGATACGAGTGAGATGGCACAGGGTGTAAATTGCTAGTTAGTGTATTAGCATAATAAGGTAATCATGCAATGGAGGTAGGGGTGCACAACAGGCCGGCCCGGCCTGGTCTGGCCTGGGCCTGCCAGGCCTTGGGCTTTGACCAGGCCAGGCCAGGCCGTTGACTTTTGGCCTTCAGGCCAGGCCAGGCCAGGCCTTGGTCTCTGGGCTGTGGCCTGGCTAGGCCTGCAGGCCAGGCCAGGCCAGGCCCAGACCAGGCCAGGCCAGACCAGGCCCAAGGCCTTGGCTGGTCTGGTCCTTTTTTTTAATGTTACATATTAAATATTAAAAATATAAATAATAAAATATAAATTAATAAATTTTGTAAAAATGATGCAAGATTTTTGAGATTTATTTTATTTTAACATTCTACTACACACCAATATAAATATATTAGATTACACTTTTATTTTATTAGAACAAAAATAAATATATTCATCTTAAATTACAAAAAAAAATGCAATTTAGATGTAACTTGAATATAAAACAAATTGATTTCTTAAATATATGTCTAATTGTCTACTATGCACTTCGTAGAAAATATTGTAGATTACTTAAATACTGTAGATTACACTTTTATTTTTTGAATATAAAGTAAGTTTTGATTTTATTTTCTTATAGTACGTACTAGGATCGGTTGGACATATATTTTGTAAAGTTTAAACACACATATATCTTTTCATTTATGATCATTAAACTCTTACATGGTTATATCTCAAGAATTAATTCCAGTTAGTTTTCAAATTACTTTATGAAATTTTTATTTAAATTAGTACAACAGAATACCTAAAACATAACCAAAATCATAAATCCCCCCAAGAATTTAGCATATCCAAATTAATGAAGAACTTGAGTATTTACAAGAAACAACCTTATTATTAATATTTAATATTAAAAATTAGTTTATTGATGTATTAATTAATGTTAATATTTAACATTAAAGTAACAAAGAATATTACTAAAATTTTATTGTTAAATATTAGTACTTTAGTATTTACAATAAATTAACTTATTATTAATATTTAATCAACTAAGTAACTAACTTATTATTAATATTAAATATACTAACTAGTTATATTAATTGAATATGTATAGTAATTAAATGTATCAACAAGAAATCAAGAATAAATAATTAAAATTTTAAATTTTATTGATGTATTAATTAAAACTAATGTATTATACTTATAAATTACAACAATGAATAAGTAAAATTTTATACTTTATTGATGAATAATTATAAATTTAAAGTTCAAAAATTACAAATAATTAGATAAAAAATTTTGTAAGGTCTCAGGCCAGGCCAGGCCTCATGTCAGGCCAGGCCAGGCCTCATGCCAGGCCAGGCCAGGCCAGGCCAGGCCTTGCCAGGCCAGGCCAGACCCCAGGCCAGGCCCAAGGCCAGGCCAGGCCAGACTTTTTTGCAGGCCAGGCCAGGCCAGATTTTTATAAAAAAAAAGTGGCCTATTCAAGCCTTCCAGGCCAGGCCTGACCGGGCCAGGCCTTGACCAGACCGGGCTTTGACCAGACCGGGCCCAGGCCGGACCTAGGCCAGGCCGCGGGCCTCAGGCCTTTTGTGCACCTCTAAATGGAGGTTTTGACTTTTGACCAAACAATATAATTAATTAATTTGTGGAGAGTTAATTCATGTGTTGGGTTGGTCTCACGCTGACACAGTAAGAGAAGAGGGAGATCGAGGAACAAATTAAAGCCGCCCCTCCCCTCTCTATCCAAAGCTCATATATATGTAATAATTAAGACTGTATTTTAATTTTACATACCATTCTTATACGACCACAGGCGTCTATCGACCGGTGCAAATATTTTTTAAATTTTTTTACGACTTCTAAACAATTTATGTGATTTATTGAAACTGATTTTTTATAAAATTCAGTAATTTATGTGTCATTTAGATACATGAAAAAAATATATTATACAGACTGTAAAATTTTATTTTTTACATGTATCCGATTGATACCTAAATCACTGAATTTTATAAAAATTTTAATTTCATTAAATTATATTAATTATTTAGAAATCATTAAAAAAAAAATTATCGACCCCAAAATCTGATCGCCCAAGACTTATTGTTTTAAATATATATATTTAACCCATTTAGGTTCTTCTTGTTGGGATTCTTTTCCATATATATACATATATATTTTTTTGGGTTCAGAAACTCACACTCGTATCTCTCGCATGATCATGCGGGTGAAATCCTATGCAGTAAAAGATGCTCTTTGTCGGGTTCACTAGCTACCTCTCTCCCCTTACGGCCTTACCCTCCCAAACCTTAATTGGATAATAACCGATCCGGACTGAATTAATTACCAAATTTTAATCAAATATGAAAGTCCGTAATTTTTAATTATGTTTGTTATAATAAAAATGAAATGAAACGACAACAAATTCTATGAATATATATATATATATATATGTATGTATATATATAGTCCGTTTCTCCAGCGAACTGAGAACGAATCGACTATAGCATAAAAAATCGTTTTTAATATTATAGTGACGAAAAACCGTCGTTATTCGCTGAAAAGAACCGGACTATATATATATATATATATATATATATATATATATATATATATATATATATATATATATATATATATATATATATATATATAGGGTCCCCATCTGTGACAACCGGTTTCCACATATACTATTCAACAACCATGATCTTAACCCTTGATCTCAATATTAAATGGCCCAATTTAATCACAATTTCTCTTGATCGCTAGAGGCTCTATCGGCAGTAATATTCCTTAAATCAGCACGACAAAATACCAAAAATACCCCTGATAGGCCTCATGGCACACTGCCTACTGCTACAAGTTGTGGCGGCAGTGTGACTATTTTAATAAACTAGCTAAATGAGATAGATTCAAAACCCACTTATATTATGTATACATGGGTTCACCTTCTATCCCAAAAATAAGATAAGTTTGAATTGTAAAATTTATATAAATTATTTTTAGATTTAAAATTCATGTAATTTATTTTTAATTTTTAAAAAATATAAATTTATGATTTAATTAATATTTTTCAAATAATTTATAATTTTCATAATTGAATTACAAATTTGATGAATTCATTATCTCAATTTGAGATTATAAATTTTTTTTAGAGTTTAAAATTTATATGAATTCATCAAATTTACAATTCATATTTTTAATTTTTTTTTAAATTCATTATCTCAATTTGAGATTATTAATTTTTTTTAAAATGTTAATTTAAATTTAAAAAAAATTAATAATATGAATTGTAAATTTGATGAATTCATATAAATTTTAAACTCTAAAAAAAATTAATAATCTCAAATTGAGATAATGAATTCATCAAATTTACAATTTATATGAATTCTTCAAATTTACAATTCAATTATGAAAATTATAAATTATTTGAAAATTGTTAATTAAATCATAAATTTATATTTTTAAAAAATTAAAAATAAATTTCATGAATTTTAAATTTAAAAATAATTTTTATAAATTTTACAATTCAAACTTATCTTATTTTTGCGATAGAAGGTGTACCCATGTATACATAATATAAGTGGGTTTTGAATCAATCTCATTTAGTCAGTTTTTTTAAAATAGCCAAGAAGCCACACTGCCGCCACAGCTTGTAGCGGCAGCCAGTGTGGCATGAGGCCTATCATGGGTAATTTAGTATTTTATCGTGCTAATTGAAGGAATATTACTGCCACTAGAGCCTCTAGCGGCAGGAAAAATTGTGATTAAATTAGGTCATTCAATATCGAGATCAAGGGTTAAGATCATGGTTGTTGAATAGTATCCTTTGCAATCGATTGACGTGGATAGAGACCCATATATATATATATATATATTATTAGTTGCCTAGCTAGCTAGTTATATTCGCCATAGGATTTGATGAAATAATACTAAATATTGGGGGAGGGATAAAATACGATAAACACGTTGGAAGACTTGTTAATATGATTGGAACACAAATTAAATAATTAATGCCACTACACTACATGAACCAATTAACAACAGTAGTGATTTGTAAGGACCAATATTTAAAATTACTAGTATTAGAATATAGTAGTATCAACTCAACTAAATTTCATTTGGGGAAATTAAAGAGAATTAAGGAGATGAGGATTGACCAATTAAAAAGATTAGATTCTTGACTCAATTATTAATCATTTTGGTTTATAAGTCCCACCCAACCAAACCTATGCCAACGTAAATCTTTCAGTTGAAAGAATGAGAAGGGAAGCTAAGATACAACACACACACACACACACATATATATATATATATATATATATATATATATATATATATATGTATGTATGTATGTATGGAACAACATTTAATTTGGAGGAATTCAAACTCCAAGGTTGATTAAACTTGAGATCAAGGCTTTCAAATTCACAAGTATTGTAAACTTTGTCCCCTCCCCTCCCCTAGCTTAATTTTATTTTATTAATTGACTGGCTAAATATATAATTCGTTTTTTAAAAAAAAACTAAAATTAAAATTAAAATAGATTTAAACAAGAATTTTTTTAAGGTACTTCTGGCTGAGAGGATAGTATTTAGTGAGGATTGGATGGATGGAAAGATGAAAGCTTATAGTGGAAGTTGGGATCTTTAATTTATCAATGCTAGTGACTTATCAACAACTAAATAAAGTTATGTTTAATCACATAACTCCCTTTCCTTAAACAATTAAATCAATCAATCCGTTACTATCACAACTATATAATAATAATAATAATAATAATAATAATAATAATATAATTATACAAGAAATTATATTATTGTATACCATGTAAGAAGTAAACCCAAGGAGGCTAGGGTTGGACCAGTTGGAAAAAAAAAACAAATTAAATAACTGGCATGTGAAGGGCACATATAGCATGGGAATCTAACATATAATGCTGCATGTTTCTGCTTTCTCACTAACCCCCCACTCTTTCCGGTACTTTAGACTCACAGCATCAACACCCATCTCATTTGCTTATCCTGTTGGGGAAATTACTTGATCCATAACTTTAATTAACTATATATATATATAGTTAATTAATTAATGGCTAATTAAGCTGATGACATCATTATTATTAAAATATTTAACTAGGTATTGGATTAATATTAGATTAGGACTAAGCTAACGACAAAAATGACTTGATACAAGTTGCTAGCATTGCGTTAATATTAATTTTAGTCTCTTTGGTTGTACATAGATCCACGGATGCCTTTTGTTGTCTGCTGTGCTAATATGCTTTAGTTAATTATTCTTCCATCCTATAAGAGGTTTTGTTTTGGCTCTGATACCCTATTGAAGCATCTAATTTACAATCAATTGATAATGAGTGGAATAACTTCTCAAATTATATATTGAGTTTGCATGTCTTAGTTGCCATGTGGGACTTTATATCTCAACAGAGTTAATTAATAAATTAATTAAAGGTTAACTTGGAAAATGCATGACTATTTGAATTTTTAATTAATAGAGCATATTCGCAAATCGTAAATTACTCTCAGATTAATGCAAGGAAAAATATTTGCAATGGTGTACGGAATTTTAACTATCATTTGACAATTCCTAGACATGTATATATTGTTGGCGTGAGTTGTCATTCGGAGCTGTTATGGGAAAAAAAATATTTGTGATTGACAATTACTACGAATCAGGATTGATTGATAACCAGTCGTATAAGGATGAAATCTTTTTTTCTAGCCTTAAAATTGCTTTAGTCAAGAATAGGTTCATTTGTAATATTAGACATGGGATCAAAGCAGGTTCCGATCATGGCACCTACTGTTATTCTCTAATTTTGATTTCTCTGTTTCCCTTCCATCTACTTTACCCGTAACTATGAGCGATACCGACCAACCTGGCAGCCATTCTTATTGAATTAACCACCAGAATGAATGAAGTTTTGACCAAAGCTTCGACTCCAACCCAGATCACCGACACAACTGCTGCTCTGTTTGGCATTAGGTTTGATGGCTCCAACTATGACTTTTGGTCCCAAGTTGTCGAGATGTATATCTCAGGTAAGGACAAATTGGGATATATTAATTAATGGCGACATTCACCAACCTCCAGAAAAAGATCCATCCTTTCGAAAGTGGCGCAGGATAATGTCATTGTCAAAGGATGGTTGATCAACTCCATGGAACCATCACTGATCGAGAACTTCATCATATTTTCAATCGCGAAACTGGTGTGGAATTCTATTGCGACCACCTACTTTTACGGGAGTGAAACATCTCAGGTATATGATCTTCGACGACGCGTGACTCGGCTGAAACAAGCAGGTGACTATCTTGAAAAATATTTTATAGAACTCCAGGGATTATGGCGTGTAGCGGAATTGTACGATCCATCCCACATCAATTCATTACCATGCAGTGCACACCTTCGACGACGCGCGACTCCGCTACGCTCGGGACCTTTGGCCCGAGCTCCGCTCCGCACTAGCCTTTTTCAGCGGCTTTCATATTATGAGTCACAAATTTCCAACAAATCTCCACCTTGACGAATAACCTCATCCATTTCGAAGATAAGTTACTTGTCCAATCCGATATTGGGGGGAATCCTCCAAACTAACATTCAGAGATATTGATCAAGTCCAAGCAATGCTTGAACTTGTCCGCGATCACAGTCTTTGTCAACATGTCAGCTGCATTTTCAGAAGTGTGCACCTTCTCCAATATCACATCCCCAGTAGCTATCAGCTCCCTCACCTTGTGAAACCTTACACTAATATGCTTGGTCCTTGCGTGATACACTTGATGCTTTGCCAAGTAAATGGCGCTCTGACTATCACAATACAGCTGTACTCCACCTTGATCTATGCCCAGCTCATTCACAAAACCCTTCAACCACAATGTTTCCTTGCCAGCCTCAGCCAATGCCATGTACTTAGATTCAGTAGTAGATAGAGCTACTAGAGATTGAACCATAGATCTCCAACAAATCGGTCCATCTGTCAGTGTAAACACATACCCTGTTGTAGATCTGAAATCATCCAACCTTCCAGCATAATCCGCATCCGCATACCCTACAACTGATATCCGAGCCTCTTGCTTCGCAAACATAATCCCATGATTTTTCGTTCCTCTCAAATATCTGAACACCCACTTAACAGCTTTCCAGTGCTCTCTACCTGGATTGGTCATGTATTTGCTCACTGTGCTGACTGCATGTGCCAAATCGGATCTTGTACACGCCATCACATACATCAAACAACCAACTGCGCTCTCATAGGGCACGTTCGACATATCCTGGATCTCTTCAGTCGATTTCGAACACTATTCTGTAGATAACCTGAAGTGACTCGCCGATGAAGTGCTGACCTGTTTAGCATTAGCCATACTAAACGTCTCCAACACTTTCTCTGTGACGCCCCCAAAATAGGTATATATCACCAATTTTAGGTCGTCAATAACATGGTACAGAAACAACTACAACTTTATTAATACATCATAAAAATTGTGAGTTTAAATACAAATATTGTCTTCTAGACAATATTCGTATCCACATAAATTCTCATCACAATTATTGATACATTATTTTACACAAATGGTGAGGACTACTAAACAACTTCTAGAATCATCATTCCATACCCCTACTAGTACTCGCTACATTCTCGCCTCCTGAGAAGAAAAATGAAACAAAAAGGAAAAGGGTGAGCTCAACTAGCCCAGTAAAATATATTATGACTAAGATAATATAGAACAAATTATCGTTAGTCTTTAACAGGGAAAAATATGATAGAATACAATAGACAACAAGTTTCAGATCAATATTCGCAGCGGAAATAATAATTCATAGAAGAGTTACGTAGAGAATGAAATCTACTACTATCTATGAATTTAAAAGTCCATCATCAATATTTTATCCCTGTAACATCAATCAATATACATCTTGAATCAAATATTCATCTTTGCACTACAGGCCAAAGATATTCATCAGTTGGTCATGTTCATCTCAACACATGTTCATCTTTGCACTACGGGCCAAAGATATTCGTTATAAAATTATTTATCTTTGCACTATAGGTCAAAGATATTCAGTAATATCATCATTTAGGACTGAGGATGATGAAAAATATTTTAAAGGAAACGAATCCAGTGAAATAAAAGAATAAATATCAAGGATTCGTATTTCAGCTATTTCATGTCCAAAAATATCTCATAAATAATCAAAGTGGAGTAAAATTCAAGAATGATCAAAACATGGATACAATCAAAGCTAGTATCCACAATAGATATTTTGGACGAAATATAAAAATTTAATTTTTTTGTGAATAGTGTCATATTCGTGAATAGTGCCGTATTCGTGAATAGTGTCGTATACGTGAATAGTAATCCCGACATAAAAAGTTCCAAATTTGATTAAAAGTTCAAACCAATATTTCGGCATAATGATATTGAAGAAAATAATATCATTTAAAAAGAAAATAACATTCCTTACCTCGAAAAGATAGTACTTCTAGTTGAAACACCGGATATAGGCTATGACTTGAACTTGCACCGTATAGCAACACTCAAAGTATTAAAATACTCACAAGAATACGCTCAGTATATCGAGAGAGAAAGAGAGATAATATTTTAGTTTCTGGTGTGATTTTCAATTCTAACCTAAGCACCCTATTTATAGGAAAATGCTTAGAACACCAAAGCAGAAAATTTAATATAATATTATTATATTTACAAAATTGTCAAGCCCACCTCTTGAATATGAATTCAGCCACCTTGCACATGTTTAATGCAGCCCACCAAGCAAAAAAAAAAACGTTTTGTAATTAAAAATAATTAAAACTTTCAAAAATTAATTGTTTCAGAACTACGGAACTTTAATAATTCATAATAAATAGCCCTTTTGTCAGAAAAATTCGAACCACATGTCCTTTCCATAGGAAATTTTATTCTCTACAACTTTACAGAAGAAAGTTTTTCCAAATTCCAAACAGAAATTGACCGAAATCCACAAACGGACGATTTTACAGGCTATAATCAAATTTCGGTCAAGAATTAGGGTCTACCGGCGCACAAAACATATGTTAATCATTTAATGCCACAAAAATACTCTTCCTCCTCATATACTCATATATCTCACGTTCATTGTAAAAATATCACCATCAATATATTATTAAAATAATATATTTAATTGAATTATTTTATCAGAAAAAGATAAAATATTAATTTTCAACAATTTTCACATTAAAAAAATTTTCTCCATCTATATCCACATAAAATTAATATTTTCCTCATCATATAAATCAATAATTAATTATTCACAAATAATATTACAGAATCACATTACTGACAACTAGACAGTTCCCAAGAAAGAGGGGGCTTTCCAATAAGGATCTCTCCTTACTGGCGCGCAATTAGATGACCAAACCTCTCCTTAGACAGAACTTTCTAGACATTGCCAATAATGTTATCTAATAATATTATTCATATAATATGAATTATTACTCCGATAATAGAAAATATTGTGCAGTGACAATTATTAAAACAACAGTAATATAAAATATCAACGCAGCAATTATTGAATCAATAAAATAAAATACTGAACAGTAATTATTGTAACAATTATTGAGTAGTGCCTTCTTATGTAAGAATCAATAATTGGTGTAATACCGTGGGCTACTGTGTTTTAACCACCGGGTATTCCAACAGTATTAACGGTAACAACTACGCCGTTATTTATAACCAACTTATTCTTGTCGTTTTCTTCATCCAATCGCTTTTCGTTATAGGGCCCACACAACGTTGCGCCGTCGTACGAATATTTCCCAACAGTAAGAATATTCTACGACCAAACGAATATTCCCCATCAACAATGAATATTTTAAAACCACTTGCTTGTTTGAAATAATTTCACATTTTACCCATAACTTATCACATTAATCAAATCAACCCTTACTATTTCAAGATAATAAATAGAGGAAATTTAATTTCATTAAATAATAAGTTGGGGTCTTACAACCTCCCCTCCTTATGAAATTTCGTTCTCGAAATTGACGTACGTACCTGGTGTTTCGAAAAAGTGAGGATACCTTGCTTTCATTTCCGTTTCCAACTCCCATGTCATTTCCTCTATAGCATGGTTTTTCCACAAAACTTTAACTTGTGGTATGACCTTCATGCGTAGGACATGCTCCTTCCTATCCAAGATCTTGACAGGTACATCTTCGTACGTTAAGTCTTCATCTATCTCATCCGGTTCTAACTCAATAACGTGGTTCTGATCTTTCACATATTGACGAAGTACAGATATGTGAAACACATTATGAACACGAGACATACTCGGAGGTAACACGAGTCTATAGGCTACATTACCTACTCGGTCAAGAATTTGAAATGTACCAATAAATCGTAGATTGAGCTTTTTTCTCTTCCCAAATCTTGTAACTCCCTTCCATGGGGCAACACGCAACAATACATGATCCCCAATACTAAATTCCACGTCCTTTCGATGAAGATCCGCATAACTCTTTTGTCGATCTTGTGCCGTTTGTATACGTTGTCGAATCATTTGGATCTTTTCCGTAGTCATACGTACCAACTTGGGTCCCAACAAAGTTGCTTTACCCACCTCGTCCCAACATACCGGAGAGCGACACTTTCGTCCATACAATGCTTCAAATGGGGCCACACCAATGCTTGTCTGATAACTGTTGTTGTAGGAGAATTCCACCAATGGTAAATACTTATCCCAACTCCCTTTGAAGTCTAGGACACAAAGTCTTAATAAATCTTCAAAAGTTTGAATAGTCCTCTCTGATTGTCCGTCCGTTTGAGGATGGTATGCCGAACTAAATCGTAAATCCGTGCCTATAGCTTTTTGCAAGCTAACCCAAAATCATGAAGTGAATCTTGGGTCACAATCCGAAACTATGGATACTGGCATGCCATGCAACCTTACAATCTCATTCACGTGCATACTAGCAAGACGTTCAAGGGAATAAGTCTCCCGTATCGGCAAGAAATGAGCAGACTTGGTTAATCTATCAACAATAACCCAAATAGCATCGATGCCTTGAGAAACCGTAGGAAGACCCGTAAAGAAATCCATGGTAATGTGTTCCCACTTCCATTTCAGAATCTCAAGTGGTTGCAATGGACCCTTAGGTACTTGATGCTCCGCCTTTACACGTTGATAAGTTAAACACGTCGAGATAAACTTTGCAATCTCTCTCTTCATATTGTTCCACCAAAATGTATGTCGAAGGTCACGATACATTTTGGTACTTTCAAGATGGATCGCAAATGGTGTATTGTGTGCCTCCATCATAATCTTGTACTTCAAATCAGCGTCGTTAGGAACACAGAGTCTGGAGTGGACTCGAAGTATTCCTTCTTCATCGATTCTCACTTCCGGAATAGCACCTTCTTGTATTTTCTTCTTCATACGCATCAGCTACGGGTCGGTGGCTTGAGCAACCTTAACTTTTTCTATTAAAGTTGGCTCTATGCGTATACTTGACATCATCGCACTTGTTCTTGCATATGATCTTCTACTCAACGCGTCAGCTACCACGTTTGCTTTTCCAGGATGGTATTGAATAGTGTGGTCATAATCTTTCAACAACTCGAGCCAACGTCGTTGCCGCATATTGAGTTCCTTTTGAGTGAAGAAATATTTGAGGCTTTTATGGTCTGAATATATCTCCACTTTCTCCCCATATAGATAGTGCCTCCAGATCTTTAGCGCGAAGACGACTGCTGCCAACTCTAGATCATGAGTAGGATAATTCCTCTCATATTCTTTAAGTTGTCGCGAGGCATAGGCTATTACTTTCCCACGTTGCATGAGAACACATCCTAACCCTTTGCCCAAAGCATCGCTGTAGATAATAAATCCATCTGAACCAGATGGTATTGTTAGAATAGGTGCCGAAATAAGTCTCCTTTTAAGCTCTTGGAAAATTTTCTCGCATTCCTCGCTCCAAACGAATTTTGTATCCTTTCGAGTCAGCTGAGTTAACGGAGTAGCGATTTGAGAAAATCCTTCCATGAATCTCCGATAATAACCAGCTAAGCCCAGAAATCTACGTACTTCGGTTACCGTTTTCGGTTGCTCCCAACTTTGTATTGCTTCAATCTTTGTCGGGTCAACAGATACTCCATGTTTGACACCACGTGCCCAAGAAATGCTACTTCCTCAAGCCAGAGCTCGTATTTCTTCAACTTGGCATATAGTTTGTTTTCACGAAGCCTTTGGAGTACCAACTTCAAATGGTGCTCATGATCTTCATGACTTTTGGAATATATGAGAATGTCATCAATAAAGACAACAACGAACTGATCCAAATAGTTCTTGAATACTCAATTCATCATATCCATGAAAGCCGCAGGAGCATTAGTCAATCCAAAAGACATGACTAAGAATTCATAATGCTCGTACCGAGTTTTAAAGGCAGTCTTTGGAATATCCTCAGTTATAATCTTCAACTGATGATATCCAGAACGAAGATCGATCTTTGAAAAGAATTTTGCTCCTTGCAACTGGTGAAACAGGTCATCAATACGAAGTAGCGGGTACCTATTCTTGATGGTAACATGGTTCAATTCCCGATAGTCAATACAAAGTCGCATACTCTCGTCTTTCTTCTTTACGAATAAAACAGGAGCACCCTAAGGAGATGTACTAGGACGAATGAAACCGATGTCCAACAACTCCTGTAGTTAGACCTTTAACTACTGAAGTTCAATAGGAGCCATTCGAAATGGGGTTTTAGAAATGGGCTTTGTACCAGGCTCAAGATCAATAAAGAATTCAACTTCACGTTCTGGGGGTAGATCGGGAAGTTCTTTAGGAAAAACGTCAGGAAATTTACTAACAACAGGAATATTATTCAAATCTGACGTGTCTTTATTCAAATCCATAACATGGGCTAAGAAAACTTGACATCCATTTTTCAATAAACGAATAGCTTTATGACTAGATATGACAGTGATTGATTTTAATGGTTTAGTTGCTTGAATTCGTACAACAGGTTGGTTAGGAATATGAAAAATAACAACCTTACGAAAACAATCAATTTTGGCATGATGAGTAGTTAACCAATCAATCCCTAAAATCACATCAAAATCAAGTATCTTTAAAGAGATAAGGTCAACAGGTAATGTGATGGTGCCAACTTGAATTAAACAAGATTTATAAACAGTGGATGTGATGAAAGTTTCTCCTAACGGAGTCTCCACAGATAAATCAAAGTCTAATTTCTTCGGAGTCAAGTTTAAACGTTGAGCACAAGCAGGAGAGATAAATGAATGGGTACCACCAGTATCAAGTAAGGTATAAACCTCGCAAGAATTAATGATTAGCATACCCGTGATCACCTCATTTGGGTTCCTCGCATTTTGACCAGCCACGACAAACGCTCTTCCAGGAACCGTTGACTTCAACTTTTCTGGGATAGCCTTTTGAGTCACCGTCCCCTCTGGACTTGATTTCGCTACCATACAATCTTAAGCGATATGTTCTTCCTTTCCATAATTATAACATACCTTGAACTGTTGTGGACAGTTTGGACAGATATGTCCCTCTTTCCCGCATTTGTAGCATACGACCGGTGGTCGTTCTCCTCCCTTAGAACCAGTTGCTGCTGGCGCTGACGTCTTCACATGGTCGTTGTTGAATCTCCTCTTTTTAAAATCTCCTCCTGACTCGCTTCTTCTATTCTCATAGTCATGACTACCACCAGAGTGGTTGCCATTTTTGTCCGTTTTTTTCTTTCTCCGCTGGTTATCGTTATTCTGTTGAATGTTATCTCTGATATGATCCTGGTTATGGTCCCTCGGTTGAACGTACTCGTTATCTCGCTCTAATAATTGAGCCCTGTTGACAACATCTGAATAGAGAGAAAATTTATGAGAAATGAGATACTGACGTATGTCGGGTTTCAAACCTCTCAGAAACATCCGCTTCATATGTTCCTCATTCTCCACCAAATGATGTGCAAACCTGGATAACTCTGCAAACTTTGCCTCGTACTGGGACACCGTCATGTTATTTTGTTCTAGTCTAATAAACTCCACTTCCTTCATATGACGAATACTTTCAGGAAAGTACTTGTCATTGAATAGCATCTGAAACGCCTCCCATGACATACTGAGTGCGGCTGGATGGGTACGCTTCATAGATTCCCATCAGTAATATGTCTCATTACGGAACATAAAGATGGCGAATGGAACCTTATGTTCCTCCGTGTATCCCAAGACGTCGAATATCTTGGTAATCTGCTTGACCCACGTCTCCGCCTTAATCGGATCCGACTTTCCCAGAATTCAGGTGGTCCCAACTCTTTGAACTGCTTGGCCGTAACAAACCGTGCGTTGTTATCATTTCCTTCGGTATTTTGTGCACGAGTCTCCCTCGTCTGATTTTGCATGAACTGCAAAAAACTTCTAAACATCCCGTCGTTCATCATCTACTTAGTGGCGTTGTTCACAGGAAGAACATTGCCAGCCTGCTGCACGTTCTCCTCATTGGTGAGTACAGACGTCTCCATGGTCTCATTTACTCCACTGTTAACATTCTCAGTCGACATTCTCAAATACCGCCACAAAACAAGGGTTAATTAAGGAAATCAACATATCACATAATATCCCTATATATTGACGACCTAACAAATAAGCTTATGTAGGACACACTAGCGAAGGATTTACTCGTCTCTCCCCTCCTAGTTCTATTCCCCGATCTCGGCCAGAGATCATATCCCTAAGCTCTGATACCAACTGTGACGCCCCCAAAATAGGTATACATCACCCATTTTAGGTCATCAATAACATGGTACAGAAACAACTACAACTTTATTAATACATCATAAAACTGTGAGTTTAAATACAAATATTGTCTTCTAGACAATATCTATACCCACATAAATCCTCATCACAATTATTGATACATTATTTTACACAAATGGTGAGGACTACTAAACAACTTCTAGAATCATCATTCTATACCCCGACTAGTACTCGCTACATTCTCGCCTCCTGAGAAGAAAAATGGAACAAAAAGGAAAAGGGTGAGCTCAACTAGCCCAATAAAGAATATCATAACTAAGATAATATAGAACAAATTATCGTTAGTCTTCAACAGGGAAAAATCTGATAGAATACAATAGACAACAAGTTTCAGATCAATATTCGCAGCGGAAATAATAATTCATAGAAGAGTTACGTAGAGAATGAAATCTACTACTATCAATGAATTTAAAAGTTTATCATCAATATTTTATCCATGTAACATCAATCAATATACATCTTGAATCAAATATTCATCTTTACACTACAGGCCAAAGATATTCATCAGTCGGTCATGTTCATCTCAACACCTGTTCATCTTTGCACTACGGGCCAAAGATATTCTTATAAAATTATTTATCTTTGCACTACAGGCCAAAGATATTCAGTAATATCATCATTTAGAACTGAGGATGATGAAAAATATTTTAAAGGAAACGAATTCAGTGAAACAAAAGAATAAATATTAAGGATACGTCTTTCTGTTTATCCATTTCAAAAAATACCTCATAAATAATCATAGTAGAGTAAAATTCAAGAATGATCAAAACATGGATACAATCAAAGCTAGTATCCACAATAGATATTTTGTACAAAAAACAAAAATTTAATTTTTCTATGAATAGTGTCGTATTCGTGAATAGTGCCGTATACGTGAATAGTAACCCCGACACAAAAAGTTCAAATTTGGTTAAAAGTTCAAACCAATATTTCGGCATAATGATATTAAAAAAAATAATATCATTTAAAAAGAAAATAACATTCCTTACCTCGAAAAGATAGTACTTCTAGTTGAAATACCGGATACAGGCTATGACTTGAACTTGCACCGTATAGCAACACTCAAAGTATTAAAATACTCACAAGAATACACTCAATATATCGAGAGAGAAGATTTCAGTTTCTGGTGTGATTTTTAATTCTAACCTAAGCACCCTATTTATAGGAAAATGCTTAGAACACCAAAGCAGAAAATTTAATATAATATTATTATATTTACAAAATTGTCAAGCCCACCTCTTGAATACGAATTTAGCCACCTTGCACATGTTTAATGCAGCCCACCAAGCAAAAAAAACGTTTTTGTAATTAAAAAGAATTAAAACTTTCAAAAATTAATTATTTCGGAACTACGGAACTTCAATAATTCATAATAAATAGCCCTTTTGTCAGAAAAATTCGAACCACATGTCCTTTCCATAGGAAATTTCATTCTCTACAACTTTACAGAAGAAAGTTTTTCCAAATTTCAAACAGAAATTGACCGAAATCCACAAACGGACGATTTTACAGGCTATAATCAAATTTCAGTCAAGAAGTGGGGTCTACCGGCGCACAAAACATGTGTTAATCATTTAATGCCACAAAAATACTCTTCTTTCTCATATACTCATATATCTCACATTCATTGTAAAAATATCATCATCAATATATTATTAAAATAATATATTTAATTGAATTATTTTATCAGAAAAAGATAAAATATTAATTTTCAACATTTGTCACATTAAAAAAAATTTCTCCATCTATATCCACATAAAATCAATATTTTCCTCATCATATAAATCAATAATTAATTATTCACAAATAATATTACAGAATCACATTACTGACAACTAGGCAGTTCCCAGAAAAGAGGGGGCTTTCCAATAAGGATCTCTCCTTACTGGCGCGCAATTAGATGACCAAACCTCTCCTTAGACAGAACTTTTTAGACATTGCCAATAATGTTATCTAATAATATTATTCATATAATATGAATTATTGCCCCGATAATTGAAAATACTGTGAAGTGACAATTATTAAAACAACAGTAATATAAAATATCAACGCAGCAATTATTAAATCAGTAAAATAAAATACTGAACAGTAATTACTGTAACAATTATTGAGTAGTGCCTTGTTTTGTAAGAATCAATAATTGGTGTAATATCGTGTGCTACTGTGTTTTAACCATCGGGTATTTCAACAGTATTAACGGTAACAACTACGTCGTTATTTATAACCAACTTATTCTTGTCATTTTCTTCATCCAATCGCTTTCTGTTATAGGGCCCACACAAGGTTGCGCCGTCGTACGAATATTCCCCAACAGTAAGAATATTCTACGACCAAACGAATATTCCCCATCAATAATGAATATTTTAAAACCACTTGCTTGTTTGAAATAATTTTGCATTTTACCCATAACTTACCATATTAATCAAATCAACCCTTACTATTTCAAGATAATAAATAGAGGAAATTTAATTTTATTAAATAATAAGTTGGGGTCTTACAACCTCCACTCCTTATGAAATTTCGTCCTCGAAATTGACGTACGTACCTGGTGTTTCGAAAAGGTGAGGATACCTCGCTTTCATTTCCGTTTCCAACTCCCAGGTCATTTCCTCTATAGCATGGTTTCTCTACAAAACTTTAACTTGTGGTATGACCTTCGTGCGTAGGACATGATCCTTCCTATTCAAGATCTTGACAGGTACCTCTTCGTACGTTAAGTCTTCAGCTATCTCGTCCGGTTCTAACTCAATAACGTGGTTCGGGTCTTTCACATATTGACGAAGTATAGATATGTGAAACACATTATGAACACGAGACATACTCGGAGGTAACGCGAGTCTATTGGCTACATTACCTACTCGGTCAAGAATTTGAAATGGACCAATAAATCATGGATTGAGCTTTCCTCTCTTCTTGAATCTTGTAACTCCCTTCCATGGGGCAACACGCTACATGATCCCCAATACTAAATTCCACGTCCTTTCGATGAAGATCCGCATAACTCTTTTGTCGATCTTGTGCCGTTTGTATACGTTCTCGAATTATTTGGATCTTTTCCGTAGTCTTACGTACCAACTCGGGTCCCAACAAAGTCGCTTCACCCACCTCGTCCCAACATACTGGAGAGCGACACTTTCGTCCATACAATGCTTCAAATGGGGCCACACCAATGCTTGTCTGATAACTGTTGTTGTAGGAGAATTCCACCAATGGTAAATACTTATCCCAACTCCCTTTGAAGTCTAGGACACGGAGTCTTAATAAATCTTCAAAAGTTTGAATAGTCCTCTCTAATTGTCCGTCCGTTTGAGGATGGTATGCTGAACTAAATCGAAAATCCGTGCCCATAGCTTTTTTCAAGCTAACCCAAAATCGTGAAGTGAATCTTGGGTCACGATCCGAAACTATGGATACTGGGATGCCATGCAACCTTACAATCTCATTCACGTGCATACTAGCAAGACGTTCAAGGGAATAAGTCTCCTGTATCGGCAAGAAATGAGCAGACTTGGTTAATCTATCAACAATAACCCAAATAGCATCGATGCCTTGATAAACCGTAGGAAGACCCGTAACGAAATCTATGGTAATGTGTTCCCACTTCCATTTCGGAATCTCAATTGGTTGCAATGGACCCCTAGGTACTTGATGCTCCGCCTTTACACGTTGACAAGTTAAACACGTCGAGATAAACTTTGCAATCTCTCTCTTCATATTGTTCCACCAAATGTATGTCGAAGATCATGATACATTTTGGTATTTCCAGGATGGATCGCAAATGGTGTATTGTGTGCCTCCATCATAATCTTGTACTTCAAATCAGAGTCGTTAGGAACACAGAGTCAGGAGTGGACTCGAGGTATTCCTTCTTCATCGATTCTCACTTCCGGAATAACACCTTCTTGTACTTTCTTCTTCATATGCATCAGCTCTGGGTCGGTGGCTTGAGAAACCTTAACTTTTTCTATTAAAGTTGGCTCTATGCGTATACTTGACATCATCGCACTCGTTCTTGCATATGATCTTCTACTCAACGCGTCAGCTACCACGTTTGTTTTTCCAGGATGGTATTGAATAGTGTGGTCATAATCTTTCCACAACTCGAGCCAACGTCGTTGCCTCATGTTGAGTTCCTTTTGAGTGAAAAAATATTTGAGGCTTTTATGGTCTGAATATATCTCCACTATCTCCCCATATAGATAGTCCCTCCAGATCTTTAACGCAAAGAAGACTGCTGCCAACTCCAGTTCTCCACTTTCCCACGTTGCATGAGAACACATCATAACCCTTTGCCCGAAGCATCGCTGTAGATAATAAATCCATTCGAACCAGATGGTATTGCTAGAATAGGTGCCGAAATAAGTCTCCTTTTAAGCTCTTGGAAAATTTTCTCGCATTCCTCGCTCCAAACGAATTTTGTATCCTTTCGAGTCAGCTGAGTTAATGGAGTAGCGATTCGAGAAAATTCTTCCACGAATCTCTGATAATAACCAGCTAAGCCCAGAAAGCTACGTACTTCGGTCACCGTTTTCGGTTTCTCCCAACTTTGTATTGCTTCAATCTTTGTCGGGTCAACAGATACTCCATGTTTTGACACCACGTGCCCAAGAAATGCTACTTCCTCAAGCCAGAACTCGTATTTCTTCAACTTGGCATATAGTTTGTTTTCTCGAAGCCTTTGGAGTACCAGCTTCAAATGGTGCTCATTATCTTCATGACTTTTGGAATATATGAGAATGTCATCAATAAAGACAACAACGAACTGATCCAAATAGTCCTTGAATACTCCGTTCATCATATCCATGAAAGCCGCAGGAGCATTAGTCAATCCAAAAGACATGACTAAGAATTCATAATGCTCGTACTGAGTTCTTAAAGCAGTCTTTGGAATATCCTCAGTTATAATCTTCAAATGATGATATCCAGAACGAAGATCGATCTTTGAAAAGAATTTTACTCCTTGCAACTGGTGAAACAGGTCATCAATACGAGGTAGCGGATACCTATTCTTGATGGTAACATGGTTCAATTCCCGATAGTCAATACAAAGTCGCATACTCCCGTCTTTCTTCTTTACGAATAAAACAGGAGCACCCCAAGGAGATGTACTAGGACGAATGAAACCGATGTCCAACAACTCCTGTAGTTAGACCTTTAACTCCTGAAGTTCTATAGGAGCCATTCGAAATGGGGTTTTAGAAATGGGCTTTGTACCAGGCTCAAGATCAATAAAGAATTCAATTTCACATTCTGGGGGTAGATCGGGAAGTTCTTTAGGAAACACGTCAGGAAATTTACTAACAACAGCAATATAATTCAAATCTGACGTGTCTTTATTCAAATCCATAACATGGGCTAAGAAAACTTGACATCCATTTTTCAATAAACGAATAGCTTTATGACTAGATATGACAGTGATTGATTTTAATGGTTTAGTTGCTTGAATTCGTACAACAGGTTGGTTAGGAATATAAAAACTAACAACCTTACGAAAGTAATCAATTTTGGCATAATGAGTAGTTAACCAATCAATCCCTAAAATCACATCAAAAGCAAGTATCTTTAAAGAGATAAGGTCAATAGGTAATGTGATGGTGCCAACTTGTGTCAAACAAGATTTATAAACCGTGGATGTGATGAAAGTTTCTCCTAACGGAGTCTCCACAGATAAATCAAAGTCTAATTTCTCTGGAGTCAAGTTTAAACGTTGAGCACAAGCAGGAGAGATAAATGAATGGGTAGCACCAGTATCAAGTAAGGTATATATTTCGCAAGAATTAATGATTAGCTTACCCGTGATCACCTCGTTTTGGTTCCTCGCATTTTGACCAGTTACGACAAACGCTCTTCCAGGAACCGTTGACTTCAACTTTTCTGGGATAGCCTTTTGAGTCACCGTCCCCCCTGGACTTGATTTCGCTACCGTACAATCTCGAGCGATATGTTCTTCCTTTCCACAATTATAACATACCTTGAACTGTTGTGGACAGTTTGGACTGATATGTCCCTCTTTCCCGCATTTGTAGCATACGACCGGTGGTCGTTCTCCTCCCTTAGAACCAGTTGCTGTTGGCGCTGACGTCTTCACATGGTCGTTGTTGAATCTCCTCTTTTTAAAATCTCCTCCCGACTCGTTTCTTCTATTCTCATGGCCATGACTACCACCAGAGTGGTTACCATTTTTGTCCGTCTTTTTCTTTCTCTGCTGGTTATCGTTTTTCTGTTGACTGCTATCTCCGGTATGATCCTGGTTATGGTCCCTCGGTTGAACGTACTCGTTATCTCACTCTAATAATTGAGCCCTGTTGACAACATCTGAATAGAGAAAAAATTTATGAGAAATGAGATACTGACGTATGTCGGATTTCAAACCTCTCAGAAACATCTACATCATACGTTCCTCATTCTCCACCAAATGAGGTGCAAACCTGGATAACTCTGCAAACTTTGCCTCGTACTGGGACACCGTCATGTTATTTTGTTCTGGTCTAATAAACTCCACTTCCTTCATACGACGAATACTTTCAGGAAAGTACTTGTCATTGAACAGCTTCTGAAACGTCTCCCATGACATGCTGAGTGCTGCTGGATGGGTACGCTTCACAGATTCCCACCAGTAATCTGCCTCATTACGGAACATAAAGGTGGCGAATGGAACTTTCTGTTCCTCCGTGTATCCCAAGACGTCGAATATCTTGGTAATCTGCTTGACCCACGTCTCCGCCTTAATCGGATCCGACTTTCCCAGAATTCAGGTGGTCCCAACTCTTTGAACTGCTTGGCCGGTCGAATATCTTGGTAATCTGCTTGACCCACGTCTCCGCCTTAATCGGATCCGACTTTCCCAGAATTCAGGTGGTCCCAACTCTTTGAACTGCTTGGCCGTGACAAACCGTGCGTTGTTATCATTTCCATCGGTATTTTGTGCACGAGTCTCCCTCGTCTGATTTTGCATGAACTGCAAAAAACTTCTAAGCATCCCGTCGTTCATCATCTGCTCAGTGGCGTTGTTCACAGGAGGAACATTGCCAGCCTGCTGCACGTTCTCCTCATTGGTGAGTACAGGCGTCTCCATGGTCTCATTTACTCCACTGTTAACATTCTCAGTCGACATTCTCAAATACTGCCATAAAACAAGGGTTAATTAAGGAAATCAACATGTCACATAATATCCCTATATATTGACCAACTAATAAATAAGCTTAGGTAGGACATACTAGCGAAGGATTTACTCGTCTCTCCCCTCCTAGTTCTATTCCCCGATCTCGGCCAGAGATCATATCCCTAAGCTCTAATACCAACTGTGACGCCCCCAAAATAGGTATACATCACCCATTTTAGGTCGTCAATAACATGGTACAGAAACAACTACAACTTGGTCCCAACTCCTTGAACTGCTTGGCTGTGACAGACCACGCGTTGCTATCATTTCCACCCGTATTTTGTACACGAGTCTCCCTCGTCTGATTTTGCATGAACTGTAAAATGCTCTTAAACAATCCACCATTCATCGTTTGCTCGGTAGTGTTGTTTACAGGAGGAATATTGCCTTCCTGTTGCACATTCTCCTAGTTTGTGACAAAAGGTTGTTCCACCGTCTCATACACTTCATTGTTAACGTTCTCAGCAGCCATTCTTAAATACTTCCATAAAACAAGGGTTAATTAAACAAATTAACATATCACATAATATCCCTATATTATGACCGACCAACAAATAAGCTTAGATAGGACACACTAGCGAAAGATTTACTTATCTCTCCCCTCCTAGTTCTATTCCCCGATCTCCGCCAGAGACCATATTCCTAAGCTTTAATACCAACTGTGACGCCCCCAAAATAGGTATACAACACCCATTTGTAGTCGCCAAATACATTGTACAGAAAGAAAACTACAACTTCAATAATACAATTGTCGTGCAAAATACGACAACACATACTTTGAGTTTAAATACAAATATTATCTTCTAGACAATATCAACACTCAAATAAGTCCTCTTTACAATTATTCATACACTATTTTACAGAAATAGTGAGGACTGCTAAAACATCTTCCTAGAACCATCACTCCATACCTCGACTCGATCCTGCTATGTTCTCACCTCCTAAGAAGAAAAATGGAATAAAAAGGAAAATGGTGAGCTCAACTAGCCCAGTAAAGAATATTATGACTAAGATAATATACAACAAATTATCATTAGTCTTTAACAGGGAAAAATCTGATAGAATATAATAGACAACAAGTTTTAGATCAACAATTGCAGCGGAAATAGCAATCCATTAGAAGAGTCGCGTAGAGAATGAATTCTACTATCTTCTAAGATTTAAAAGTTCATCATTAATATTTTATCCCTGTAACATCAATCAATATACATCTTTAATCAATATTCATCTTTGCACTACAGGCCAAAGATATTCATTTGTATCATCAGTTGGTCATGTTCATCTCAACACCTATTCATCTTTGCACTACGGGCCAAATATATTCATCAGTTAATCATTCATTTTTGCACTACAAACCAAAGATATTCAGTAATATCATCATTTAGGACTGAGGATGATGAAAAATATTTTAAAGAAAACGAATCCAGTGAGATAGAAGGACAATTATTAGGGATTCGTATTACAGTTTATCCAAGATAAATAATACTCCATAATAACCAATTTTGAAGCAGAATTCAAAAATTAAGATCAAAACATAGATACAATCAAAGATAGTAACCATAATAGACATCTTAGACAAAAAGAAGAAAATGTTAGAACGCCATAGGAGACTAAAATAATAAAATAATAATATAATTTCTTTCTTTTCTACGCATGCCTCTTGACAATTCTCAACCACCAGCCATCTTTGAACAAATTTTTGCAGCCCACATGTGTTAAAACAAAAGTGGGTCCCACCCAATTTTAATAAAAATTATTTTATTTTCCAAAACTTCAATAATTCATAGAAAATAGCCCGTTTATCAGAAAAATACGAATTTTATGTCCATTTCGCATGAAATCGAATTCTCTACAACTTTGTAGCTTTGAGTTCTTCCAAATTCTAAACAAAAAATATCCAAAATCCACAAACGGGTGATTTTTAATACTTTCCTTCTGACAAAATACTGATAAAATACCTCAGCATTAATTCCTTCATTTATGACCACATAAATAAATCTATCATTTATATTCACATCAAATAAATATTTTCTTATCATATAAATTATTAATTAATTATTCACAAATAATATTACAGAATCACAATTATGACAACCAGACCGTTCCCAGGAAAGAGGAGGATTTCCAATAAGGATTTTTTCTTATTGGCGCGCAATTAGGTGACCAAACCTCTCATTGACAAAACTTTCTAGACATTGCCAATAATGTTATCTAATAATATTATTCAGTTAATATGAATTATTGATCTTATAATGGGAAATATTGTGCAGTGACAATTATTGAAACGACAATAATATAAACTATCAACATGGCAATTATTGAATCAATTAAATAAAATATTGAACAGTAACTACTGTAACAATTATTGAGTAGTGACTTCTTACGTACAAATCAATAATTCAACAATACTGTTCAATACCGTGTACTACTGTGCAACCACGCATATTACTGTATTTTAACCACCAGGTAACCCAACAGTGTTAACGGTAACAATTACGTCGTTATTCATAAAAACTCATACTTTGTCATTTTCATTCATCCAACCGTTTTCCGTTATGGGGCCCACAAATGACTGCACCGTCGGACGGAGATTCCCGACAAAAAGAATATTCCACGACCAAACGAATATTCTCCAACAGAAATGAATATTTTATAACCACTTGCTTATTTTGCAAAACTTACACATTTCACCCATAACCAAGGCATTATATCAAATTAACACCTTATTAATTTAGAATAATAAATAGAAGAATATTTAATTTTATTTATAATAAGTTTGGGTCTTACAGCTCGTACTTGTACTCACTCCCATTATCTGACCTGAGGCACTTAATTTTCTCCCTGTTTGATTTTTCACTCCAGCTTTCGACACCCTGAATTTTTCGAAGACCTCAGACTTGTGTCACATGAAGTAAACCCAAACCTTTCTCGAATAGTCATCGATGAAAGTCAAAAAATACAGCGATCCTGATTTTGAAGCTACTCTCACTGGCCCCCATACATCAGAATGCACATAGTCAAGTTTGCCATTTGTTTTGTTCACCGCACTCTTAAATTGTACCTTACACTATTTTCCCAAGACACAGAACTTGCAGAAATCTAACTTGCACGACTTTATCCCTTTCAATAGATTTCTCCTATGTAATTCCAGCATCTCACGTTCTCCCAACCGCATATATCATAGTGTAGTATCATCAATATCCTCCGCTGTAGTGGCAGCAACTCCACCTACAACTGTACTCCCTATCATCCGATAGATGTTTCCGTTAACCTTAGAACCCTTCATTATTATCAGAGCACCCTTCGTCACTCTCATGGCTCCACCACCAGTTTTGAATTCACAACCATTAGAGTCCAGGGTTCCTAATAAAATCAGATTCTTCCTTAAACCTGGGATATGTCTCACCTCAGCCAGAGTTTTCACAACACCAACGAACATCTTTATTTTTACTGTGCCTATTCCAATAACGTTACACGAAGCATCGTTACCCATTAGAACTGTCCCACAGTTCACTGATTTGTAGGTGTCAAACCACTCCCTGTTAGGCGTTATGTCAAACGAACATGCTGAATCCAAAATCCACGAGTCTGTCACATCCGTGTTTGTTGAAACTGACAACATATCCCCATCATCCGATGATTCCTCCACGACGTTTGTCGATTTCGTAGATTCTGTTTGTTTCCCGGTTCCTTCACCTTTATTCTTGTATGGACAGTCCCTTTTGAAGTGTCCTGTGTCGCGACATCTGAAACACTTATACTGTTTAGGCTTAGGAGTTCTGCCCCTCGACTTCGATTTCCCCTACGTTCCTGGTTTACCTCTATCCAATTTTCTGTCACGTTGCTCTCCACATTTTACCCTCTCACCGCCCACCCTCTACTCCCACTCACCCACCCCACCCCACTCCACCCCACCTACCTACCTACCCATCCACCCAACACTCCCTCCCAAAAAAATAATATTAAGCGATTATGAATACCCCACCAACCCCCCCACCCACCTACCCACCCAATCCCCCCACTCACCCACCCACCCACCCCTACCCACTAACCCCCACCCAGCCACTCCCACCCCCACCCCCACCCAACACTCCCTCCCAAAAAAATAATATGGAGTGGTGTACACATTATTTTTTTTTTGGGTGGGGGTGGGGGTAGAGTGGGGGGTAAGGGTTGTATATATAATCACATAATATTATTATTTTTGGTTGGGTTGGGGTGGGGTGGGGTGGGGTGGGGTGGGGGTAAAGGGTATATACATAATCACATAATATTATTTTTTTGGTGGGGTTGTGGGGGGGGGGGGGTGGGGTGGGGTTGGGTGGGGTTGGGTGTGTGGGTGGTTGAACTTCTTGAATATATAAATATGGGTGGAAAGAACTTTTGATTTAGATTTAAAATAAAATATGGGTCGAAAAATGGTTAACCAGGTTGGAGCTATATTTTTTTTAAAAATATAGTTCCAAACTTTACCGAACCCAAATAAATAAAAATTGTTAACCAACTCATTTAGTTCCAGTTAATATGGGTTGATCAGACAGTTAACCAACTATATTACCAGGTCTAGGTTCAATTTACAACCTTATTTGTACTCATTGAAGTTGAAAGTTGTTTGTGTGTGAACTCTTAACTCTTTTGATGTCGCATATTTAGTCATATCGATAATATCTAGTTTGTGGGGATCGATAGAATTATTAAATTATGCACAAGAACAGATATTATTGAATAAGATCCCGTATATATATATATATATATATATATATATATATATATATATATATATATATATATATATATATATATATATATATAACTAAGATCAGGTCTGGGAGTTCGGACCTGATTAAAATGTGGATCGAATTTTTTTTTTTGTAGAACAACTAAAATAAAATAAATAAAATTATGGAACTGAAAATTTTCCATAATATAGTATTTTGGGCGTGATTTGGATACCTATACCAAAAAATATATGTACAGTTTGCACAGACTGTACAGACATGTTTTGATATATGTATCCAAATCACACCAAAAACACTGTATTATATAAAAATTTAAGTTCCATAATTTTATTTTATTTTAGTTGTTTTTAAAAAAAAAAGCAAAAAAAAAAAGTCCAAATTTTGTTAAAATACGGGAGTCCGAACCTGATCCGGACTATATATATATATATATATATATATATATATATATATATATATATATATATATATATATATATATATATATATATAAAATAGTCCTGCAATGTTAATATATATATGTTCTTGAGTACTTCTAAGAAACATAAATAAGCATATTTGTCCTTTAGGAATTAGCTTTGGTTGAAAGGTAGGACAAATTAAGAGCAATTTTTCCCGTTCTCCCTTATAATATTTACCTTCAGGTGAGCTACGGTCAGCTTAGTTTCAAGGGAAGTTGCAACACCCCACCCATTATTACTTGTTAGAATTAATAATCTCTTTGTTATTTATGAAGTTGAGCTACGATCATGCATGCATAGCTCAAAATGGGAATTAGAGAATATAATGGCCTGGGAATATACGATATAGCCCGAAATTCTTAAGGCCCAATATATTTCTCAAGGCAGGCTTTGATAAGCACAAAAATGGCATATTTTCCTTAAGAAAATATGAGTAAAATTATTACTACTTTATTAGCTTTCTTTACTATAGATTTAATTATTTATAGGAAAAACTTTATTATAATTCATTTAATAATATTTTTTAATTAAAATTAATGTTTACAAAAGAGTAACAAAAATTTTAGTATACAAAGCACATTTTAGGAAGAAAAAAAATCATTACTATTATTATACTTGCAAACGTATTAAAGTAGTCTTGGACTGACTAATTTAGGTGGGCTAGGGCTTGAAGCTTGATGTGAGGCAGGCTCTTGGGTCGGCTAAATGGTGATTCAACTTAAATTCTACATTTTCAGAACAACCGAGTAATTATTATTATACGAGTCATATTATACATTACTTAAATATTTTATTATTTTATTGGATATTACATCATACTATAGTTTGAGTCATATATAGTATGATGTAATACCCAATAAAATAATAAAATATTTAAGTAAGCTTTAAAATATTTAATTGAATTTTCTTTATATTTTGGGTCAAAGTAGTCAAATAATTAATGTGGACTAACAATAAGTAACAATCAATTTTAATCTAGTAAATTTGGGCCTTAAACTAATTAAGTCCAATATTACAAAATCCTATTAGAAAAAGGACGCTTAAAGATATATGTGTCCTTAACATTAATATAAAACAATTAAAAAGTATTTACAAAAATAAAACACAAACAACATATTTACAAAAATAACGCAACATAATATTAAGCTTACTAAAATTAGGGATCTTTTTTCTCCCTACACGTCAGTTACCTCTCTCTCATCTTCAACCGCTCCTAAAATCAAGCGACTGAGATCCAAAATTCGAGCAACTGAGATTCAAGCAACTGAAATCCAAATCTTCTTTCGCGACACACCTCTGGGATCGGAGAAGACGAAACTTTTTGTTGTGACGGCACGCTGAGATCGGAAAATAACATACAAAATCAACAGCAACTTCAAGTTCAGTAACGAAACAGTACAATCGAACGGTAGTGATTGTTGAATACAAAATCACAGCAACTTCTATACAAATCTGAATACTGAGGTATGTGAGATTAAAATTCATACGCATATAGTTACCTATAGTTACCACGAATTCCTATATTGATTACCTTTCTTAAGTTTTTCACACTTCAAATAGTTACTGCAATTTCCTATAACATTTGGATGATTCATTGATATGTTTTTTTATTATGGTTACTAAATATATATAAATTGGTTACTGATAATTGTGTATTTGTTTGCTAAATAATGTTTATTTGATGGCTTTATAATTTTTAAATGAGTTTGGTTACCTTTATGGAACTGTTGGTTACTCTATAATGTTGTCTTGTTTACTGAATAACATTATAATGTCTAATGTTGTTTTGGTTACTGTCTAATGCTGTCTTGGTTACTGTGTAACAATATATTGGTTACTGATTAATGCTGGTTCGGTTACTGTGTAACATTATTATAATGGTTACTGAATATTTGGTTACTGTCTAATGCTGTCTTGGTTACTGTATAATATGTATTTAGATACTATAAGGTGTTTATTTGGTTACTCTATAATGTTATTGTGTTTTATAATTATTTCTTTTATATTGGTGGTTACTTATTGACTACATTGGTTACCTTCATACAACTGCTAATCTGATTATATATATTGGTTGTTGTATACTATTTAATTGGTTACAGTATAATGTTTATTTGGTTGCAGTGACCATTTGGAAATTTATGTTAAATTTGGAGTGTCGGATTTTGGCGTTTTTAGATCCTAATTTCATTGGAAACGGGTCAACGATCAAAAGTCACCAGCTTTGCTGGTGAACTGCAGGATTTTTTGGTCGAATTCCATCATTTAGGCCTTCAAAATTGCATGTAAAAATTTGGTTTATTTTCTGGTTACTAAAATTATGTAATTTGGGTACTGTCTAATATTAATTTGGTTACTTTACAATGTTTATTCAGTTGTTAGACAATGGCTATTGACAGTAACCAATACAACAATTTAATTGTTTACAGAAATATATAATTGTTTACTGCTAGTAACTATTAACCACATGGTTGGTAACTTTTTTGATGGTGTACAGTAACCAAAATTGATGTTGATTAATATTTTAATTTTTGATTCCATCATGAGTTATCAATATAAATTAAACATATACATTGAACAATTGGTAACTGTTCTGAAATATTTTTATGTAAATTTGATTTTCCATCTAAAATAAAATGGTTACATCTATATTTATATTTAGTTACCAACTGGCATAGACCATTTCCAAATAACTTTTATAACTATGTAATTTAAAAGTATCCATCAGCTAGATAAATGGGAACCCTCACATGTACATTAAGCACTTGATAACTGTTCTGATATAAGTTTTTAATTATTTGGTTACTAACAAAAAACTAAAATGGTTACCCTTATAATAACTAAAATCCCTCACTGATTGTACAATAATAGTAGTCAAACACAATTAAATAACAGTAAAACAAATATAATAAATAAGTAACCAAATAGTTACATAACAGTAACCATAATATGTTTTAATGGTAACCAAAACATAAAACAACCTGTGTATCCAGCATCCTGTAATGAATGTGATATTGTTTGTTTAGGAAACCCAATTATACTATGACATGTACATTTCACAATTGATATATGTCCTGAAACAAGATTGTAACTCTCTGGTTACTATCAAAACAATAGTTGGTTACCTTTATATACATATTTGGTTACTAACTGTACATCTCAAACAATGTATCCAACACAACTTAAAAGATACAATAAATAATAACTAAAATACATCATTGATTGTATAACAATAGTAGTCAAAAACCATTAAATAACAGTAAAATAAATATAATAAATAAGTAACCAAATAGTTACATAACAGTAACCATAATATGTTTTAATGGTAACCAAAACATAAAACAACATGTGTATCCAGCATCTTGTAATGAATGTGATATTGTTTATTTAGGAAACCCAATTATACTATGACATGTACATTTCACAATTGATATATGTCCTGAAACAAGATTGTAACTCTCTGGTTACTATCAAAATAATAGTTGGTTACCTTTATATACATATTTGGTTACCAACTGTACATCTCAAACAATGTATCCAACACAACTTAAAAGTTACAATAAATAATAACTAAAATATCTCATTGATTGTACAATAATAGTAGTCAAAAACCATTTAATAACAGTAACCATAATGTAACATAATAAAACAGTAACCACATAATTATATGATAGTAACCAGAACAAGTTTTAATGGTAACCAAAATATAATAAAGAAGTAACCAAATAGTTATATAAAAAGTAACTAGAACATGTTTTAATGGTAACCAAAACAGAAACAACCTGTATATCCAACCCAGTTTAGGCAACCCATGTATACTCTCACATATACATTTAACACTTGATATATGTCCTGATACAAGCTTGTAACTATCTGGTTACTTCTAAAAAATAAAATAGTTACCCTTCTATACATGTTTGGTAACCAAACTGCACCTTTAAAATAATGTATCAGACACAACTTAATACGAGCCAACAAATAATGTCAAATAATTGATTATATAATCAAATATGTAATTTCATTTACATAAGCTCCAATAAACATTACATACTCACTAACCATAACAAATGGTTATGGATATCCAACAAAAATCAAAGTACGAAACATAATTCATAATGACAAGACAACGATAACTGAACTAATCAAAATTTGGTACAAATCTTCTTGAAACTTGAACTTTTTGGTTGCTGCTACTTTCTTTTTCATGGTTGCTCTTATTCTCTAGAAAAGACTTCCGCATTATGAACCTGTGGGAGGAAGAGAAATACCTTAAGATTAGTGAATAGAGAGCCCATGTAGGATGTGTTTGTGGAAGTGAAAGTAGAAAATAGCATAACCCTTGTAGAATATATTTGAAGGGATTTATAAAAAATATAATACATCAATGTATACTAAGCAAATACATGGTAACCAAAAATCATAAGCTAACAATAACAAAAAATATATTAAAGAAGTAACCAAACAGTTATATGTTAGTAACCAAAATATATTTTAATGGTAACCAAAAATCATAAGCTAACAGTAACAAAAAACATACTAAAGAAGTAACCAAACAATTATATGTTAGTAACCAAAATATATTTTAATGGTAACCAATACATAAACAACATATAGACCAAACACATTTTAGTCAATCCATGTACACTAACCAAATACATGGTAACCAGAACAACACAAAATAGTACCCAAAATCCCAACTCAAGGGAACAAAAATGGTATCCAAATCATAAATTAACAGTAACATAAAACTTACTAAAGAAGTAACCGAACATTTATATGATAGTAACCAAAATATGTTTTAATGGTAACCAATACATAAACAACATGTACAACAAAAACCAGTAACCAAAATATAATGCAGAAGTAACCAAACAGTTATATTATAGTAACAATAATAAAATTTAAATTAGCATACCTTTAAAATTTTTTGGGTTGGAAATATCTTCTGGCTATGAACTTGAGCTTCTGTCTTAACTACAGGAACATCAAAATCAGAATCCAACTGCACAAACCCAAATAAATTTCTTCAAGTCCTTAATAAAATCACCCTCTATTATTCTTTTCTTCTTTCCATCCTTCTTCCTTGTATCAATCATTCTATACAAAACATAAAAACAATACAAATTCAAACAATCAATACTCCATTCTGTTAGAAATATAGCGTATATATATGATCATATTGACGATTAATTAGTAGAATGAGAATTAACAGAAATTAGAAGCAGACCTTAAAGAGAGAAACCAAAATTCTTTCAGTTGGAGAGAGAGTTGGAGAGAGAAAGTCGCGTATTCGACTGTGTGATTTGTTGATTAACAAGTGCAACAAAAGTAAATTAAAAAACAATTAATTTACGCCACCAATTTGTCTAACAAACTGTGATGAAGAAGAAGAGAGAGAAATACGAGAACAAAAGTTATGGAGAAAGAAAAGAAGAAGAAGATTTTAGAGAGAGAAATATCATGCGTTTGAAATAAAAAATCACCAGATAATGATCCCCTAAATTAAGGAAACTACCCATTAATATTAATCCCTTAATTTAAGGACTTTTAATTGTATTAGTATTGATAATAAAAATGATAAAATGTAGTATTTTTGTAATTATTTTATGAGTGTATGATTTTTGTAATTACTTTCATAAATGTACTAATATATGTAATTAATCCAAGATATATATGACTCAAACCTAACTGCAAAATTCAATCTGATATGAAGAGAATAGCAGAGGAAGAGAGGCGGCGAAAAAAAAACGGAAAGAATTTTTTTTCTCAATCAGGTAAATCATTACTTTTGATATATTAATAGATGTTCCTTTTGTAATGTGCTGAATCACAATAATAAATGGAGAGAAGCATGCATGTGGATTGTATCAATACTTTATTATAATGATAGTGATGTCTGGAGGGGAATTTAATGTATTTTAATTTATTTATTTATTTATTTTTTATTATTTTGGCTTTATATCATATTGGACCAAAAGTGATAGGGCTAGCTAGTTCATGTAATCATTATATATATATATATATATATATATATATATATATATATATATATATATATATATATGTTTCAGGATTCAATTTATATATCTATGTATATATATTCAGAACAGAAGGTATGTTTAGAAATGGTGTAAATATGAATGGTCAGTATGTAATAGTAATAATAATAATAAGTTAATTAACGGGTTTAAATTGGGAATAATATTTTTGTAAATATACTTACATTTATTTATTTATTTTTATTATATGTAATTAGATCGGATTGAGGGAGTTTAACGGATGATAGTTGGATTCGGCGAATTATTTTGGTACTATATTGAGGTACGGATTCCGTACTTTTTCAGCGATACTCTTTTAAATTTAATTTGTTCGTTTTGCACTCATTTAGAAATTTGGTATTGACTCTCAGGATTATTCCTTGTTGTCAAAATTATTGGGATAGTTTCGTTTTGGCATTGATATTAGAATTTGTATTTGTACTCATTGAACTAGTTAATTGTGTCAATATGATTTAGAGATTTTATTCGTTTGTACCATTGTTCGTATATTTTCGTTCACATTTGAGAGTTATTTTGATCATTGATATATTGTGATAATTAATAATGTTTGTATTTGATAATTCGATTTCATTTGAATATGGTCATGTAAGCTTTGTGATTTGAACCCCTTTTGGCTTACATTTTGTAGTTTGATCCTTAGGGTATACTTGAGCTAACCACCTGTGGGGGTACCACATGCATGTCCTCTTGACACAAGGGCATGACACCTTTCGTGGCGGTGTGATCAGTCCACGTTTTATCCTTTTGTATGCTCTGGGTATGAGCTTTGGCCATTTGATATTTTTATTCATGATACGTATGGGTCGACCCAGTATTTGATTTGATTCGATTTGTTTGGCGGATTAGTGACGTATGTGTCGTGCGTACTATCCGATTTGATTCGTATACATCATGGTACCGATGTATTTTGTTAGCCTTTGGCTATTTGTATTTGAGCTCAGTATGAAATTGTTATCTTACAACCATTTAATTCAGCCTTATTTGTTTGGGATTCTTTTGGCAATAATTATTCGATTGACAGTGTTAGTCATTTGTAAATGGACTCTCAAATTTTATCTATTCTTAATTCGTTTGTAATTCACATGTGTTCATTCATTCAACTCTTTTAGATTCATTACTTATTGTGATATATTTATTCATCTTCATATCCGTACTGGGCAATTGGCTCACGCTGTGTTTTTTTTCGGCAGGTAATCAGGGGTGATTAGGATTGGTGGGATGAGAGCTACCTTTGATCTAAATGAGTAGATTAGCTTTTGAGATTATTATTAGACTTGATTTTCCTAAGATTTTGTAATTGGATGTTTTGGGGGTCGATTTTGACATTTATTTCTTATTAGTAGAGACTATGTAAATGTGGAGTTCCTTCTATTTAAATTGGAGTATGTGACTTTTGGTATTAAATTTTATTTGAGATATTTTGAGGTTTATTAGAGGTTCGTATTTATTATGTTTGTGCTTGACATCCCTTTTCCCCCTTTGGGAATGGGGGTGTTACAGAGTTGGTATCAAAGTATAGGTTATGATCTTGTAGATTGCCTTTTAGGCTTGACCTGTGAGTTATGGGTAGATCACTGGGTAGTTATAAGATTTTATTATAGTGTTTGTGTTGCATTTGATCTTCATTCTGAATAATTTTGGCTTTGATTATTTGTTTTGATATGTTTGTTCTTATTTGTCGTTTTGTATCATAAATGGCTCGTAGGCCTTCGAGAATTGCTGGGAGGCAGGGTAACAACGGTAGGAGGTGTCAGAGGTAGCCCCAGGTTGAGGTTGTTAATTAGGGTGAAAACGATGGGAACCAGGGTAATACAACAATAACCCCGGCTGTGGTAGCAACAATGGTGAATGAGGCAGTTACGCAGGCCGTGGCACAGGCTATGCAGGGTATTTCGCAGATGCAAGGAAATCAGCATGTAAATTGCTTGGGAGATGATTCAGAGATACCACAACATGAGCAGAATGTTACTCCCGAGGATTAAGTGGGTCAACAAGTGCAGCCGTTGTATGTGTTATTAGAGAGGTTCATTAAGCAGAAGCCCAATTCTTTTTGTTTTGCTCCGACTCCAATTGATGCGGAAAACTGGATCGCCCACTTGGAGAAAATTTTTGATGTTATTGGGTGTTCAAAAAATCAAAAGGTGAGGTTAGCAGTTTATAAGCTAGAGGATGATGCTCAACGATGGTGGAAATCGCTGAAGGTTACACAGGGAGATGCATTTATGGATGGACTCATATGGAGCAGTTTCTGTGACCTTTTCTATCAGCAGTATTTCCCAAACACTGATAGGGATGCATACATCAGGGAATTTGTGTCCATTCGGCAGAAGGAAGATGAGACCATTACCGATTTTATAGTGAGGTTTACGAGATTGGCTGGTTTTGCGGGTTCAATAGCTGGGACAGCTGCACAATAGGCAGAAAAGTTTAAATGGGCTTTGAAATATAAGTATAGGAGGTCGATCATCCACACCATATTTACAGATGTATCACAGGTGGCTAATGCAGCTAAGAGTGTAGAAATGGAGCACAAGGACTTTCGAGCTTCCAAATTAGAAGGGAGTCGAAAGAGAGAGAGAGATGATCAACAAGGGCAAGGAATGGGGCAGTTTGGTAGGAATCAGAATAGAAGGCAACATAATTGGAATGATCCTCCATCGGGTCAATGATTTAATCCTCGAAGGGATTTTGCGTACCCAATGCAGCAGGGTGGACGTGGAGGTCAGCAGCAGGGTCAGTGGCAAGCTAGAGGGAAGTATCAAAATAGGGGATTTCAACAGAACAGGGGTTTCCAGTAGAATCAAAATCAGGGTTAGCATCGCCAACAGGGTCAAAATCAGGGGTGAAATCCAGGACCGGCAAGTGGGGGCAATCCGAACTTTTTTCCACTTCCACCTGGTCCATGTGCTACTTGTGGTGGGTATCATGCTGGTAGGGCATGCGATAGAGAGACAAGTGCTTGTTTCTTATGTGGACAAATGGGACATAGAGCAAGGGACTGCACAGTTCAGCGTGGTAATATGGGAGGTGGTAATGCTGGTAATGGCGGTCAGCGCAACACCGGTGGGAGAGTATTTGCATTGACGGCTAATCAGGCGGCCCAAGCACCAGGTACTATTTCAGGAATCCTTCTTGTAGAAAATCGTGAGGCATCAATTTTGTTTGACACTGATTCTACACACTCTATTGTTTCACTTTCATTTGTTCATCATCTTGGAGTGTCTTCTCAAATATTAAATCCTCATTTGTCTATTGCTGCCCCGATGGGGAATTCTATGATTATTTCTGAGCACTTTCGCGAGTGTCCTTTGAAGTTAGGGAGGAGGGTGTACGCAGCTAACTTACTTCTGATGATGATGCATGATTTTGATATCATCTTAGGTATGGATTGGCTGAGTAAGCATCGAGCAATTATTGATTGTCAGGCGAGGAAAGTTATTTTTGGACCCTTAGACACTCCAGAATTCGAGTTTCAATGTTCAAAGCCGAATGGTGTTGTAAAGTTGATTTCAGCTTTAAAGGCGAGCAAAATGATTGCTAAGAGGCGTGATTGTTATTTGGCTTATGTGAAGGATACCTCGAGGGATGAGCCCCAAATTGATGACTATCCAGTTGTGCGAGAATTTCCTAAGGAATTTCCTAAGGATCTGACAGGATTGCCACCTCCAAGGGAAGTTGAGTTTACTATTGAGCTCATTCCTGGAACGGAACCTATCTCTAAGGCACCCTATAGGATGGCTCCATTAGAGTTATAGGAGTTGAAGGAACAATTACAGGAGTTGTTAGATCGTGGATTCATTAGACCGAGTGTATCGCCATGGGGTGCTCCAGTCTTGTTGTGAAGAAGAAGGACGAATCTATGAGATTGTGTATAGATTATAGAAAGCTAAATTGGATCACTATCAGGAACAGATATCCATTGCCATGGATAGATGACCTTTTCGATCAGCTCCAAGGGGCAAAGTTCTTCTCGAAGATAGATTTGAGGTCGGGGTACCATCAGTTAAGGGTGAGGGAAGAGGACATTCCAAAAATAGCTTTTCGTACTTAGTATGGGCACTATGAGTTTTTAGTGATGTCTTTTGGGATGACTAACGCTCCGGTAATGTTTATGGATATGATGAATCGGGTTTTTAGCGAGTATTTGGACTAATTTGTCATTGTCTTCATTGATGACATTTTGGTGTATTCCAAGTCTAAGGAGGAGCATGAAGAGCATCTTCGTACTGTTTTGGGGGTTCTGCAGAAGAATAAGTTATATTCTAAGTTCTCTAAATGCCAGTTTTTGTTAGAACAGGTAGCATTTTTGGGACATGTCGTATCTGCTGAAGGTATTAAGGTGGATCCTGCAAAGGTTGAGTCTATCACTAATTGGCCAAGACCTACCATGGTAACTGAAGTGAGGAGTTTCTTGGGTTTGGAAGGGTACTACAGGCGATTTGTGGAAGGTTTCTCTTTGTTAGCTTTGCCATTAACTCAGTTGATGAAGAAAGGCATAAAGTTTGTGTGGAATGAAAAATGTGAGAAAAGTTTTGAAGAGCTTAAGAAGAGGCTTGTGTCAGCTCCAGTGCTTACATTACTGTCGGGAACAGGAGGTTATCAGATTTATAGTGATGCTTCCAAGAAGGGATTAGGGTGTGTCTTAATGCAAAATGGTAAGGTGATTGCTTATGCTTCCAGACAACTTAAACCTTATGAGGTAAATTATCCTACCCACGACTTGGAGTTAGCAGCAGTTATTTTTGCCCTAAAGATTTGGAGGCACTATCTATATGGAGAGACTTGTGACATTTTCACCGACCACAAGAACCTTAAATACATTTTTACTCAGAAGGAGCTTAACATGAGATAGAGGCATTGGTTGGAGCTTCTCAAGGATTATGATGCCAGGATTCAGTATCACCCCGGTAAGGCTAATGTGGTTGCAGATGCTCTTAGTCGAAAAAGTTCAAGGAGTGTAGCTGCCTTGGTTACACAACCTCAACTTATCTTGGATATAAAGTGTGTGGGTTTGGAGCTATATGCTAGAGGTTCTGATGAGTTGGTAGTAGGTATGAGGGTGTAACCTTCTCTTATTTTGCGTATCAAAGAAGTCCAAAAAGAGGATGGCGAGTTGTGGGCTGTATCATATAATATGGATGAAGGTAGGCAGCAAGAGTTTCACATTGATGAGCAAGGTGTGATATGGTTTGGTAAACGGTTATGTGTTCCAGTGGATCCAATGATTCGTGAGGCAGTGTTGGCTGAAGCTCATAGTTCATCATTTTCTATTCATCCGGGGTCTACAAAGATGTACAAGGATCTGAAGGAGAATTTCTGGTAGAGCGGAATGAAAAGGGATGTGGCTGAATTTGTGAGTAAATGTCTAACTTGTCAGCAAGTGAAAATTGAGCATCAGCGGCCTGGTGGTTTGTTGTAACAGTTAGAGATTCTTGTGTGAAAATGGGATGACATTTTGATGGACTTTGTGATTGGATTACCGAGGACTCTTACAAAGAATGATGCTATTTGGGTGGTAGTGGATCGTTTGACCAAATCGACCCATTTTCTGGCTATTCGTGTGGATTTTTCGGTGAATTATTTGGCATATATTTTTCAACGTGAGATTGTTAGGCTTCATGGGACACCAGTTTCTATTGTTTCGGATCGAGATCCGCGGTTTACTTCTCGATTTTGGTAAGGATTTCAACAAGCTTGGGGAACGCAACTCAACTATAGTACAACTTTTCACCCGCATGCAGATGGACAATCAGAGAGAACTATTCAGACAATAGAAGACATGTTGCGGTCTTGTGCTTTAAAGTGGACAGGAAACTGGGATGATTATTTGAGTTTGGTGGAGTTCGCATATAATAACAGTTGGCAATCTAGTATTGGTATGGCTCCTTTTGAAGCATTATATGGTAAGAAGTGTCGAGCTCTGACTTGTTGGGATGAGGTTGGAGAAAGGGTAATAGAAGGACCCGATTTGGTTAGGATTACTACGGAGAAGGTAACAATGGCTAAAGAAAAATTGAAAGAAGCTCGATCGCGGCAAAAGAGTTATGCTGATATTCATAGGAGGGTTCTTGAATTCACACCTGATGAACACGTGTTTTTGAAAGTTTCTCTATGGAAAGGTGTTCGAAGGTTTGGTTTAAAAGGGAAGCTTAGTCCGCGTTTCATTGGCCCTTTTGAAGTCCTTGACAGAGTTGGAGAAGTGGCATATCAGGTGGCTTTGCCTCCACAATTATCTCATGTGCATAATATCTTTCATGTTTTGGTGTTAAGGAAATATAACTATCATCTGCTTCATGTTGTGCAATACCCGTTACATAAGATTCAAGAAGATCTTACTTGTGAGGAAGAAGCCGAGGCGATTCTAGATCGTCAAGAACGGATTATGAGGAGGAAGACAATTCCTTTTCTTAAAGTCTTGTGGAAAAATCATTCGGAGCGGGAGGCTACTTGGGAGATGGAGGAGTCTATTCGAGCGGAATATCCGCATCTTTTTGAAAATTAAGTACGTTCTATTCTTTTGATTCCGCGGACGGAATCCTTTTTAAGGGGAATGTGATGTAATACCCAATAAAATAATAAAATATTTAAGTAAGCTTTAAAATATTTAATTGAACTTTCTTTATATTTTGGGTCAAAGTAGTCAAATAATTAATGTGGACTAACAATAAGTAACAATCAATTTTAATCTAGTAAATTTGGGCCTTAAACTAATTAAGTCCAATATTACGAAATCCTATTAGAAAAAGGACGCTTAAAGATATATATGACTCAAAGCTTACTACAAAATTCAATCTGATATGAAGAGAATAGTAGAGGAAGAGAGGCGACTAAAAAAAACGTAAGGAATTTTTTTTCTCAATCAGGTAAATCATTACTTTTGATATATTAATAGAAATTCCTTTTGTAATGTGCTGAATCACAATAATAAATGGAGAGAAGCATGCATGTGGATTGTATCAATACTTTATTATAATGATAGTGATGTCTGGAGGGGAATTTCATGTATTTTAATTAATTTATTTATTTATTTTTCATTATTTTGGCTTTATATCATATTGGACCAAAATTGATAGGGCTAGCTAGTTCATGTAATCATTATATATATATATATATATATATATATATATATATATATATATATATATATATATATATATATGTTTCAGGATTCAATTTATATATCTATGTATATATATTCAGAACAGAAGGTATGTATAGAAATGGTGTAAATATGAATGGTCAGTATGTAATAATAATAATAATAATAATAATAATAAGTTAAGTAACGGGTTTAAATTGGGAATAATATTTTTGTAAATATACTTACATTTATTTATTTATTTTTATTATATGTAATTAGATCGGATTGAGGGAGTTTAACGGTTGATAGTTGGATTCGGCGAATTATTTTGGTACTATATTGAGGTACGGATTCCGTACTTTTTCAGCGATACTCTTTTAAATTTAATTCGTTCGTTTTGTACTCGTTTAGAAATTTGGTATTGCCTCTCAGGATTATTACTTGTTGTCAAAATTATTGGGATAGTTTCGTTTTGGCATTGATAATAGAATTTGTATTTGTACTCATTGAACTAGTTAATTGTGTCAATATGATTTGGAGATTTTATTCGTTTGTACCATTGTTCGTATATTTTCGTTCATATTTGAGAGTTATTTTGATCATTGATATATTGTGATAATTAATAATGTTTGTATTTGATAATTCAATTTCATTTAAATACCCCTTTTGGCTTACATTTTGTAGTTTGATCCTTAGGGTATACTTGAGCTAACCACCTGTGGGGATACCACATGCATGTCCTCTTGACACAAGGGCATGACACCTTCTGTGGCGGTGTGATCAGTCCACGGCGTATCCTTTTGTATGCTCTGGGTATGAGCTTTGGCCATTTGATATTTTTATTCATGATACGTATGGGTCGACCCAGTATTTGATTTGATTCGATTTGTTTGGCGGATTAGTGACGTATGTGTCGTGCGTACTATCCGATTTGATTCGTATACATCATGGTACCGATGTATTTTGTTAGCCTTTGGCTATTTGTATTTGAGCTCAGTATGAAATTGTTATCTTACAACCATTTAATTCAGCCTTATTTGTTTGGGATTCTTTTGGCTATAATTATTCGATTGACAGTGTTAGTCATTTGTAAATGGACTCTCAAATTTTTATCTATTCGTAATTCGTTTGTAATTCACATGTGTTCATTCATTCAACTCTTTTAGATTCATTACTTATTGTGATATATTTATTCATCTTCATATCCGTACTGGGCAATTGGCTCACGCTGTGTTTTTTTTTCCGACAGGTAATCAGGGGTGATCAGGATTTGTGGGATGAGAGCTACCTTTGATCCCAATGAGTAAATTAGCTTTTGAGATTATTATTAGACTTGGTTTTCCTAAGATTTTTTAATTGGATATTTTGGGGTCGATTTTGACATTTATTTCTTATTAGTAGAGACTATGTAAATGTAGAGTTCCTCCTATTTAAATTGGAGTATGTGACTTTTGATATTAAATTTTATTGGAGATATTTTGAGGTTTATTAGAGGTTCGTATTTATTATGTTTGTGCGTGACATCCCTTTTTCCCTTTTGGAAAAGGGGGTGTTACATATAATGTAAAGCAAATACCTTCATCATCGCCCATGAGGAATGACTATTGGGAGAAGGGTCAAATATCGCCTTGTATGCATGTTTCGACATAGTAGTTGCAACTAATATTCCAACTAGTTCCTCGACAACAAAAAAATTATAGGTTGTAGTTCATATTTGTGTCACATACTCAAATTGAATAATTGAATTACGGCAGACATTTCTCATTTTCCATCATAAACAGATGACAACATCCCGAAGATCAAAGCCATTAAGCTGTTGAAAAAAGTTTCTGATTTATTAAACCTTTAAATGAACGAACGTCACTTATCTATTAAGAATGAATCATCGCTTGATATGGGTCAAATCCATGAAATAGACAGCTTCCCACCTGTAAGACCCCAACTTATTATAAATAAAATTGAATTTCCTCACTTTATTATTTTGAAATAGTAATGGTCTATTTGATTAATGTGGATAGTTATGGGTAAAATGCGCAAATATTTTAAATAAACAAGTGGTTATAAAATATTCATTGTTTTCGGAGAATATTCGTTTGGTCGTGGAATATTCTTACTGTCGGGGAATATTCGTATGACGACGCAACCTTGTGTGGGCCCCATAAAGGAAAGCGATTGGATGAAGAAAATGACAAGTATAAGTTGTTTATAAATAACGGCGTAGTTGTTACTGTGACGCCCCCAAAATAGGTCCATTCCATCCAACCCATTCTGAGTCGCCAAATACATGGTACAGAAATAACTACAACTTTATTATTACAACATATAAACTATTGCCGTCTAGACAATATCCACATACAAATAAATCCCCATCATAATTATTGATACATTATTTTACAAAAATGGTGAGGACTACTAAACAACTCTCTCTAGAACCATCATTACATCCCCCAACTCGTACTCGCTACATTCTCGTCTCCTGAGAAGAAAAATAGAACAACAATAAAAAGGGTGAGCTCAACTAGCCCAGTAAAGAATATTATGACTAATATAATGTACAACAAATTATCCTTAGTCTTCAACAGAGAAAAATCTGATAGAATACAATAGACAACAAGTTTTAGATCAACAACTGCAGCGGAAACAACAATTCATTAGAAGAGTTAAGTAGAGAATAAAATCTACTAACATCTATGAATTTAAAAGTCCATCATCAATATTTTATCCCTGTAACAACAATCAATATATATCTCAAATCAAATCAAATATTCATCTTTGCACTGCAGGCAAAAGATATTCATCAGTTGGTCATGTTCATCTAAACACCTGTTCATCTTTGCACTACGGGCCAAAGATATTCATCAATTGTTCATGTTCATCTCAACACCTGTACATCTTTGCACTACGAGCCAAAGATATTCATAATAAAATCAACCATCTTTGCACTACAGGCCAAAGATATTCAGTAACACCATCATTTAGGACTGAGGATGATGAAAAATATTTTAAAGGAAACGAATCCAGTGAAACAAAATAACAAGTATTAAGGATTCGTACTTTAAACAATCCGAGTTCAAAAATACTTCATAAATAATCATACTGAAGTAAAATTCAAGAATGATCAAAACATGGATACAATTAAAGCTAGTATCCAGAATAGATATTATGGACAAAAAGAAGAAATTTCATTTTTTTTTGAATAGTGTCGTATACGTGAAAAGTGCCGTATACATGAATAGTAACTCCGACACCAAAAGGTAGAAATTTCACAAAAAAACATCATCACGCTTCGTGAATAGTACTCGTGAATTGTAACTCGTGAATAGTAACTCATGAATAGTAACTCCAACATGAAAAAGTTCTAAATTTGATAAAAAAAAGTTCCAACCAATATTTCAACATAATGATATTGAAGAAATAATATCATTTTAGAAGAAAATAACATCCCTTACCTCGAAAGACAGTACTTCTAGTTGAAACACCGGATATAGGCTATGACTTGAACTTGCACCGTATAGCAATACTCAAAGTATACTCAAAATACTCACAAGAATACGCTCGATAATATAGAGAGAGAAAACTTCAGTTTCAGTTGTGATTTTCAATTCTAACCTAAGCACCTATTTATAGGAAATTGCTTAGAACACCTAAGCAGAAAATTTAATATAATAATAATATATATTTTCCAAAACCTCATACGTACACTTGCCAACTGAATTCAGCTCCTAATCACATGTTAAATGAGTTTCAAAAATAAAAAAACGTTTTTGTAATTAAAAATATTTTAAACTTCCAAAAATCAATTATTTCGGAGCTTCAGAACTTTAATAATTCATAATAAATAGCCCTTTTGCCGAAAAATTCGAATCACGCGAGTTTTTATAGGAAATTCAATTCTCTACAACTTTGCAGAAGAAAGTTTTTCCAAATTCCAAACAGAAATTGACCGAAATCCATAAACGGACGATTTTACAGACTATAATCAAATTTCAGTCAATAATTGTGTCCACCAACACACAAAATATGTGTTAAACATTTAATGCCACAAAAATATTCTTCCTCCTCATATAATCATATATCCCACATTCATTATAAAAATATCACCGTTAATATATTATTAAAATAATATATTTAAATGAATTATTTTATCAGAAAAAGATAAAATATTAATTTTTAACAATTGTCACATTACAAATTTTCTCCATTTATATTCACATAAAATCAATATTTTCCTCATCATATAAATCAATAATTAATTATTCACAAATAATATTACAGAATCACAATATTGACAACCAGGCAGTTCCCAGGAAAGAGGAGGCTTTCCAATAAGAATTTCTTCTTATTGGCGCGCAATTAGGTGACCAAACCTCTCCTTAGACAGAACTTTCTAGACATTGCCAATAATATTATCTAATAATATTATTCAGATAATATGAATTATTGCTTCGATAATGAAAAATATTGTGTATTGACAATTATTGAAACAACAGTAATATAAAATATCAATGCAGCAATTATTGAATCAATAAAATAAAATACTGAACAGTAATTACTGTAACAATTATTGAGTAGTGTCTTCTTACGTAAGAATCAATAATTGGTGCAATACCGTGTGCTACTGTGCAACAACGCGTATTACTGTGTTTTAACCAACGGGTATTCCAACAGTATTAACGGTAACAACTACACCGTTTTTTATAAACAACTTATACTTGTCATTTTCTTCATCCAATCGCTTTCCGTTATGGGGCCCACAAAAGACTGCGCCGTCGTACGAATATTCCCCGACAGCAAGAATATTTCACGACCAAACGAATATTTCCCGACAACAATGAATATTTTATAACCACCTGCTTATTTAAAATATTTGCGCATTTTACCCACAACTAACCACATTAATCAAATTCACCCTTACTATTTCGAAAAACAAATAAAGGAAATTCCTTTTTATTTAAAAAAAATTCGGGGTCTTTCAACCTCCCCTCCTTATGAAATTTCGTCCTCGAAATTGACGTACGTAACTGGTGTTTCGAAAAGGTAAAGTTACCTCGCTTTCATTTTCGTTTCCAACTCCAAGGTCATTTTCTCTATAGCATGATTCCTCCAGAAAACTTTAACTTGTGGTATGACCTTCGTGCGTAGGACATGCTCCTTCCCATCCAACATCTTGACAGGTACCTCCTCGTACGTTAAGTCTTCGGCTATTTCGTCTGGTTCTAACTCAATAATGTGGTTCGGGTCGTCCACGTATTTACATAACATCGATACGTGAAAAACGTTATGAACACGTGTCATTCTTGGCAGTAAAACGAGTCTATAGGCCACAGTTCCTATTCGATCGAGGATTTCAAATGGACTAATAAATCGAAGGTTTGAGCTTTGCTCACATCGCCAATTCTCGCTTTTGAAATAACAACTTCTTGCACCTCCTTCTTCAAATTCATTAGCTCCAGTGTGTAGCTTGAACAGCTTTAACTTTATCGATTAAAGTCGATTATACTTGTATATCATCACGTGGATACCTAGAGTTTTTATCTCCATCTCTATTATTTGTAAATTATACGAAATTAGTCTTTGACAATATCGTACTCGTACTTGTATACGATCTTCTACTCAACACGTCAGCTACCACGTTCGCTTTTCTAGGATGGCATGGTCAGAACATGTGCTGAAATGAGTCTCCTCTTGAGTTCTTCGAAGCTCTTCCCACATTCCTTGCTCCATTCGAATTTTGTATCTCTACGAGTCAGCTGCGTTAATGGAATAGCGATTCGAGAATATCCTTCAACGAATCTCCGATAATAACCAACGAAGCCTAGAAAGCTACGTATTTCGATTACCGACTTAAGTTGTTCTCAACTGTGACTCATATCCCAACCTTTGATAGCACGTTACAATGACACCTATCAGTTTACTATCGCACGAATATGGTGTCCCCTACGGAGAGTCTGGCTTCGGTGCATTCCACAAAGGAAGTCACCAGATAAAGGCTCGGGTATCAACTTCTACAGTTGGGTTTTTAACTCCTGAAGTTCAATAGGAGCCATTCGATATGAGATTTTAGAAATGGGTTTTGTACCGGATTCAAAGTCGATACAAAATTTAATATCACGCTCTGGGAGTAAGCCAAGAAATTCTTCAGGAAATACATCAGGAAATTTACTAACAACAGAAATATCATTCAAAACTAACGTATTTTTGTTCAAGTCCATAACATGACTAAGAAAGCTTGACATCCGTAATAAACGAATGAACTCATGGCTTTATATGAAAATGTTTGACTACAATGGTTTGATTGCTTGAATTCGAATAACAGGTTGCTTAGGAATATGAAAACTAACAACCTTACAAAAGTAATCAATTTCGGCATGATGAGTAGTTAACCTTAAAATCACATCAAAAGCAAATATCTCTAGAAATAAGGTTAACAGGTAATGTGATTGTGCCAACATGAATCAAGCAAGATTTCTAAACAACGGATGTAATGAAAGTTTCTCCTAACGGAGTCTCCATAGATAGGTCAAAGTCTAATTTCTCCGTAGTCAAGTTCAAACGTTGAGCGCAAGCAAGAGAAATAAAAGAATGGGTAGAACCGGTACCTAGTAAGGTATAAACTTCGCAAGAATTTATAATTAACTAACCCATGCTAACTTCGTTCGGGTTTCTCGCATTTTGACCGGTCACGACAAACGCTCTTCCAGGATCCGTTGACTTTGACTTTTCTGGGACAGCCTTTTGAATCACCGTCCCCGCTGGAATTGGTTTCGCTACCGTACAATCTCGAGCGATATGTCCTTCCTTTCCACAATTATAGCATACCTTGAACTGTTGTGGGCAGTTTAGGCTGATATGTCCCTCTTTTCCGCATTTGTAACATACGACCGGTGGTCTTTCTCCTCCCTTGGAACCAGTTGCTGCTGGTGCTGACGTCTTCACATGGTCATTGTTGAATCTCCTCTTTTTAAAATCTCCTCCCAACTCGCTTCTTCTATTTTCATGGCCGTGATTACCACCAAATTGGTTACCACCTTTGCCCGTATTCTTCTTTCTTCGCAGGTTATCGTTGTTCTGATGACTGCTGTCACCAGTATGATCCTGGTTATGGTCCATCGGTTGAACGTACTCATTATCTCGCTCTAACAATTGAGCCCTGTTGACAACATCTGAATAGAGAGAAAATTTATGAGAAATGAGATACTGGCGTATGTCAGGTTTCAAACCTCTCAAAAACATCCGCGTCATACGTTCCTCATTCTCCACCAAATGAGGTGCAAACCTGGATAACTCTGCGAACTTTGCCTCGTACTGGGATACCGTCATGTTGTTCTGTTCTAGTCTAATAAACTCTACCTCCTTCATATTGCGAATAATTTCAGGAAAATATTTTTCATTGAAAAGTTTCTGAAATGTTTCCCAAGACATGCTGAGTGCAGCTGGATGGGTACGCTTCACAGACTCCCACCAGTAGTCTGCCTCGCCACGGAACATAAAGGTAGCGAATGGAACCTTCTGTTCCTCCGTGCATCCCAAGACATAGAATATCTTGGTAATTTGCTTGACCCATGTTTCCGCCATGATCGGATCGGGCTTTCCCTTAAATTCTGGTGGTCCCAACTCTTTGAACTGCTTGGCTGTGACCACCCGTGAATTGCTATCATTTCCTCCTGTATTTTGAACACGAGTCTCCCTCGTCTGGTTTTGCATGAACTAGAAAAAGCTCCTAAACATCCCATCATTCATCGTCTGCTCATTGGTGTTGTTCACAGGAGGAACATTGCCAGCCTGTTGCACATTCTCCTCGTTAGTAAGTACATGCATCTCCACGGTCTCATTTACTCCACTGTTAATATTCTCAGTCGACATTCTCAAATACTGCCATAAAAAAAAGGGTTAATTAAACAATTTAACAAATCACATAATACCCCTATATTATGACCGACCAACAAATAACCTTAGGTAGGACACACTAGCGAAGGATTTACTCGTCTCTCCCCTCCTAGTTCTATTCCCCGATCTCCGCCAGAGATCATATCCCTAAGCTCTGATACCAACTGTGACGCCCCCAAAATAGGTCCATTCCATCCAACTCATTCTGAGTCGCCAAATACATGGTACAGAAATAACTACAACTTTATTATTACAACATATAAACTATTGCCGTCTAGACAATATCCACATACAAATAAATCCCCATCATAATTATTGATACATTATTTTACAAAAATGGTGAGGACTACTAAACAACTCTCTCTAGAACCATCATTACATCCCCCGACTCGTACTCGCTACATTCTCGTCTCCTGAGAAGAAAAATAGAACAACAAGAAAAAGGGTGAGCTCAACTAGCCCAGTAAAGAATATTATGACTAATATAATGTACAACAAATTATCCTTAGTCTTCAACAGAGAAAAATATGATAGAATACAATAGACAACTAGTTTTAGATCAACAACTGCAGCGGAAACAATAATTCATTAGAAGAGTTAAGTAGAGAATAAAATCTACTAACATCTATGAATTTAAAAGTCCATCATCAATATTTTATCCCTGTAATATCAATCAATATATATCTCAAATCAAATCAAATATTCATCTTTGCACTGCAGGCCAAAGATATTTATCAGTTGGTCATGTTCATCTAAACACCTGTTCATCTTTGCACTACGGGCCAAAGATATTCATCAATTGTTCATGTTCATCTCAACACCTGTACATCTTTGCACTACGAGCCAAAGATATTCATAATAAAATCAACCATCTTTGCACTACAGGCCAAAGATATTCAGTAACACCATCATTTAGGACTGAGGATGATGAAAAATATTTTAAAGGAAACGAATCCAGTGAAACAAAATAACAAGTATTAAGGATTCGTACTTTAAACAATCCGAGTTCAAAAATACTTCATAAATAATCATACTGAAGTAAAATTCAAGAATGATCAAAACATGGATACAATTAAAGCTAGTATCCAGGATAGATATTTTGGACAAAAAGAAGAAATTTCATTTTTTTGGTGAATAGTGTCGTATTCGTGAATAGTGCCGTATACGTGAATAGTAACTCCGACACCAAAAGGTAGAAATTTCACAAAAAAACATCATCACGCTTCGTGAATAGTAACTCGTAAATAGTAACTCATGAATAGTAACTCATGAATAGTAACTCCAACATGAAAAAGTTCTAAATTTGATAAAAAGTTCCAACCAATATTTCAACATAATGATATTGAAGAAATAATATCATTTTAGAAGAAAATAACATCCCTTACCTCGAAAGACAGTACTTCTAGTTGAAACACCGGATATAGGCTATGACTTGAACTTGCACCGTATAGCAATACTCATAGTATACTCAAAATACTCACAAGAATACGCTCGATAATATAGAGAGAGAAAACTTCAATTTCTGGTGTGATTTTCAATTCTAACCTAAGCACCTATTTATAGGAAATTGCTTAGAGCACCAAAGAAGAAAATTTAATATAATAATAATATATATTTTCCAAAACCTCATACGTACACTTGCCAACTGAATTCAGCTCCTAATCACATGTTAAATGAGTTTCAAAAATAAAAAAAACGTTTTTGTAATTAAAAATATTTTAAACTTCCAAAAATCAATTATTTCAGAGCTTCAGAACTTCAATAATTCATAATAAATAGCTCTTTTGCCAGGAAATTTGAATCTCGCGAGTTTTTATAGGAAATTCAATTCTCTACAACTTTACAGAAGAAATTTTTTCCAAATTCCAAACAGAAATTGACCGAAATCCTTAAACGGACGATTTTACAGACTATAATCAAATTTCAGTCAATAATTGTGTCCACCAACACACAAAATATGTGTTAAACATTTAATGCCACAAAAATACTCTTTCTCCTCATATACTCATATATCCCACATTCATTATAAAAATATCACCGTTAATATATTATTAAAATAATATATTTAAATGAATTATTTTATTAGAAAAAGATAAAATATTAATTTTTAACAATTGTCACATTACAAATTTTCTCCATCTATATCCACATAAAATCAATATTTTCCTCATCATATAAATCAATAATTAATTATTCACAAATAATATTACAGAATCACAATATTGACAACCAGGCAGTTCCCAGGAAAGAGGGGACTTTCCAATAAGAATTTCTTCTTATTGGCGCGCAATTAGGTGACCAAACCTCTCCTTAGACAGAAATTTCTAGACATTGCCAATAATGTTATCTAATAATATTATTCAGATAATATGAATTATTGCTTCGATAATGAAAAATACTGTGTAGTGACAATTATTGAAACAACAGTAATATAAAATATCAATGCAACAATTATTGAATTAATAAAATAAAATACTGAACAGTAATTACTGTAACAATTATTGAGTAGTGCCTTCTTACGTAAGAATCAATAATTGGTGCAATACCGTGTGCTACTGTGTTTTAATCGCCGATGATTCGATGATTCGATGCAACCTTTTAGTGACCAATGTTTCAATGTAATTTAATCCTTTTAACCTTAATATCCTAGATTAAACTCGAGTCATGGAATGTGTCATACTCTTCATAATTTAATCTGAGTTTTTCTTGATCAATGAGTAGACTATATGAAACAAATCACTATTTGAGCATAGCCATGCATTTCATAGTCCTACTCAATCAAGAGGCCTATGGATATCACCCCTAATAAATAGGAGGGTTAAATTCCATCTAGATCACTCATATTCCTCACACGATTCATGATGTACCCAATAATCACCTTTATAGTCCACCCTATTAAAGGTGACATTTGATGATATCAAAGTACATAAATTCCCGTGTAGTAATATAGTGATTTCAGGTCAGAAGACCATTACATCATTGTCACTATGAGAATTGCTAATGACACTTCGCATAATGATCCACATAGAATTCTCATGGTGGGTCTGTCCAGTACACCGTTCTCTAACATGTACCTATGCATTGACTTAATATCTCATATATTTATGACCAGTGAGATTTGGTCATCAGTCAATCCACATACTAGTCTCAATGCATCATTGTTGTCCCATCAACAATGATACTCGACTAGAGACATTTAAGAATAATGATACTAATTATAATTATATAATCTCATATTCAAGTCACATACTTGAAACTATATAATTTGTATCACTATTCTAAGGATTTTTTTTAGGTTAACATTTATATAACGCAGTAAATAAAACCATAATAAAATCATTCATTTATTCAATCAAATATATATAATATCAAAACGTTATGCAATTATATCAAATAATTGGCCTCTAGGGCATAAACTCTAACAGTTTTGTGAGGTGGCTACTTGGTGGCTGATGTATTGGGCAAAATAAGTGTGCGTAGGAAATTTAAAAAAAAGATATATTAATATTTTATTAAATTTTCTGTTTTGGTGTTCTAAGCATTTTTCTATAAATAGGGTGCTTAAGTTAGAATTAAATTATCGAGCGTATTATTGTAAGTATTTTAATACTTTGAGTGTTGCAATACGGTGCAAGTTCCTTCAGCGTTATATCTGATATTTCAGCCAGAAGTACTATTCTTTCTGAGGTAAGGGATGTTATTTTTTTTTATAAATGATATTATTTCTTTCAATATCATTATGCCAGAATATTGGTAAGATTTTTCTTGTGAAATTCTTGTTTTTTAGTGTCGGAGTTACTATTCACGTATACGACACTATTCACGAATATGACACTATTCACAGAAAAAATTAAATTTCGTTTTTCATCCAAAATATCTATTATGGATACTAGCTTTGATTGTATCCATGTTTTGATCATTCTTGAATTTTACTCCACTATGATTATTTATGAGGTATTTTTTGACATGGATAAACCGAAAGACGAATCCTTAATATTTATTCTTTTGTTTCACTGGATTCGTTTCCTTTAAAATATTTTTCATCATCTTCGGTCCGAAATGATGATATAATTGAATATCTTTGGCCTGTAGTGCAAATAATAAGGATTTTATAATGAATATCTTTGCCCTGTAGTGCAAAGATGAATATAAGATTCAAGATGTATATTGATTGATGTTACAGGGATAAATATTGATGACGGACTTTTAAATTCATAGATAATAGTAGATTTCATTCTCTACGTAACTCTTCTATGAATTATTATTTTCGCTGCGAATATTGATCTGAAACTTGTTGTCTATTGTATTTTATTAGATTTTTCCCTGTTGAAGACTAACGATAAATTTTTTTTATATTATCTTAGTCAGAATATTCTTTACTGGGCTAGTTGAGCTCACTTTTTCCTTTTTGTTCCATTTTTCTTCTCAGGAGACGAGAATGTAGCTAGTACTAGTCGGGGTATGGAATGATGGTTATAGAAGTTGTTTTAGTAGTCCTCACCATTTTTGTAAAATAATGTATCAATAATTATAATGAGGACTTATTTGGGTGTGGATATTGTCTAGAAGATAATATTTGTATTTAAACTCACAGTTTAAGTGTTGTCGTATTTTGTACGACAATTGTATTAATAAAGTTATAGTTGTTTCTGTACCATGTATTTGACAACTCAGAATGGGTGATGTATACCTATTTTGGGGGCGTCACAGTTGGTATCAGAGCTTAGGGATATGATCTCTGATGAAGATCGGGGAATAGAACTAGGAGGGGAGAGACGAGTAAAACCTTCGCTAGTGTGTCTTACCTAAGCTTATTTGTTGGTTGGCCAGTATATAGGGATATTATGTGATATGTTGATTTCTTTAATTAACCCTTGTTTTATGGCAATATTTGAGAATGTCGACTAAGAATGTTAACAGTGGAGTAAATGTGACCGTGGAGACACCTTTACTCACCAATGAGGCGAACGTGCAACAGGCCGGCAATGTTCCTCCTGTAAACAACACCACTGATCAGACGATGAACGACGAAATTTTAAGAAGCTTTTTGCAGTTCATGCAAAATCAGACGAGGGAGACTCGTGCACAAAATACAGGTGGAAATGATAACAACGTGCGGTTTGTCACGGCCAAGCAGTTCAAAAAATTGGGACCACCAGAATTCTGGGGAAAGCCAGATCCGATTAAGGCGGAGACATGGGTCAAACAAATTACCAAGATATTCGATGTCTTGGGATGCACGGAGGAACAGAAGGTTCCATTTGCCACCTTTATGTTCCGTAATGAGGCAGATTACTGGTGGGAATCTGTGAAGCGTACCCATCCAGCCGCACTTAGCATGTCTTGGGAAACATTTCAGAAACTGTTCAATGACAAGTACTTTCCTGAAAGTATTCGTCATATGAAGGAAGTAGAATTTATTAGACTGGAACAAAACAACATGACGATGTCTCAGTACGAGGCAAAGTTTGCAGAGTTATCCAGGTTTGTACCTCATTTGGTGGAGAATTAGGAACGTATGACGTGGATGTTTTTGAGAGGTTTGAAACCCGGCATACGTCAATATCTCATTTCTCATAAATTTTCTCTCTATTCAGATATTGTCAATAGGGCTCAATTATTAGAGCGAGAAAACGAGTACGTTCAACCGAGGGACCATAACCAGGATCATACCAGTGACAACAGTCATCAGAACAACAATAACCAGCGGAGAAAGAAAAATACGGACAAAAGCGGTAACCACTCTGGTGGTAATCATGGCCATGAGAATAGAAGAAGCGAGTCGGGGAGATATTTTAAAAAGAGGAGATTCAATAATGACAATGCAAAGACGTCAGCACCAGCAGCAACTGGTTCTAAGGGAGGAGAATGACCACCGGTCGTATGCTATAAATGCGGGAAAGAGGGACATATCAGCCCAAACTTCCAACAACAGTTCAAGGTATGTTATAATTATGGAAAGGAAGGACATATCGCTCGAGATTGTATAGTAGCGAAACCAAGTCCAGCGGGGATGGTGACTTAAAAGGCTGTCCCAGAAAATTCAAAGTCAACGGTTCCTGGAAGAGCATTTGTTGTGACTGGTCAAAATGCAAGGAACCCAAACGAGGTAATCACGGGTAAGCTAATCATAAATTCTTGCGAAGTTTATACATTACTAGATACCGGTGCTACCCATTCATTTATATCTCCTGCTTGTGCTCAACGTTTAAACTTGACTCTGGAGAAATTATATTTTGACTTATCTGTGGAGACTCCGTTAGGAGAAACTTTCATCACATCCACTGTTTATAAATCTTGTTTGATCCAAGTTGGCACCAACACATTACCTATTGATCTTATCTCTTTAAAGATACTTGCTTTTGATGTGATTTTAGGGATTGATTGGTTAACTACTCATCATGCCAAAATTGATTGTTTTCGTAAGGTTGTTAGTTTTCATATTCCTAACCAACGTGTTGTACGAATTTAAGCAACTAAACCATTAAAATCAATCACTGTTATATCAAGCCATAAAGCCATTCGTTTATTAAAAAATGGATGTCAATCTTTCTTAACCCATGTTATGGATTTAAATAAAGACACGTCAGATTTAAATAATATTCATGTTGTTATTGACTTTCCTGACGTATTTCCTGAAGAACTTCCTGGTCTACCCCCAGAACGTGAAGTTGAATTCTTTATTGATCTTGAACCTAGTACAAAGCCCATTTCTAAAACCCCATATCGAATGGAGTTAAAGGTCCAACTACAGGAGTTATTGGACATCGGTTTCATTCGTCCTAATACATCTCCTTGGGGTGCTCCTGTTTTATTCATAAAGAAAAAAGACGGGAGTATGCGACTTTGTATTGACTAACGGGAATTGAACCATGTCACCATCAAGAATAGGTATCCGCTACCTCGTATTGATGACCTGTTTGACCAATTGCAAGGAGCACAATTCTTTTCAAAAATCGATATTCGTTCTAGATATCATCAGCTGAATATTAGAACTGAGGATATCCCAAAGACTGCCTTCAGAACTCGGTACGGGCATTATGAATTCTTAGTCATGTCTTTTGGATTGACTAATGCTCCTGCGGATTTTATGGATATGATGAAGCGAGTATTTAAGGAATATTTGGATCAGTTCGTTGATGTCTTTATTGATGACATCCTCATATATTCCAAAAGTCGTGAAGATCATGAGCACCATTTGAAGCTGGTACTCCAAAGGCTTCGTGAAAACAAGCTTTATGCCAAGTTGAAGAAATGCGAGTTCTGGCTTGAGGAAGTAGCATTCCTTAGGCACGTGGTGTCAAAATATGGAGTATCTATTGATCCACCGAAGATTGAAGTAATACAAAGTTGGGAGCAACCGAAGTCGGTGACCGAAGTACGTAGCTTTCTGGGCTTAGCTGGTTATTATCAGAGGTTCGTGGAAGGATTTTCTCGAATCGCTACTCCGTTAACTCAGCTGACTCGGAAGGATACAAAATTTGTATGGAGCGAGAAATGCTAGAAAATTTCCAAGAGCTTAAGAGGAGACTCATTTCGGCACCTGTTCTGACAATACCATCTGGTTCAGATGGATTTGTTATCTACATCGATGCTTCGGGAAAAGGGTTAGGATGTGTTCTCATGCAACATGGGAAAGTCATAGCCTATGCCTCACGACAACTTAAAGAATATGAGAGGAATTATCCTACTCATGATCTAGAGTTGGCAGCAGTCGTTTTCCGCGCTAAAGATCTGGAGGCACTATCTATATGGGGAGAAAGTGGAGATATATTTAGACCATAAAAGCCTCAAATATTTCTTCACCCAAAAGGAACTCAACATGCGACAACGACGTTGGCTCGAGCTGTTGAAAGACTACGACCACACTATTCAATACCATCCTAGAAAAGCGAACGTATTAGCTGACGCATTGAGTAGAAGATTATATGCGGGAACGAGTGCAATGTTGTCAACACAAAAGCCCATTTTGTGTGATTTACAAAAGATGATGATAAAATTCAAGACTTTGGGGACCCATGCGATAATGTCAAGTATACGTATAGAACCAACTTTAATCGATAAAGTTAAAGTTGCTCAAGTCACAGACCCGGAGCTGATGCGTATGAAAAAGAAAGTGCAAGAAGTTGTTATTCCAGAAGCAAGAATCGATGAAGAAGGAATACTTCGAGTCCACTCCAGACTTTGTGTTCCTAACGACTCTGATTTGAAACACAAGATCATGATGGAGACACACAATACACCATTTGCAATCCATCCTGGAAGTACCAAAATGTATCATGATCTTCGACATACATTTTGGTGGAACAATATGAAGAGAGAGATTGCAAAGTTTATCTCGAGGTGTTTAATTTGTCAACGTGTAAAGGCGGAGCATCAAGTACCTAAGGGTCCATTGTAACCACTTGAGATTCTAAAATGGAAGTGGGAACACATTACCATGGATTTCGTTACGGGTATTCCCACGGTTTCTCAAGGCATAAATGCTATTTGGGTTATTGTTGATATATTAACCAAGTGTGCTCATTTCTTGTCGATACGGGAGACTTATTCCCTTGAACGTCTTGCTCGTATGTATGTAAATGAGATTGTGAGATTGCATGGCATGCCAGTATCCATAATTTCGGATCGTGACCCAAGATTCACTTCACGATTTTGGGTTAGCTTGCAAAAAGCTATGGGCATGAATTTATGATTCAGTTCGGCATACCATCCTCAAACGGACGGACAATCAGAGAGAACTATTCAAACTCTTGAAGATCTATTAAGACTCTGTGTCCTAGACTTCAAAGGGAGTTGGGATAAGTATTTACCATTGGTGGAATTCTCCTACAACAACAGTTATCAGGCAAAAATAGGTGTGGCCCCATATGAGGCATTGTATGGACGAAAGTGTCGCTCTCCAATATGTTGGGATGAGGTGGGTGAAGCAACATTGTTGGGACCCGATTTGGTACGTATGACTACGAAAAAGATCCAAATAATTCGACAACATATACAAATGGCACAAGATGGACAAAAGAGTTATGTGGATCTTCATCGAAAGGACATGGAATTTAGTATTGGGGATCATGTATTGTTGCGAGTTGCCCCATGGAAGGGAGTTACAAGATTTGAGAAGAGAGAAAAGCTCAATCCATGATTTATTGGTCCATTTCAGATTCTTGACCGAGTAGGAAATATAGCCTATAGACTCGCGTTACCTCCAAGTATGTCTTGTGTTCATAATATTTTTCACATATCCGTGCTTCGTAAATATGTGAAAGACCCGAACCACGTTATTGAGTTAGAACCAGACGAGATAGCCGAAGACTAAACGTATGAAGAGGTACATGTCAAGATCTTGGATAGGAAGGAGCATGTCCTACGCACAAAGGTCATACCACAAGTTAAAATTTTGTGGAGGAGCCAGCTATTGAGGAAATGACCTGAGAGTTGGAAATAGAAATGAAAGCGAGGTATCCTCACCTTTTCGAAACACCAGGTACGCACGTCAATTTCGAGGACGAAATTTCATAAGGAGGGGAGGTTATAAGACCCCAACTTATTATAAATAAAATTAAATTTCCTCTATTTATTATTTTGAAATAGTAATGGTCGATTTGATTAATGTGGATAGTTATGAGTAAAATGCGCAAATATTTTAAATAAGCAAGTGGTTATAAAATATTCATTATTATCGGGGAATATTCGTTTGGTCGTGAAATATTCTTACTGTCGGGAAATATTCGTATGACGGCGCAACCTTGTGTTGGCCCCATAACGGAAAATGATTGGATGAAGAAAACGACAAGTATAAGTTATTTATAAATAACGGCATAGTTGTTACCTTTAATACTGTTGAAATACTCGGCGATTAAAACACAGTAGCACACGGTATTGCACTAATTATTGATTCTTACGTAAGAAGGCACTACTCAATAATTGTTACAGTAGTTACTGTTCAATATTTTATTTTATTGATTCAATAATTGCTACGTTGATATTTTATATTATTGTTGTTTCAATAGTTGTCACTACACAGTATTTTCATTATCAGATCAATAATTCATATTATTTGAATAATATTATTAGATAACATTATTGGCAATGTCTAGAAAGTTCTGTCTAAGGAGAGGTTTGGTCACCTAATTGTGCGCGAGTAAAGAGAAATCCTTATTGAAAAGCCCATCTTTCCTGGGAATGGCCTGGTTGTCGATATTGTGATTCTGTAATATTATTTGTGAATAATTAATTATTGATTTATATGATAAGGAAAATATTCATTTTATGTGGATATAGATGGAGAAAATTTTAAAGTGACAATTGTTGAAAAATTATATTAATATTTTATTAAATTTTCTGCTCTGGTGTTCTAAGCATTTTCCTATAAAAAGGGTACTTAGGTTAGAATTGAAAATCACACCAGAAACTAAAGTTTTCTCTCTCTATATTATCGAGCGTATTATTGTGAGTATTTTAATACTTTGAGTGTTGCTATACGGTGCAAGTTTCTTCAGCGTTATATATGATATTTCAGCCAGAAGTACTATTCTTTCTGAGGTAAGGGATGTTATTTTTTTTATAAATGATATTATTTCTTTCAATATCATTATGCCGGAATATTGGTAAGATTTTTCTTTTGAAATTCTTGTCTTTTAGTGTCGGGGTTACTATTCACATATACGACACTATTCACGTATACGGAACTATTCACGAATACGACACTATTCACAGAAAAAATTAAATTTCGTTTTTCGTCCAAAATATCGATTATGGATACTAGCTTTGATTGTATCCATGTTTTGATCATTCTTGAATTTTACTCCACTATGATTATTTATGAGGTATTTTTGGGCATGGATAAACCGAAATACGAATCCTTAATATTTATTCTTTTGTTTCACTGGATTCGTTTCCTTTAAAATATTTTTCATCATCCTCGGTCCTAAATGATGATATAATTGAATATCTTTGGCCTGTAGTGCAAATATTAAGGATTTTATAATGAATATCTTTGGCCCGTATTGCAAAGATGAATAGGTGTTAAGATGAACATGACCGACTGATGAATATCTTTGCCCTGTAGTGCAAAGATGAATATTTGATTCAAGATATATCTTGATTGATCTTACAGGGATAAAATATTGATGATGGACTTTTAAATTCATAGATAATAGTAGATTTCATTCTGTATGTAACTCTTCTATGAATTATTATTTCCGCTGCGAATATTGATCTGAAACTTGTTGTTTATTATATTTTATCAGATTTTTCCCTGTTGAAGACTAACGATAATTTGATTTATATTATCTTAGTCATAATATTCTTTACTGGCCTAGTTGAGCTCACCCTTTTTCTTTTTGTTCCATTTTTCTTCTCAGGAGGCGAGAATGTAGCGAGTACTAGTCGGGGTATGGAATGATGGTTCTAGAAGTTATTTTAGTAGTCCACACCATTTTTATAAAATAATGTATCAATAATTGTAATGAGGACTTATTTGGGTGTGGATATTGTCTAGAAGACAATATTTGTATTTAAACTCATAGTTCAAGTGTTGTCGTATTTTGTACTACAATTGTATTAATAAAGTTGTAGTTGTTTCTGTACCATGTATTTGACAACTCAGAATGGGTGATGTATACCTATTTTTGGAGCGTCACATCACCACTCTGAATTCCTCAAATGGATAGTTTTCACAGAAGATGTACTTTTCCTGAAAAACAGAGAATTGATATCAACTACATAACCTTTTCTGGAAAAGAAATTTCTGCAGTTGACATCGCTTCGCTTAATGTTAGGCAATTTCTTTGTCAGAAGGGGTTATGCAGTTGAATAGCTTCTCTTTTTCAGGAAAAATACCCTACAACAAAAAAGCCTAATTCCGACAGATTTATAATCGACGGAATATAATCTGTCGTACTTAGTTTATTTACGATGGAATAATCCGTCGAGGATACGTTCATCGAAATTAATATATTCCGGATGAATTTCCTTCGAACATAAAACGCCCCCTTGGCGCCAAGATTCCCGCCAGCGCAAGTCGTAATTTCGACGAAATTGTATTTATTTTCGAGGGACTTTCCGTCGGACATAACATAATTTCAAGGGAATTATTTCTAACGAAAATTCCGTCGGGAATAACTTATAAAGCCAAAAATCAGATTTCATTTCCTTCTCAGTCGCCTCGACCTCTCTCTCTCTCATACTATTTATTCTCTGTCTCTCTCTCTCTCTCTCTCTCTCATATATCTCTCACTATCTCGGTCGACCTCGCTCCTCCTGCTGCCGGCCGTCGTCAGGACTGTCGTCTTAGTTTCGGTGGTTGTCAGGACCATCATCAGGACTGACGTCATAATTTGTAATTAATTATATCATTAAATATATTTTATCTTATTCAATATCATACCATTTGAAACGTAATTAAAATTAAAATTTTGTGACCCCTATCATTATCATTGCTCTTTACTAACTTTAACGTTTAGCAAGTCGAATAGGTATTGCACAAAAAATGCTAGCCATTGCAACTACAAACTAGTGAATCCTACTTTGTGCAAATAATTTTTTATTATATATATATATATATATATATATATATATATATATATATATATATATATATAGTTAAAACACTACCATAAAACTATAATATTTTGGTAAAGGGTGATGTGATTTATTAAATGTGACCACACACCTTTATTAATGACAAAGAAAAAAAGTCCCGTGACTTATTATTGGAAAATGTGACCACATACCACATAATATATTATAGAAGAATCAAGAATATGTGGTATATGCTTTATTTATAAATGGAGAACAACTGGAGTGCAGTTGAGTGCTCATATCCATACCAATAATAACACCAATAATAATAAAAAAAAAGTCTGGGCGGACATGAATAATGGACCGATTTTTTGGACAGATTATAAATTTTTTTTTTGATAGTTATTTTTAAAAAATGTATAATATTTATTTCAACAAGAATTTTTATAAAATATAGTGTTTTAGGTATAATTTGGATACATATACAAATACAGGATTATACAGTATATTTTATAAAAATTTCTGTTGAAATAAATACTATACATTTTTTGAAAGTCTCTAACAAAAAAAATAAATTAATAAATAAATTAAAACCTGTCCAAAAAACCGGTCCATTATTCATGTCTGCGTAGCATTGCTCATAAAAGAAAGGAGGATTAATGATCAACACCAATATCCTTCTGCATGGATATTTTTTTTGGATTATTTATACAATTTTATTCAAGTATATGTACTTAAATTACACATAAAATATTATATTATATAAAAATTTCAGTTAAAATAAATATTAAATATTTTTTAAAAATTACAAGAAAAACAAAAAAAAAATTAAAAATATCCAATATTCTGATCGCACAAACTTGTACGCCAAGACTTGTTGAAGTGCTCTTGATCTCTTGGTAAAAGCTAATGTCCACGAATTCGGTAGGGATTCATTAATATTCGATACAAAAAGTCCACGAATTCGGTAAGGGGGGCCGCAAAAGGGGGAATCGGTCTAGCGATCAGTTTTTTTTTTAATAATTTCTAAAAAATATATAATATTTATTCTAATCAAAATTTTAACAATTAATAGTTTTTTTAGGTATAATTTGAATACATATAAAAAATAAAATTATATAGACTGTACAATTTTATTTTTAATATTTATCCAAATTATACATAAAATATTATTTTCTATAAAAATTCTAATTAAAATAAATACTATATATTTTTTAAAAATTATTAAAAAAATGATCCTTACACTCTGTTTCTGAATTTTGAACAAAAAAGAAAAGAATAGAAAACTTAAATTAGAACAGAAAAGAAAAGAATAGAAAACTTTAAGTTTTCCTTTGTGTTGTTTCTGAGTTTTTAATAGAAAAGAATAGAAAATTTAAAATTGAGGACATGAGTTGTAATTTTAAATTTATTATATTAAAAGTTGATGATAATATGGGAATTGTAAAAATATTATTTATTCCAATTTCTTTTCCGTCCAAATCGGGCCAATTTTGGACGAAAAACTTTGGCAGAAAAAGTGATCAAGTTTTTTATCAATTTCTTTTCTTTTCGGTTTATTAAAAAACTCAAAAACATAAGAATTAAAAAGGAAACTTATATTTTCTAAAAAATAATTACTTTGTGATTTTTAATGAAACTTATCAACTTTAAGTTAGAAAATATTTTAGACTAATTTTCAAATTAACTTTGAGGGAGGGTTCTTATCATTTGTTTCTAATTGTTTAGATGCCGAACGTCAGTATTTGAAGCATTTTCCATAAGAAATTCCGAGTTAGGATTTGAGTTTGTTAGGTTTTTAGCTAATATTCTTTTTAATTTATTAAACCAACTATATTAGAGGATCGACATAAAGATAGAACTGGAATTATACAATAAATTCAAAATGTTATTCCTCTGGTATCAAATCTTAGTTAAGTATACCAAGATGTTAGTGTTTTAGCAACCTTCATAACAGTTTCTCTAATAAATTTTTTATTCTAATTTTAAAGAATACATTAACAAATTATTATTCAATATTTTTCTTATCCTTATTTAATTTTATTTTAATCTCTATATAAGATTTTATTCCTCAGGGCGAGGGAGTCAAAAGACCGTTCTCTATATGTATGCAAAATGATATTTTACACTCTCATTAAGTGGACACGTCACCTTTAGAAAGAGGTAAAGGAATTCAGCGTCATTTGCAATATCGTGAATCTTGTCTTCTCCAGAGTTTTTTCAACCCACGATTCTCTTCTCCAAAATTATTTCGACGGTATTTTTCACTGATTGTCCTATTCACCGAATGTCTTTTTCTCCAAAGTCTCATTTGCGGCATCTCAAATCATTTAATTCGAAGGTATTTTGCAGAAAAACAAAATCTAGGATTCTTGTGGGGTACTTTTAAATTTTAAATTTCATAATTTAAGGAATCAATAAAAAGTACTTGTTGGATACATAGTAAAAAAATTGAATCTCTATCCTGTAGAATGACCTAATAGTACTGGATAGTATGGATAAAGATAAGAAAATAATTATGAATACTCCTAGTTATCATAAACCCAAACTTAAGATTAAGAAGATCCACTATATATATGTTATAAGAGTCCTCTCCTATGTATTGTAATAAATTTATATGGAATTATAATTACAAAATTTATAAATACGTGATATTGGTAAAAATTATTGGAGGACCTTATTTATTATACATATCCCTAATAAAATTACTACTAATAGTTATCCACGAAACTCGTAACCAAAAAGTCGACATATATCATTTACAACATATATCATTATTGTATGCCATAATCCAAATGTTGCTTTAAAAGTAGGAAACTTATATTTTCACATGAAAGAACCATATTTTCATGAGTTTTTCTCAAATGAATATAAATCTTATTTACTATTCATATGAAAGAAACCTTGTAAAAAAATTATATTTTCGTGTGGAAAATATCAGTGTTTTCTAAAAATATACTTGTTACACACCTCAAATAAGAATTTATGTGACACCCTCAAAATAGGTTCATACAACTCATATTGAGTTGTCAAATACATACCACGGAATCTAAATACAAACTTTTTGATTTACAATTATTAAATGTCGTGCAAAATACGACAACACAAATACTGTAAGTTTTAATAAAAATATTGTCCGTAGACAATTTCTACACTCAAATAAAGTCTTCATTACAATTATTATCACACTATTTCACAATATATTGAACACTTCTATAGTAACTATCTCGAACCATTACTCCACTCGCTGACTAGTCTTAGTTACACTTTCATTTCCTGGGAAGAACAATGGAACAAAAAGAAAAATGGTGAACTCAACTAGCCCAATAAGAATATTATGACTAAAATAATAAAGAATAAATTATCTTTAGCCCTCAACAATGATAAATCAGATAAAATATAATGGACAATAAATTTTAGATCAACAACTGCAGCGAAAATAACAATCCATTAGAAGAGTCAAGTAGAGCATGATGTCTACTATCTTTTATGATTTAAAATTCTTTTATCAGTATTTTATCCATGTAACATCAATCAATAATTATTTCAAATCAATGAATTATCTATGCACTACGGGCCAAAGATATTCATTTATATCATCAGTGGTCATGATCATGTCAAACACATGTCCATCTATGCACTACAGGCCAAAGAGGACTTTCAGCATAAATCTTTATTTGTAACATTAAAGGTCATAATCATACAAATCAACAGTCTATCTTTGCACTACGGGTCAAAGATGACTTTCACAACAATATAAGCATGAGGATGATGACAATGATATAAAGAATGAATCAAGTGAGATCAAGGATAAATATTAGATGTTTATAATTTAATTTATCCAGAGTTCAAGAATGTCCAAATTGTCACCATGATCACCAATTGTAGAGTAAAATTCAAGAATGATATTTAAGGTTCAAATTTCAAAGATAATTTGGATAAATAAAATAAACTAAATTTCGTCATGAATAGTACTCTGACATGAATAGTACCCCTGATGAATAGTATCTCGACATGAATAGTACCCCGCCATGAATAGTACCCCGGATGAATAGATTAAATTTAATAAGAAAGTTCAGAACAATATTCTAGTGAAATGATATTAGATGAAGCGTAAACTGTAAGACCCCAGCTTTTATGAATAAAGATGATTTTTCTATAAATATCATTTTATGTAATAAATTTGATATAATGTTATAGTTGTGGGTAATATTTATAAACTTTGCAAAGTATGCAAGTTGTTATATAATATTCAATTGGTCGGGGAATATTCGTTTTAACAGGGAATATTCGTACGACGGCACAATCATTGGTGGACCCCACAACAAAATTATTATCGGATTGAGAAAATGACAAAAATACTTTATAAAAATAACGGCGGAAGTTTTACCGTTAACAGTTGAAACACCCGGTGTTAAAAGTACATGAATACGCGTGGTTGCATAGTAGCACACGGTTTTAATTATTGATTCTTACGCGAAAAGTTATCTCAGTTTTGTTTCATTATATATATATATATATATATATATATATATATATATATATATATATATATATATAAGATTGATATTATATATATTATATATATGTAAAGTTGACATTGGGGGTGGGGGTGGGGGTGGGGGTGGGGGGGAAGAAAAAAAAGAGATGATCGGGTGGGGGAAATTAAGAAAGTGCGGGTGTGTGTGAATAATAAGTATTTATATATATTAAATGTGGGTGAGTGGGTTGTGGTGTGTGTGAATAATAAGTATTTATATATATTAAATGTGGGTGAGTGGATTGTGGTGGAGGATAAAGTTTGGCAGGATATGTGATGTTATTTTCAAAGTTTGCACCTTATTGGTTGAGCAATCCAATAATGCTATCAAACATGTGCATAAAGCCATTTTCTCAACTTGGCGTGTACTAGTTTTTTTCTCTTTCTTCTAATTGGCCAGCACCTTGATAAATGATGCACGGGTGGTAGGATTTTTCTAATATAGCATGTGTTATATTATATATATATATATATATATATTATAAAATTTGGTTTTGAAAATCTAGAGAATGATTTCAGCCAGTGAATTTCAAACACTGTGCGTCCGTGAGAAAAATCCTTAGACAGTGCCTTTCCATTCTCTTATAAATAGAAGCTCATTCCTTCATTATTTCTTACGAATTCACTGAAACTCTAGAGAGAGAAATTATATAAAGAAAGAAGAAAAGTATTCTGCAACTTCACTACTCCTATATCTAGTACTCTTCTTTCAAAGGTTAGGGGTATTATTTTTTTGTATTCATGAAGAGAACTTCTGTTATTCCATTCTTTATTATTCTGTTGGAAGAACCTGTATACGCGGACTACCCTATACTTGGTGAAATTCTTTTGTTATTCCATTCTTTGTTATTATGTTGGAATAACATGTCTATGCGAAGTACTGCATACATGGTGAAATTCTTCTATTATTCTATTATTTATCATTCTGTTGGAACATCCTATCTGTGCTTTACGCATAACCTGGTTCCGTCATTTATTATTCTGTTGGAACATCCTGTCTGTGCTTTACGCATGACCTGGTTCCGTTATTTATTATTCTGTTGTAACATCCTGTCTGTTCTTTATGCATGACCTGATTCCGTTATTTATTATTCTATTGGAATAACCAGTCAGTGCGGTCTATTGCATGCCTGGTGATTTCTTTTGTTATTTCATTCCTTATTATACTCAGTTGGTTAAAGTTTTGACTTCTATACTCCATGAAATTAGTAGAGTATCCTTGATATTTGAGTTTCATCCAATATCTTTTCATGGAAATATTCTTCTGAGCATTCTTGAATTTTTCTCTACAAAGAAGTATCATGTTGACAATTTGGACGTTATTAGTTCCTGAATAAATTTATTCTTGAACTTGTTTCATTGAATTCTTATATCATTTTCATCATCCTCATGTTTATATTTTTTTTAAAAGTCATCTGTGGCCTGTAGTGTATAGATGGACTTGGTATGATTATGACTAGGGATTATTCGGTGTAATCATGACCGTAATGTTACAAATGATGTGGTAAAAGTCCTCATTGGCCTGTAGTGCATTGATGGACAGTTATTGGCATGATCATAACCATTGATGAATACACGAATATCCTTCGCCCATGGTGCATGGATAATTTGTGGTCGTGATACTAATGAATATCATTGGCCGTAGTGCAGGGATGATGTGAATTATTTATTAAGCTGAGTCCCAGCGATAAAAGTGATGAAAAACCTTTTAAATCATAAAAGATAGTAGATTTTATTCTCTACTTGACTCTTTTAATGGATTACTTGTTTCGCTGCAGTTAAACTTGATGTCTATTATATTTTATCAGTTTAACATTGTTGAAGACTAATGATAATTTATTCTGCATTATCTTAGACATAATATTTCTTACTGGGCTAGTTAAGCTCACCCTTTCTTTTACTGTTCTCTTCAGGAAATGAGAAAATAGCCGGGACTAGTCGGGGAACGGAGTGACGGTCTGAGATGGTGTCTTAGTAGTCCTCACTATTCTATAAAATAGTGTAATAATAAATGTAATGAGGACTTATTCTGAGAATGGATATTTTCTAAAAGATAATATTTGTATTAAAACTCATATCTCTTGTTGTATATTTAAAATTGTATTTGTATTATGTACCATGTATTTGGTGACTCGGAATAGGTGATGTATACCTATTTTGGGGGCGTCACACAAACTATTAAGGATATTCTACTAATTTCAGATATTTTCACTATTTAATAATAAGTTTATGGAAACAAACAATAATTTTGTACCATAAATGGAGAAATATGAAAGAAAACAATATCCCTTGACGAGTACAAAAGAAATGATATCTCATACGAGTATGAAGAACATACGAAACTGCAAATGGATTTTCACCTGTTATGCGGTAATCCACATAGACAGATCATTTCCACAACTTAATATATAAAGAATGAATACGAAGGGTTATTCACCAGGCATGCGATAATCCGAGTAGACAGTTTATTCTCACAGATTAATAAGGAATAGAATGACAACCCTTATGAGTATGAAAAAAATAACATCATTTACCTTAGTAGGAGACTAAATCTGGCTAGTATAGCAGAGATTATCTTGATGAATCTTGCACTATTTGCTACGCTTAAATTATCCTTGTTGTAAGACCCCAACTTTTATGAATAAAGAATAATTTTCTCGAAATATATTTTTGAATATTATAGTGTGGATTTGATATAATATTATAGTTGTGGGTAATATTTATAAATTTTGCAAAGTAAGCAAGTGGTTATATAATATTTGATTGGTCGGAGAATATTCGTTTTAATAGGGAATATTCGTACGACGGCACAATCATTGGTGGACCCCACAACAGAACTATTGTTGTAAAATGACAGAATTATCTTTTTATAAAAATAACGGCGAAAGTGTTACTGTTAAAACTGTTGAACTACCCGGTAGTAAAAGTACAGTAATACGCGTGGTTGCATAGTAGCATACGGTATTGATTATTGATGCTTACGTGAGAAGTCACTCAGTTATACTCAATTATTGCTACAGTAATTACTGCATCATATCTCTCATATTATTGATTCAATTATTATCACAGTATCATCTGCATAATATGATATATTACTATATCAATAATTGAGACGACAATGTTATTCATATTATTAAATTTTAATATTTACAATGTCTAGAAGTTCTGTCAAGAAGAGGTTTGGTCATCTAATTGCGCGCCAATAAAGAGAAATTTTTATCGGAAAGCCCCCTCTTTCCTAGGAACGACCTGGTTGTTAAATATTGTGAATTATAATATTAATGATGAATAATTTCGTGTTGATTAAAGATGAAATTAATAGTTCCATTGTGTTGGAATTATTAGTGTTAGTGAAAATTGATATTTATTTCAATAATAATTGATGTCTGGAGGTTATATTGATCAATTCGGTATTTAACCGGATAAATAAGCAATTAATTACTATTAATTCACATGATTATAACTATTTGTTCACATGTGTGTACTATTGATTCACATTCTTGTACTATTAGGGGAGTTGGTGCAAGATTGATAATACTTGCATGACTAAGTTAAAAATGGAGGTATAGATAGAGGTATTATACTATAATTCGTATTTTCACATGTCTAGAGCTATTGATTCACATGATTTACTATTGAATCACATTATTTAGTATTAGGGGAGGTGGTGCAAGTTTGATAATACTTGCATGACTAAATTAAAAATGAAGAACAAGAGAAAGGTATTATACTGTAATATTTTGAGCCCCAAAATGTGCAATTATTGAAACTATATTTTTCTATAAATAGAAGCTCATTCTTCCTTCATTTCTCACCAATTCACTAAAGCTATAGAGCAATTATTATTGAGAGAAATTATAGAGAGAAAGAAGAAGAGAAGTCTGCTACTTCTCTACTCCAGTATCCAGTTTCTTTCTAAGGTAAGGAGTATTATTTCTTTCATATTCATGAAGAGAGCTTCTGTTAATAACCTGTCTATGCGAAGTATCGCATACATGGTGAAATTCTTCTGTTATTCTATTCTTTATTATTATGTTGGAATAACCTGTCTATGCGAAGTACCACATACATGGTGAAATTCTTCTGTTATTCTATTTTTTATTATTCTGTTGGAATATCATGTCTGTGCGGATTATGCTAGAACTGGTTCCATTCTTTATTATTCTGTTGGAATAACCTGTATGTGCGTTCTATCGCATACATGGTGAATTCTTCTGTTATTCCATTCTTTATTATTCTGTTGGAATATCCTGTTTATGCGGATTATGCATGACCTGGTTCCATTCTTTATTATTCTATTGGAATAACCTATCTATGTGGATTATCACATGCATGGTGAATGATCCTTCGTATTCATTCCTTATTAAATTGTGGAAAAAATCTTTCAACGTGGATTACCTCATGGCGGGTGAAAATCCACTTGCAGTTTCATATATTCTAGGATACTTATTTGGTTAAAGTTTTTGCTTCTATACTCCATGAAATTAGTGGAATATCCTTGATATTTATGCTTCATCCAGTATCTTTTCATGGAAATATTCTTTTGAGCATTCTTAAATTTTACTTCATAAAGAAGTATCATGTTGAAAATTTGGACGTTATTGATTTTCCAAATAAATTAAAATTATAAATCTTTGAAATTTATCCTTGAACTTGTTTTATTGAATTATTATGTCATTGTCATCATCCTCATGCTTATATTGTGATTAAAGTCATCTTTGGCTTACGTGCATAGATGGACTAGGTATAATTATGACTAGGGATTATTCCGTATAATCATGACCGTAATGTGATGAATGGTGTGGTAAAAGTCCTCATTGGCCTGTAGTTCATTGATGGACAGTTATAGGTATGATTATGACCGGAATTATTCGGTATAATCATGACCATTGATGATTACATGAATATCCTTGGTCGTGGTGAAGGGATGATGTGGTTTATTTATTAAGCTGAGTCTTAGCAATAAAGTTGATGAAAATCTTTTTAAATCACAGAAGATAGTAGATTTTATGCTCTACTTGACTCTTCTAATGGATTGCTTGTTCCGTTGCAGTTAAACTTGTTGTTTATTATATTCTATCAGTTTAACATTATTGATGGCTAATGATAATTTATTATGCATTATCTTAGTCATAATATTTCTTACTGGGCTAGTTGAGCTCACCCTTTGCTTTCATTGTTCTCTTCAGGAAATGAGAATATAGCTGGGACTAGTCGGAGAACGGAGTGACGGTCCAGATGATAGCATTAGTAGTCCTCACTATTCTGTTAAATAGTGTGATACTAAATGTAATGAGGACTCCATTGAGTGTGGATATTGTCTAGATGAAAATATTTGTATTAAAACTCACAGCATATGTATTGTCGTATTTTACACGACAATTGTTTAATTAAGTTTTTAATTGTATTTTGTACCATGTATTTGGCGACTTAAGATGGGTGATGTATACCTGTTTTGGGGGCATCACAGTTGGTATCAAAGTTTAGGGATATGATCCCTGGCAGAGATATGAGACAAGGACTAGGAGGGGAGAGGCAGGGAATTCATTCACTAGTATGACCTATCTAAGTTTATTTTGTATTTAATTGGTCCGTCAAAATATAGGGATAATATGTGATATGTTATTTAACCCTTGTTTTGTGGCTGTATTTGAAAATGGCATCCGAAAATGTTGAGATAATCAATGAAACACATGAGACCGTGGATTCACCACAGATTAATACCCAGGATAATGTGCAACATGAAGACAATAATCCTCAGGGAAATAACAACGATCAAATGATGAACGATGGGACGTTCAGAGGTTTTATGCAATTCATGCAACATCAGGCGAGGGCGGCTCCTGTCAAAAATGCAGGTGGAAACACTGACAACTCTTAGACGGTCAACACTAAGCAGTTCAAGGAGCTGGGACCACCAGAGTTTTTTTGGAGAGCCAAAACCACTTAAGGCGGAGACGTGGATAAAGCAGATCAACAAGATATTTAATGTCTTGGGATGCTCCGAGGAGTAAAAGTTTCCCTTTTCCACCTTTATGTTGCGGGCAGAGGCAGATTACTGGTGGGATTCTGTAAAGCGTACTCAACCTGCCGCACTGAAGATATCTTGGGAGAAGTTCCAAGAGCTGTTCAACGACAAGTACTTTCCTGAAAGTATTCGTCACATGAAGGAGGTAGAGTTCATCAAGCTTGAGCAAAACAATATGATTGTGGTGCAGTACGAAGCTAAGTTTGCAGAGTTGTCCCGGTTTACGTCCCACTTGGTTGATAATGAGGAGAGAATGACGCGGATGTTTCTAAGAGGTTTGAAACCCAAGATACGTCAATACCTAATTTCTCGCAAACTGTGTTTGTATTTAGATGTTGTAAATAGGGCTCAGTTATTGGAGCGCGATAATGAGTCAACCCAACCAAGAGAGAGCAACCAACAAGTCGATAATATCAGTGGTAGCAGTCATCAAAGCAGTGAAAACAAACGTGGAGGGAATCAACATGCCAGAAATGATAATCACTTCGGTGGTAATCATGGCCATGACAATAAGAGTGGACATTTCAAGAAGAGGAGATTCAACAAAGATGGAAAGACGTCAGCACCAGCAGCTGTTGTTAAGGAAGGAGAACGACCGCCGATCGTATGTTACAAATGTGGAGGGGAGGGACATATCAGTCCAAACTGCGTGATACAGTCCAAAGCGTGTTACAATTATGGAAGAGAAGGTAACCTGGCCCAATTTTGTCATGCACCAAAGACAAGTCCAGCTGGGATGGAGGCATCAAAGGCCTTCCTAGACAAGACAAAATCAGTAGTTCAAGGGAGAGCGTTTGTCGTGACATCCCGGAAAGCAAGAAACCCGAACGAGGTCATCACGGGTAAGCTTATCATAAACTCTAGCGAAGTATATACCTTATTTTATACCAGTTCTACCCTTTCTTTTATTTCTCCTACTTGCGCTCAACGTTTAAATTTGACTCCCGAGAAATTAAACTTTGACTTATCTGTTGAAACTCCGTTGGGAGAAACCTTCATTACATCCACTATTTATAAGTCTTGTTTAGTTCAAATCGGTATACTCACATTACATGTCGATCTTATTCTATTGAAAATACTTTCATTTAACGTAATTCTAGGGATTGATTGGTTAACCACTCATCATGCAAAAATTAATTATTTTCATAAGGTTGTTAGCTTTCATATTCCTAACCAACCTATTATGCGAATTCAAGCAACCAAACCATTAAAATCAATCACTGACATCTCAAGCCATAAAGCTATTCGTTTATTGAAAAACGGATGTCAAGCTTTCTTAGCTCATGTCACGGATCTCAACAAAAATATGTCAGTTTTGAATAATATTTCTATTGTTAATGAATTTCCTGACGTATTCCCTGAAGAACGTCTTGGCCTACCCCCAGAGCGTGAAATTGAATTTTGTATTGACCTTGAACCCGGTACAAAACCCATTTCCAAATCTCCATATCGAATGGCTCCTATTGAACTTCAGGAGTTAAAGACCCAATTGCAGGAATTGTTAGACATTGGCTTTATTACTCCTAGTACTTCTCCTTGGGGTGCTCCTGTTCTATTCGTGAAGAAGAAAGATGGGAGTATGCGACTTTGTATTGATTATCGGGAGTTGAACCATGTCACTATAAAAAATAGATATCCATTACCTCGCATTGATGACCTGTTTGACCAGTTGCAAGGCGCAAATTTTTTTTCAAAGATTGATATTCGTTCTGAATATCACCAATTAAAGATTAGAACTGATGACATTCCAAAGACGGCTTTCAGAACTCGGTACGGGTATTATGAATTCCTAGTCATGTCTTTTGGATTGGCTAATGCTCCTGCTACCTTCATGCATATGATGAACCGAGTATTCAATGAATATTTGGATTACTTTGTGGTCGTCTTTATTGATGACATCCTTATTTATTCCAAAAGTTGTGAACATCATGAGCAACACTTGAGGTTGATACTCCAAAAGCTTTGTGAATATAAGCTTTATGCCAAGTTGAAGAAATACAAGTTCTGGCTTGAGGAAGTAGCATTCCTTGGGCACGTGGTATCAAGTCATGGAATATCTGTTGACTCGGCAAAGATTGAAGCCATTCAAAGCTGGGAACAACCTAAATCAGTGACCGAAGTACGTAGCTTTCTCGGCTTAGCTGGTTATTATCAGAGATTCGTAGAAGGGTTTTCTCAAATCGCTACTCCATTAACTCAGCTGACTCGAAAAGATACAAAATTTGGTTGGAGTGAGGAATGCGAGAAGAGTTTTCAAGAACTCATGAGGAGACTCATTTCAGCACCTGTTCTGACAATACCATCTGGCTCGGAGAGATTTGTCATCTACAGTGATGCCTCGGGCAAAGGGTTAGGATGTGTTTTCATGCAACATGGAAAAGTCATAGCTTATGCCTCTCGACAACTCAAAGAATATGAGAGGAATTATCCTACTCATGATCTAGAGTTGGTAGCAGTCATTTTTGCACTAAAGATTTGGAGGCATTACTTGTATGGGGAGAAAGTGGAAATCTTTACGGATCATAAAAGCCTCAAATATTTCTTCACTCAAAAGGAACTCAACATGCGACAGCGACGTTGGCTTGAACTGTTGAAAGATTATGATCATATTATCCAATACCATCCTGGAAAAGCAAACGTGGTAGCTGACACATTGAGTAGAAGATCATATACGGGTACGAGTGCGATATTGTCAACGCAAAGGCCCATTTTGTATGACTTACAAAGGATAGAGATAGAGATAAAGACTCCAGGGACCCACGTGATGATGGCGAATATACGATTAGAACTGACTTTAATCGATAAAGTTAAAGCCGCTCAAGCTACAAACCTAGAACTGATGCGTATGAGGAAGAAAGTACAAGAAGGTGCTATGTCAGAAGCAAGAATCGATGAAGAAGGAATACTTCGAGTCAACTCCAGACTTTATATTCCTAACGACCCTGAGTTAAAATATAAAATCATGATGGAGGCGCACAACACACCGTTTGCAATCCATCTTGGGAGTACCAAAATGTATCATGATCTTCGACATACATTTTGGTGGGGCAATATGAAGAGAAAGATAGCGCTGTTTATCTCAAGGTGTCTAACTTATCAACGAGTCAAGGCGGAACATCAAGTACAAAAAGGTCCATTGCAACAACTTGAAATTCCAGAATGGAAGTAGGAGCACATTACCATGGATTTCGTTACTGGTCTTCCCAAGGTTTCTCAAGGCTAGGTGCAATTTGGGTCATTATTGATAAATCGACCAAGTCTGCTCATTTCTTACCAATACGAGAAACTTATACACTTGAACGTCTTGCTCGTATGTACATAAATGAGATTGTTAGACTGCATGGTATGCTAGTATCCATAGTTTCTGATCGAGACCCAAGATTCACTTCACGATTTTGGGTTAGTTTACAAAAAGCTATGGGCACGGATTTACGATTTAGTTCGGCATATCATCCTCAGACGGACGGGCAATCAGAGATGACTATTCAAACTCTTGAAGATTTATTAAGACTCTGTGTCCTTGACTTCTAGGGAAGTTGGGACAAGTTCTTACCATTGGTGGAGTTTTCCTATAACAACAGTTATCAAGCAAGTATTGACATGGCTCCATTCGAAGCGTTGTATGGAAGAAAGTGTCGTTCTCCAGTATGCTGGGATGAGGTGGGTGAAGCAACGTTGTTGGGACCGGAGTTGGTACGTATGACTACAAAAAAGATTCAAATGATCCGACAACGTATATTGACCTCACAAGATCAACAAAGAGTTATACTGATCTTCATCGAAAGGATGTGGAATTTGATATAGGAGATCATGTGTTGTTACGTGTTGCTCCATGGAAACGAGTTATGAGATTTGAAAAGAGAGTAAAGCTCAATCTTCGATTCATTAGCCCATTTTTAATCCTCGATTGAGTAGGAACTGTGGCCTTTAGAATCGCTTTACCACCAAGTGTGTCTCGTGTTGATAACGTTTTTCACATATCCATGTTACGTAATTATGTGGAAGACCCGAACCACATTATTGAGTTAGAACTGGACGAAATAGCGGAAGATTTAACGTATGAAGAGGTTCCTGTTCAAATCTTGGATAAGAAGGATCATATTCTACGCTCCAAGGTTATACCTCAAGTCAAAGTTTTGTGGAGAAACTACGATGTTGAGGAAATGACCTGGGAATTAGAATCTAAAATAAAATCAAGGTATCCTTACCTCTTCGACATACTAGGTACGTACCCTAATTTTGAGGGTAAAATTTCTTAAGAAGGGGAGGTTGTAAGACCCCAGCTTTTATGAATAAAGATGATTTTTTTATAAATATCATTTTATGGAATGAATTTGATAAAATGTTATAGTTGTGGGTAATATTTATAAACTTTTCAAAGTACGCAAGTTGTTATATAATATTCGATTAGTCGGGGAATATTTATTTTAACAGGGAATATTCATAGGACGACACAATCATTGGTGGACCCCACAACAGAATTATTGTCGGATTGAGAAAATGACAAAAAAACTTTATGAAAATAATGGCGGAAGTGTTACCGTTAACTGTTGAATCACACGGTGTTAAAAGTACAGGAATACGCGTGGTTGCATAATAGTACACAGTTTTGATTATTGATGCTTACGTGAGAAGTTATCTCAGTTTTGTTTCATTATATATATATATATATAAGATTGATATTTATATATATTATATATATGTAAATTTGACATGTGGGGGTGGGGGGGAAGAAAAAAAAAGTGATGATCGGGTGGGCAAATTAAGAAAGTGTGGGTATGTGTGAATAATAAGTATTTATATATATTAAATGTGGGTGAGTGGGTTGTGGTGTGTGTGAATAATAAGTATTTATATATAATAAATGTGGGTGAATGGGTTATGGTGGAGGATAAAGTTTGGCAGGATATGTGATGTTATTTTCAAAGCTTGCACCTTATTGGTTGAACAATCCAATAATGCTATCAAACATGTGCATAAAGCCATTTTCTCAACTTGGCGTGTACTAGCTTTTTTTTCTCTTTCTTCTAATTGGCCAGCACCTTGAAAAATGATGCATGGGTGGTAGGATTTTTCTAATATAGCATGTGTTATATTATATATATATATATATATATATATATATATATATTATAAAATTTGGTTTTGAAAATCTAGCGAATGATTTCAGCCAGTGAATTTCAAACATTGTGCGTCCGTGAGAAAAATTCTTACACAGTGCCTTTTATTCTCCTATAAATAGAAGCTCATTCCTTCATTATTTCTTACGAATTCACTGAAACTCTAGATAGAGAAATTATAGAGAGAAAGAAGAAAAGTATTCTGCAACTTCACTACTCCTATATCTAGTACTCTTCTTTCAAAGGTAAGGGGTATTATTTCTTTTGTATTCATGAAGATAACTTCTGTTATTCCATTCTTTATTATTCTGTTGGAATAACCTGTATACGCGGACTACCTTATACTTGGTAAAATTCTTCTGTTATTCCATTCTTTGTTATTATGTTGGAATAACCTGTCTATGCGAAGTACCGCATACATGGTGAAATTATTCTATTATTCCATTATTTATCATTCTGTTGGAAAATCATGTCTGTGCTTTGCGCGTGACCTGGTTCCGTTATTTATTATTCTGTTGGAACATCCTGTCTGTGCTTTACGCATGACCTGGTTCCGTTATTTATTATTCTGTTGGAACATCCTGTCTGTGCTTTACGCATGACCTGGTTTCGTTGTTTATTATTCTGTAGGAATAACCTGTCAGTGCGGTGTGACGCCCCCAAAATTAGGTATTAATCACCCATCTTTAGTCGCCAAATACATGGTACGCAATACAAATACAAATTTAACTATACAGCTGTCGTATATAATACGACAAAACATAAACTGAGAGTTTAAACAAGAATACTGCCTTCTAGACAATATCCATTCTCAATTGAGTCCTCATAGACAGTATACAAACTCAAATTCAGTCCTCGTTATATTTATTATCACACTATTTAACAGAATAGTGAGGACTACTAATGCTATCATCTGGACCATCACTCCGTTCCCCCGACTCGTCCCAGCTATATTCTTATTTCCTGAAGAGAACAGTGAAGGAAAGGGTGAGCTAAACTAGCCCAGTAAGAAATATTATAACTAAGATAATACAGAATAAATTATCATTAGTCTTCAACAATGTTAAACTGATAATATATAATAGACATCAAGTTTAACTACAGCAGAATATGCAATCCATTAAAAGAGTCAAGTAGAGAATAAAGTCTACTATCTTTTATGTATTAAAAGGTTTTCATCAATTTTTATCGCTGAGACTCAGCTTAATAAATAAACCACCACATCTAATCATCCTTGTACCACAGTTAAGGATTTTCATTAAATCATCAATGGTCATGACTATACCGAATAAACCCTGGTCATAATCATACCAAAAACTATTCATCAATGCATTACAGGCCACTGAGGACTTTTATCACATTATTTATAACAGGTCATGATTATACCGAATGATCCCTAGTCATAATCATATTTAGTCCATCTATGCACGTAAGCCAAAGATGACTTTCAACATAATATAACATGAGGATGATGACAATGACATAATAATTCAATAAAACAAGTTCAAGAATTAATTTATCCAGGAACTAATAATGTCTAAATTGTCAACATGATGCTTCTTTGTAAAGAAAAATTCAAGAATGGTCAGAAGAATATTTCCATGAATAGATACTGGATGAAGCGCAAATATCAAGGATATTCCACTAATTTCATGGAGTATAGAAGTCAAAACTTTAACCAACTGAGTATAAAAAAGAATATATGAAACTGCAAATGAATTTTCACCCGCCATGCGGTAATCCACGTATACAGATCATTTTCACAATTTAATAAGGAATGAATACAAAGGATCATTCACCATGCATGTGGCAATCTACATAGACAGGTTATTCCAACGGAATAATAAATGCAGAATAATAAATAATGGAACCAGGTTAGGTGAAATTCACACCGACAGGATATTCCGACAGAATAAAAAAAGGAATAATAAATATGGAACCAGGTCAGGTGAAATTCACACCGACAGGATATTCCGACAGAATAATAAAGAACGGAATAATAAAAGAATTTCACCAAGTATGCGGTAATTCGCATAAACAGGTTATTCCAACATAATAATAAAGAATGGAATAACAGAAGAAGAAGATCACCAAGTATTGGGTAAACCACATATACAGGTCATTCCACCAAGTATAGGGTAAACCGCGCATACAGGTTATTCCAACAGAATAATAAAGAATGGAATAACATAAAGATTTCACCAAGTATAGGGTATTTCGCGTATACAGGTTATTCCAACAGAATAAATAAGAATGGAGTAATAGAAGTTCTCTTCATGAATAAGAAAGAATAACACCCCTTACCGTAAAAGAAACTGGATATAGAAGGGGTAATTAACTCTTGGAACACTGAAGAGGAAATTAACTATTGGAAAGCTGAAGGGTCAAGTTACTATTAAAACTCATGAATAGTAACTCGTGAATAGTAACTCATGAATAGTAACTCCGACATAAAAAGTTTCCCAAATACCCGATTGAATAATATAACCTCCAGACATCAATTATTATCGAAATAAATGTCAATTTTCACTAACACAAATAATTTTAACACAATGGAACTATCAAATTCATCTTTAATCAACACGAACTTATCCATCATTAATATCATAACTCACAATATTTAACAACCAGGTCGTTCCCAGGAAAGAGGGGGCTTTCCAATAAGGATTTCTCCCTATTGGCGCGCAATTAGGTGACCAAACCTCTCCCTGACAGAACTTCTAGACATTGTAAATATTACAATTTAATAATATGAATAACTTTGTCATCTCAATTATTAATTTAATAATATAATTTATTATGCACATGATACTGTGACAATAATTGGATCAATAATATGAGAGATACGATGCAGTAATTACTGTAGCAATAATACAGTATAACTGAGTGACTTCTTACGTAAGCATCAATAATCAATATCGTGTCCTACTATGCAACCACACGTATTACTGTACTTTTACTATCGGGTAGTTCAACAGTATTAATAGTAAAACCTCCGCCGTTATTTCCATAAAATATTTTTGTCGTTTTCTAACTACGACAGTACTTCTGTTGTGGGGTCGACCAATGATTGTGCAGTCGTACGGATATTCCCGGCAAAAAGAATATTCCCCGACCAAACGAATATTTATAACAACTTGCATACTTTGCAAAATTTTCAAATACTACCCATAACTATAACACTATCTCAAATCCACACCATAATATAAAAAATATTTTGAGAAATTTAAATCTTTATTTATAAAATCTGGGGTCTCACAATCTCCCCTCCTTATGGAATTTCACCCTCGAAATTTACGTACGTACCTAGCATGATAAAGAGTTGAGGATACCTTGAATACCTTTATCGTTGAAAATATTAAATTCATCTTTGCAATCCGGCCAAAGATATTCATTAACAATTCATCTTTGCACTACAGATCAATTGTATAACCAATAATTAAGAGTTCATCTTTGCACTACAGGTCAAAGATATACAACTATAAAACCAATAATGCTGAGACTCAGCTTAATAGTATCACGACCACGAATTATCCATGCACTACGGGCCAAGGATATTCGTGTTTTCAATTATGGTCATGATTATACCGAATAATCCCTGGTCATAATCATACCAAGTCCATCTATGCACTACGGCCAAAGATGACTTTTACCACATCATTTGTAACATTACGGTCATGATTATACCGAATAATCCCTAGTCATAATCATACCAAGTTCATCTATGCACGTAAGCCACAGATAACTTTCAACACAATATAAGCATGCGGATTATGACAATGATATAAATAATCAATCAAACGAGATAAAGGATAAATATTAAACATTTATAATATAATTTATCCAAAGTTTAAGAATATTCCAATGTTATCAATCACTTAATAATCTCATAATCTAATATCATTAATATTATAACAATATTTTAATCACTTCTTAAACTTATAAACAATTTATTTCAATTGTTTACGCTTTACCATATAATGCATTTAATAATTAAAAAATGCCATACTCATAAGATATCATCACCAATGATCAAATCTCTCGCCAGAAAATATGCATATACTCTATATAGGACTCCCTAGCCATAAAATCCTATTTTCCAATTTTGTTACTTCACATAACATATTTAACTCATTTACTCATAACTAGATTATTTTCATGAAAAATACCAAATCAGTTCCAAAAATATTTCTTTTTTGGGATTTAGCATAATATAGTCCCATAATAAAAATATATTTTTCTTGGAATTTTTAAAATTCATTTACTATTTTTCAAAAATCAATTTCCAATTAATTTCTTAAGAAATTAGCTACCTCAAGTTTAACTTTAAAAATTCCCAAATCTTGGAAGGATCTTACACATATTAATGTAAGCTTCCAGTTTAAATTTTATGGTCATCGGAGTTATAGAACTCCAGTTATAGCGTTTTTCGTCGGAAAAACCTAAATATTGAAATGGTCATAACTTGCTCATTTTAAGTCAGAATGAGCTCATTTTTGGACAGGATGTTCTTTATACCGTATAATTTCATGTCCCAAAAGGCCAGAATTTTTCTCATAAATAAAGTTGCCGAAAATTCCCTTTTAAAAATAAGATCAATAGTTTTTTTGAAATTTCCAGCTTTTGACTCCTTTGCTAAAATCAGTCCACACGAAAATCTACAACTCATTTTCCAGTCATTCCACTTGAAGATGCTACAAAACTCATAAATCTAACTCTAGGACTTGACCAAACTGGAAAATTCAAAATATATTAGGAGATATGGTCAATTGAATTTCATGTTCCATTTTTCACCAAAAATCTGATTGTTAACTCCTTGTGATTTCTAAGAAACTTTCATGTTTTCACATACTAACCAACATAACTCATCATAACACTTACTAATACCACGTATACCCATGATTTTCATTAGTCCAATGCTTTTATTATGACTTTCATCATAATCCACGTAAACTGTTCATTTTAGTTGAAGAAATATTTGAGGGTTTAAGAAATGGGTTTTGTACTGGGGTCAATACAAAATTCGATTTCACGCTCTAAGTAGGATAAGAAGTCTTCAAGAATATGCCAGGAAATTTATTAATAATAGAAATATCATTTAAAACTGTGACTCTCATCCAAGACTTGAATAGTACGTCACATTGATACCAACTGTGACTTCTATCCCTTAACCTAGATAGCACCACACAATGATACCTATCAACTTGCCATCTTTATTCACGATGTCACCTACAGAAAGTCTGGCCCCGGTGCATTCCACACAAGGAAGTCAACAACGAAAGGTTCGGGGCTCTTTACTTATGGCTTAATATGACAATGATTGACTTTAGTGGTTTGGTTACTTGAATTCGCACAACAGGTTGGTTATAAATATAAAAGCTAATAACCTTACGAAAAGCATGATGAGTAGTAAACCAATTGATTCCTAAAATCACATCAAAGGCAAGTATTTTCAAAAAGATAAGATCGACAGGTAACATGAAAGTGTTTTTTTGAATCAAGCAAGATTTAAAAACAGTAGAGGTAACGAAGGCTCCTACTAACGAAGTTTCAACCAATAAGTCAAAATCTAACTTCTCCGGAGTCAAATTTAAACGTTGAACGCAAGCAAGAGAGATAAACTAATGGGTAGAACCGATATCTTATAAGGTATAGACTTCGCAATTTATAATTAACTAACCCGTGCCAACTTCGTTCGGGTTACTCACTTTTTTGAGAAGTCAGGAAAAACGCTGCTCTCCCTTACACTACCGATTTTAACTTTTCTGGAACGGTCTTTGGTGCCTCCATCCTAGATGAACTTGTCTTCGGTGAACGACAAAATTGGGCTAAGTGACCTTCTTTTCCATAATTATAACATGCTTTGGACGGCATCGCGCAGTTTGGACTGATATGTCCCTCCCCTCCGCATTTGAAACATATGATAGGTGGTCATTCTCCTTCCTTAACAACGGATGCTGGTGCTGACATCTTTCCATCATTGTTGAATTTCATCTTCTTGAAATTCCCATTCCTATTATCTTGGCCATGATTACCACCGAAATGGTTACCATTCTTGGCATGATAATTTCCCCCACGATGGTTATCATTGTTCCGATGACCGTTGCCACTGGTATGATTATTATCGTATTGTTGGTAGTTGCCTTTTGGTTGTGCTGACTCATTATCGTGCTCCAATAACTAAGCCCTATTCACAACATCTGAATTTAAACACAGTTTGTGAGAAATGAGGTATTGACACATATTGGGTTTCAAACCTCTTAGAAACATTCGCGTCATTCGCTCCTCATTATCGATCAAATGGGATGCAAACCGAGACAACTCGGCAAACTTAGACTCGTACTGCGACATGGTCACATTATTTTGCTCCAGCTTGATGAACTCCACCTCCTTCATGTGACGAATACTTTCGGGAAAGTACTTGTCGTTGAACAGCTCTTGGAACTTATCCCACGACATCTTGAGTGCGTCAGGCTGGGTACATTTTACAGATTCCCACCTTGTTCCGTTATTTATTATTCTGTTGGAACATCCTCTCTGTGCTTTACGCATGACCTGGTTTCATTATTTATTATTCTGTTGGAACATCCTGTCTGTGCTTTACGCATGACCTGGTTTCGTTGTTTATTATTCTGTTGGAATACAATGTCAGTGCGGTGTGATGCCCCCAAAATTAGGTATTAATCACCCATCTTGAGTCGCCAAATACATGGTACACAATATAAATACAAATTTAACTATACAGCTGTCGTATATAATACGACAAAACATAAACTGAGAGTTTAAACAAGAATACTGCCTTCTAGACAATATCCATTCTCAATTGAGTCCTCATAGACAGTATACAAACTCAAATTCAGTCCTCGTTACATTTATTATCACACTATTTAACAGAATAGTGAGGACTACTAATGCTATCATCTGGACCATCACTCCGTTCCCCGACTCGTCCCAGCTATATTCTTATTTCCTGAAGAGAACAGTGAAGGAAAGGGTGAGCTAAACTAGCCCAGTAAGAAATATTATGACTAAGAAAATACAGAATAAATTATCATTAGTCTTCAACAATGTTAAACTGATAATATATAATAGACATCAAGTTTAACTACAGCAGAATATGCAATCCATTAAAAGAGTCAAGTAGAGAATAAAGTCTACTATCTTTTATGTATTAAAAGGTTTTCATCAATTTTTATCGCTGAGACTCAGCTTAATAAATAAACCACCACATCTAATCATCCTTGTACCACACTTAAGAATTTTCATTAAATCATCAATGGTCATGACTATACCGAATAAACCCTGGTCATAATCATACCAAAAACTATTCATCAATGCATTACAGGCCACTGAGGACTTTTATCACATTATTTATAACAGGTCATGATTATACCGAATGATCCCTAGTCATAATCATATTAAGTCCATCTATGCACGTAAGCCAAAGATGACTTTCAACATAATATAACATGAGGATGATGACAATGACATAATAATTCAATAAAACAAGTTCAAGAATTAATTTATCCAGGAACTAATAATGTCTAAATTGTCAACATGATGCTTCTTTGTAAAGAAACATTCAAGAATGCTCAGAAGAATATTTCCATGAATAGATACTGGATGAAGCGCAAATATCAAGGATATTCCACATATTTCATGGAGTATAAAAGTCAAAACTTTAACCAACTGAGTATAATAAAGAATATATGAAACTGCAAATGAATTTTCACCCGCCATGCGGTAATCCACGTATACAGATCATTTTCACAATTTAATAAAGAATGAATACAAAGGATCATTCACCATGCATGTGGCAATCTATATAGACAGGTTATTCCAACGGAATAATAAATGCGGAATAATAAATAATGGAACCAGGTCAGATGAAATTCACACCGACAGGATATTCCGACAGAATAATAAATGCGGAATAATAAATATGGAACCAGGTCAGGTGAAATTCACACCGACTGGATATTCCGATAGAATAATAAAGAACGGAATAATAAAAGAATTTCACCAAGTATGCGATACTTCGTATAAACAGGTTATTCCAACATAATAATAAAGAATGAAATAACAGAAGAAGAAGATCACCAAGTATTGGGTAAACCACATATACAGGTCATTTCACCAAGTATAGGGTAAACCGCGCATACATGTTATTCCAATAGAATAATAAAGAATGGAATAACATAAGGATTTCACCAAGTATAGGGTATGCCGTGTATACAGGTTATTCCAACAGAATAAATAAGAATGGATTAACAGAAGTTCTCTTCATGAATAAGAAAAAATAACACCCCTTACCGTAAAAGAAACTGGATATAGAAGTAGTGAAGTAGCAGAATACTCTTCTTCTTTCTCTCTATAATTTCTCTCTCTAGTGTTTCAATGAATTCGTAAGAAATAATGAAGGAATGAGCTTCTATTTATAGAAAAACTAAGAGTGGCTCTTGGTCTTAATGAAGGGTCAAAATATTAACTCTTGGTAATATTGAAGAGGCAACTACTATTTGCGATGGGGTAATTAACTCATAGAACACCGAAGAGGCAAATAACTCTTGGAAAGCTGAAGGGTCAAGTTATTATTAAAACTCGTGAATAGTAACTCGTGAATAGTAACTCCGACACAAAAAGTTCCCCAAATATCCGATTGAACAATATAACCTCCAGACATCAATTATTATCGAAATAAATGTCAATTTTCACTAACACAAATAATTTTAACACAATAGAACTATCAAATTCATCTTTAATCAACACGAACTTATCCATCATTAATATCATAACTCATAATATTTAACAACCAGGTCGTTCCCAGGAAAGAGGGGACTTTCCAATAAGGATTTCTCCCTATTAGCGCGCAATCAGGCGACCAAACCTCTCCTTGACAGAACTTCTAGACATTATAAATATTACAATTTAATAATATGAATAACTTTGTCGTCTCAATTATTAATATAATAATATAACATATTATGCACATGATACTGTGACAATAATTGGATCAATAATATAAGAGATGTGATGCAGCAATTACTGTAGTAATAATACAGTATAACTGAATTAATTCTTACGTAAGCATCAATAATTAATACCGTGTGCTACTATGAAACCACGCGTATTACTGTACTTTTACTACTGGGTAGTTCAACAGTATTAATGGTAAAACCTCCGCCATTATTTCCATAAAATATTTTTGTCGTTCTCTAACTACGACAGTACTTCTGTTGTGGGGTCCACCAATGAATGTGTCGTCGTACGAATATTCCCGACAAAAAAAATATTTCCCGACCAAACGAATATTTATAACAACTTGCATACTTTACAAAATTTTTAAATACTACCCATAACTATAACACTATCTCAAATCCACACCATAATATAAAAAATATTTCGAGAAATTTAAATCTTTATTTATAAAATTTGGGGTCTCACATGCGGTCTATCGCATGCCTGATGGTTTTTTTTATTATTCCATTCTTTATTATACTCAGTTGGTTAAAGTTTTGACTTCTATACTCCATGAAATTAGTAGAGTATCCTTGATATTTGCGCTTCATCCAGTATCTTTTCATGGAAATATTCTTCTGAGCATTCTTGAATTTTTCTCTACAAAGAAGTATCATGTTGACAATTTGGACGTTATTAGTTCCTGAATAAATTAATTCTTGAACTTGTTTCATTGAATTCTTATATCATTGTCATCATTCTCATGTTTATATTTTTTTTAAAGTCATATGTGGCCTGTAGTGTATAGATTGACTTGGTATTATTATGATCAAGGATTATTCGGTGTAATCATGACCGTAATGTTACAAATGATGTGGTAAAAGTCCTCATTGGCCCATAGTGCATTGATGGACAGTTGTTGGCATGATCATGACCATTGATGAATACACGAATATCCCTGGCCCGTAGTGCATGGATAATTTGTGGTCGTGATACTAATGAATATCCTTGGCCGTAGTGCACGGATGATGTAGATTATTTATTAAGTTGAGTTCCAGTGATAAAAGTGATGAAAAACCTTTTAAATCATAAAAAATAGTAGATTTTTATCTCTACTTGACTCTTTTAATGGATTGCTTGTTCTGCTGCAGTTAAACTTGATGTCTATTATATTTTATCAGTTTAACATTGTTGAAGACTAATGATAATTTATTCTGCATTATCTTAGACATAATATTTCTTACTGGGCTAGTTGAGCTTACCCTTTCTTTCACTGTTCTCTTCAGGAAATGAGAACGTAGCCGGGACTAGTCGGGGAACGGAGTGATGGTCCGAGATGGTGTCTTAGTAGTCCTCACTATTCTATAAAATAGTGTAATAATAAATGTAATGAGGACTTATTCTGAGAGTGGATATTGTCTATAAGACAATATTTGTATTAAAACTCACAACTCTTGTTGTATATTTAAGATTGTATTTGTATTTTGTACCATATATTTGGCGACTCAGAATAGGTGATGTATACCTATTTTGGGAGCATCACACAAACTATTCAGAAATGCGAGTTCTGGCTTGAGGAAGTAGCATTCCTTGGGCATGTGGTATCAAGTCCTGGAATATTTGTTGACCTGGCAAAGATTGGAGCCATTCAAAGCTGGGAAGAACTTAAATTAGTGACCGAAGTACATAGCTTTCTCGGCTTAGTTGGTTATTATCGGAGATTCGGTTGGAGCGAGGAATGTGAAAAGAGTTTTTAAGAACTCAAGAGAAGACTCATTTCAGCACCTGTTCTGACAATACCATCTGGCTCGGAGGGATTTGTCATCTACAGTGATGTTTCAAGCAAAGGGTTAGGATGTGTTTTCATGCAACATGGGAAAGTCATAGCCTATGCCTCGCGACAACTCAAAGAATATGAGAGGAAGTATCCTACTCATAATCTAGAGTTGGCAGCAGTTATTTTTACACTTAAGATTTGGAGGCATTACCTGTATGGAGAGAATGTGGAGATCTATACGGATCATTAAAGCCTCAAATATTTTTTCACTCAAAAGGAACTCAACATGTGGCAACGAAAATGGCTTTAGTTGTTGAAAGATTATGATCACACTATCTAATGTCATCCTAGAAAAGCGAACGTAGTAGCTGACGCGTTGAGTAGAAGATCATATGCGGTCACGAGTGCATTATTGTCAACGCAATGGCTCATTGTGTATGACTTGGAAATGATAGAAATAGAGTTAAAGACTCCAGGGACCCATGTGATGATGGTAAATATACGAGTAGAATCGACTTTAATCGATTAAGTTAAAGCTGCTCAAGCTACAGACCTGGAGCTGATACGTATGAGGAAGAAAGTAGAAGAAGGTGCTATTCTGGAAGCAAGAATCGATGAAGAAGGAATACTTCGAGGCAACTCCAGACTTTGTGTTCCTAATGATTCTGACTTGAAGTATAAAATCATGATGGAGGCGCACAACACACTGTTTTCAATCCATCCTGGGAGTACCAAAATTTATCGTGATCTTCGACATACATTTTGGTATAGCAATATGAAGAGAGAGATAGCGGGGTTTATCTCAAGGTGTCTAACTTGTCAACGAGTCAAGGCGGAGCATCAAGTGCCAAAAGGTCCATTGCAACCACTTGAAATTCTAGAATGGAAGTGGGAGCACATTACCATGGATTTCGTTATTGGTCTTTCCAGGGTTTTTCAAGGCATAAATGCGATTTGGGTCATTGTTGATAGATTGACCAAGTCTGCTCATTTCTTATCGATACGAGAAACTCATACACTTGAACGTCTTGCTAGTCTGTACATAAACGAGATTGTAAGATTGCATGGTATGCCAGTATCCATAGTTTCTGATTGAGACCCAAGATTCACTTCAAGATTTTGGGTTAGTTTGCAAAAAGTTATGGGCACGGATTTACGATTTAGTTCGGCATATCATCCTTAAACGGATGGGCAGTCAGAAAGGACTATTCAAACTCTGGAAGATTTATTAAGACTCTGTGTCCTTGACTTCAAGGGAAGTTGGGACAAGTTCTTACCATTGGTGGATTTTTCTTACAACAATAGTTATCAAGCAAGTATTGGTATAGCTCCATTTGAGGCATTATATGGAAGAAAGTGTCGTTCTCCAGTATGCTGGGATGAGGTGGGTGAAGCAACGTTGTTGGGATCAGATTTGGTACGTATGACTACGGAAAATATTCAAACGATCCGATAACGTATAAAAACCTCACAAGATCGACAAAGGAGTTATGCCGATCTTTATCGAAAGGACGTGGAATTCGATGTAGGAGATCATGTGTTGTTACGTGTTGCTCCATGGAAAGGAGTTACGAGATTTGGAAAGAGAGGAAAGCTCAATCCTCGATTCATTGGCCCATTTTTAATCCTTGACCGAGTAGGAACTGAGGCCTATAGACTCGCCTTACCGCCAAGTATGTCTCGTGTTCATAATATTTTTCACATATCTATGTTACATAAATATGTGAAAGACCCAAACCACATTATTGAATTAGAACCAGACGAGATAGAGGAAGATTTAATATATGAAGAGTTACCTGTTAAAATCTTGGATAAGAAGTGTGACAACCCCAAAATAGGCCCATTCCACCCAACCCATTCTGAGTTGTCAAATACATGGTACAGAAATAACTACAACTTTTACAACCCATAAGTTGTGAGTTTGAATACAAACATTATCATCTAGGCAATATCCACATGCAAATAAATCCCCATCATAATTATTGATACATAATTTTACAAAAAAAATGGTGAGGACTACTAAACAACTCTCTCTAGAACCTTCATTCCATACCCCGACTAGTACTCGCTACATTCTCGCCTCCTGAGAAGAAAAATGGAACAACAAGGAAAAGGGTGAGCTCAACTAGCCCAGTAAAGAATATTATGACTAAGATAATATACAACAAATTATCGTTAGTCTTCAACAGGGAAAAATCTGATAGAATACAATAGACAACAAGTTTTAGATCAACAACTGCAGCGGAAACAACAATTCATTAGAAGAGTTAAGTAGAGAATAAAATCTACTAACATCTATGAATTTAAAAGTCCATCATCAATATTTTATCCCTGTAACATCAATCAATATATATCTCAAATCAAATCAAATATTCATCTTTGCACTACAGGCCAAAGATATTCATTAGTCGGTCATGTTCATCTAAACACTTGTTCATCTTTGCACTACGGGCCAAAGATATTCATCAATTGTTCATGTTCATCTCAATACCTGTACATCTTTGCACTACGAGCCAAAGATATTCATAATAAAATCAACCATCTTTGCACTACAGGCCAAAGATATTCAGTAACACCATCATTTAGGACTGAGGATGATGAAAAATATTTTAAAGAAAACGAATCCAGTGAAACAAAATAACAAGTATTAAGGATTCGTACTCTAAACAATCCGAGTTCAAAAATACTTCATAAATAATCATACTGAAGTAAAATTCAAGAATGATCAAAACATGGATACAATCAAAGCTAGTATCCAGAATAGATATTTTGGACAAAAAGAAGAAATTTCATTTTTTCGGTGAATAGTGTCGTATTCGTGAATAGTGCCGTATATGTGAATAGTGTCATATACGTGAATAGTAACTCCGACACCAAAAGATAGAAATTTCACAAAAAACATCATCATGCTTCGTGAATAGTACTCGTGAATAGTAACTCGTGAATAGTAACTCATGAATAGTAACTCATGAATAGTAACCCCGACATGAAAAAGTTCCAAATTTGATAAAAAGTTCCAACCAACATTTCAACATAATGATATTGAAGAAATAATATCATTTGAGAAGAAAATAACATCCCTTACCTCGAAAGACAGTACTTCTAGTTGAAACACCGGATATAGGCTATGACTTGAACTTTCACTGTATAGCAATACTCAAAGTATACTCAAAATACTCACAAGAATACGCTCGATAATATAGAGAGAGAAAACTTCAGTTTCTGGTGTGATTTTCAATTCTAACCTAAGCACCTATTTATAGGAAATTGCTTAGAACACCAAAGCAGAAAATTTAATAAAATATAATATATATAAAAATTTTCTACGCCCATTTAGAATCTGCAAATTTGAATACAAACCACATGCTCCCTTCTAGAAGAAGTACAAAAAACGTTTTTATTAATAAAAATATTTTAAACTTCCAAAAATCAATTATTTCGGAGCTCCGGAACTTCAATAATTCATAATAAATAGCCCTTTTGCCAGAAAATTCGAATCTCGCGAGTTTTTATATGAAATTCAATTCTCTACAACTTTGCAGAAGGAAGTTTTTCCAAATTCCAAACAGAAATTGGCCGAAATCCACAAACGGACGATTTTACAGGCTATAATCAAATTTCAGTCAATAAATATGGTCTACCGACACATAAAACATGCTTTAAATATTTTTGGTAACAAAAATACTCCTCCTCCACATATACTCATATACCCCACATTCATCGTAAAAATATCACCGTTAATATATTATTAAAATAATATATTTAAATGAATTATTTTATCAGAAAAAGATAAAATATTAATTTTCAACAATTGTCACATTAAAAAATTTTTCTCCATCTATATCCACATAAATTCAATATTTTCCTCATCATATAAATCAATAATTAATTATTCACAAATAATATTACAGAATCACAGTACTGACAACCAGGCCGTTCCCAGGAAAGAGGGGGCTTTCCAATAAGAATTTCTCCTTACTGGCGCGCAATTAGGTGACCAAACCTCTCCTTAGACAGAACTTTCTAGACATTGCCAATAATGTTATCAAATAATATTATTAAGATAATATGAATTATTGCTTCGATAATGGAAAATACTGTGTAGTGACAATTATTGAAACAACAGTAATATAAAATATCAATGCAGCAATTATTGAATCAATAACATAAAATACTGAACAGTAATTACTGTAACAATTATTGAGTAGTGCCTTCTTACGTAAGAATCAATAATTGGTGCAATACCGTGTGCTACTGTTCAACAACGCGTATTACTTTACTTTACCCACCGGGTATTCCAACAGTGTTAACGGTAACAACTACGCCGTTTTTTATAAACAACTTATACTTGTCGTTTTCTTCATCCATTCGCTTTCCGTTATGGGACCCACAAAAGACTGCGCCGTCGTACGAATATTCCCCGACAACAAGAATATTCTACGACCAAACGAATATTCCCCGACAACAATGAATATTTTATAACCACCTGTTTATTCGAAATATTTGCGCATTTTATCCATAACTTTCCACATTAATCAAATCAACCCTTACTATTTCAAAATAAAAAATAATGGAAATTCCTTTTTATTTAAAAAAATTTCGGGGTCTTACAACCTCCCCTCCTTATGAAATTTCGTCCTCGAAATTGACGTACCTGGTGTTTCGAAAAGGTAAAGATACCTCGCTTTCATTTCCGTTTCCAACTCCAAGGTCATTTCCTCTATAGCATGATTGCTCCACAAAACTTTAACTTGTGGTATGACCTTCGTGCGTAGGACATGCTCCTTCCCATCCAACATCTTGACAGGTACCTCCTCGTACGTTAAGTCTTCGGCTATTTCGTCCGGTTCTAACTCAATGACGTGGTTCGGGTCGTCCATATATTTACGTAACATCGATACGTGAAAAACGTTATGAACACGCGTCATACTTGGCGGTAAAACAAGTCTATAGGCCACAGTTCCTATTCGATCGAGAATTTCAAATGGATTAATAAATCGAAGGTTTGAGCTTTGCTCACATCGCCAATTCTCACTTTTGGAATAACAACTTCTTGCACCTCCTTCTTCAAATTCATCAGCTCCAGTGTGTAGCTTGAACAACTTTAACTTTATCGATTAAAGTCGTTTATACTCGTATATCATCACGTGGATACCTAGAGTTTTCATCTCCATCTCTATTATTTGTAAATTATACGAAAGTAGTCTTTGACAATATCGTACTCGTACTTGTATACGATCTTCTACTCAACACGTCAGTTACCACGTTCGCTTTTCCAGGATGGCATGGTCAGAACATGTGCTGAAATGAGTCTCCTCTTGAGTTCTTCGAACCTCTTCCCACATTCCTTGCTTCATTCGAATTTTGTATCTCTACGAGTCAGCTGCGTTAATGGAATAGCGATTCGAGAATATCCTTCAACGAATCTCCGATAATAACCAACTAAGCCTAGAAAACTATGTATTTCGATTACCGACTTAGGTTGTTCTCAACTGTGACTCATATCCCAACCTTGGATAGCACGTTACAATGACACCTATCAGTTTACTATCGCATGAATATTGTCCCCTACGGAGAGTCTGGCTTCGGTGTATTCCACAAAGGAAGTCACAAGATAAAGGCTCGGGTATCAACTTCTACAGTTGGGCTTTTTAACTCCTGAAGTTCAATAGGAGCCATTCGATATGAGAATTTAGAAATGGGTTTTGTACCGGATTCAAAGTCGATACAAAATTTAATATCACACTCTAGGAGTAAGCCAAGAAATTCTTCAGGAAATACATCAGGAAATTTACTAACAACAGAAATATTATTCAAATCTGACGTATTTTTGTTCAAGTCCATGACATGGGCTAAGAAAACATGACATCCATTTTTCAATAAATGAATGACTTCATGGCTTGATATAAAAATGTTTGACTTCAATGGTTTGATTGCTTGAATTCGAATAACAGGTTGCTTAGGAATATGAAAACTAACAACCTTTCAAAAGCAATTAATTTTGGCATGATGAGTAGTTAACCTTAAAATCACATCAAAAGCAAATATCTCTACAGAAATAAGGTTAACAGGTAATGTGATAGTGCCAACTTGAATCAAGCAAGATTTCTAAACAACGAATGTAATGAAAGTTTTTCCTAACGGAGTCTCCACAGATAGGTCAAAGTCTAATTTCTCCGGAGTCAAGTTCAAACGTTGAACGCAAGCAAGAGAGATAAAAGAATGGGTAGAACCGGTACCTAGTAAGGTATAAACTTTGCATGAATTTATAATTAACTAACCCGTGCTAACTTCGTTCGGGTTCCTCGCATTTTGACCGGTCACGACAAACGCTCTTCCAGGAACCGTTGACTTTGACTTTTCTGGGACAGCCTTTTGAATCACCATCCCCGCTGGAATTGGTTTCGCTACCGTACACTCTCGAGCGATATGTCCTTCCTTTCCACAATTATAGCATACCTTGAACTGTTGTGGGCAGTTTGGGCTGATATGTCCCTCTTTCCCGCATTTATAACATACGACCGGTGGTCTTTCTCCTCCCTTGGAACCAGTTGCTGCTGGCACTGTCGTCTTCACATGGTCGTTGTTGAATCTCCTCTTTTTAAAATCTCCTCCCAACTCGCTTCTTCTATTTTCATGGCCGTGATTACCACCAGAGTGGTTACCACCTTTGCCCGTATTCTTCTTTCTCCGCTGGTTATCGTTATTCTGATGACTGTTATCTTCGGTATAATCCTGGTTATGGTCCCTCGGTTGAACGTACTCGTTATCTCGCTCTAACAACTGAGCCCTGTTGACAACATCTGAATAGATAGAAAATTTATGAGAAATGAGATACTGACGTATGCCGGGTTTCAAACCTCTCAGAAATATCCGCGTCATACGTTCCTCATTCTCCACCAAATGAGGTGCAAACCTGGATAACTCCGCGAACTTCGCCTCGTACTGGGACACCGTCATGTTATTCTGCTCTAGTCTAATAAACTCCACTTCCTTCATATGGCGAATACTTTCAGGAAAGTATTTTTCGTTGAAAAGTTTCTGAAACGTCTCCCATGACATACTGAGTGCGGCTAGATGTGTACGCTTGACAGACTCCCACCAGTAGTCTGCCTCGCCACGGAACATAAAGGTGGCGAATGGAACCTTCTGTTCCTCCGTGCATCCCAAGACATCGAATATCTTGGTAATTTGTTTGACCCACGTTTCCGCCATGATCGGATCCGACTTTCCCCAGAATTCTGGTTGTCCCAACTCTTTGAACTGCTTGGCTGTGACAATTCGAGCGTTGCTATCATTTCCACCCATATTCTGTACACGAGTCTCCCTCGTCTGGTTTTGCATGAACTGCAAAAAGCTTCTAAACATCCCGTCGTTCATCATCTGCTCAGTGGCGTTGTTCACAGGAGGAACATTGCCAGCCTGTTGCACATTCTCCTCGTTGGTGAGTACAGGCATCTCCACGGTCTCATTTACTCCACTGTTAACATTCTCAGTCGACATTCTTAAATACTGTCATAAAACAAGGATTAATTAAACAAATCAATATATCACATAATATCCCTATATACTGACCAACTAACAAATAAGCTTAGGTAGGACACACTAGCGAAGGAATTACTCGTCTCTCCCCTCCTAGTTCTATTCCCCGATCTCCGCCAGAGATCATATCCCTAAGCTCTGATACCAACTGTGACAACCCCAAAATAGGCCCATTCCACCCAACCCATTCTGAGTTGTCAAATACATGGTACAGAAATAACTACAACTTTTACAACCCATAAGTTGTGAGTTTGAATACAAACATTATCATCTAGGCAATATCCACATGCAAATAAATCCCCATCATAATTATTGATACATAATTTTACAAAAAAAATGGTGAGGACTACTAAACAACTCTCTCTAGAACCTTCATTCCATACCCCGACTAGTACTCGCTACATTCTCGCCTCCTGAGAAGAAAAATGGAACAACAAGGAAAAGGGTGAGCTCAACTAGCCCAGTAAAGAATATTATGACTAAGATAATATACAACAAATTATCGTTAGTCTTCAACAGGGAAAAATCTGATAGAATACAATAGACAACAAGTTTTAGATCAACAACTGCAGCGGAAACAACAATTCATTAGAAGAGTTAAGTAGAGAATAAAATCTACTAACATCTATGAATTTAAAAGTCCATCATCAATATTTTATCCCTGTAACATCAATCAATATATATCTCAAATCAAATCAAATATTCATCTTTGCACTACAGGCCAAAGATATTCATTAGTCGGTCATGTTCATCTAAACACTTGTTCATCTTTGCACTACGGGCCAAAGATATTCATCAATTGTTCATGTTCATCTCAATACCTGTACATCTTTGCACTACGAGCCAAAGATATTCATAATAAAATCAACCATCTTTGCACTACAGGCCAAAGATATTCAGTAACACCATCATTTAGGACTGAGGATGATGAAAAATATTTTAAAGAAAACGAATCCAGTGAAACAAAATAACAAGTATTAAGGATTCGTACTCTAAACAATCCGAGTTCAAAAATACTTCATAAATAATCATACTGAAGTAAAATTCAAGAATGATCAAAACATGGATACAATCAAAGCTAGTATCCAGAATAGATATTTTGGACAAAAAGAAGAAATTTCATTTTTTCGGTGAATAGTGTCGTATTCGTGAATAGTGCCGTATATGTGAATAGTGTCGTATACGTGAATAGTAACTCCGACACCAAAAGATAGAAATTTCACAAAAAACATCATCATGCTTCGTGAATAGTACTCGTGAATAGTAACTCGTGAATAGTAACTCATGAATAGTAACTCATGAATAGTAACCCCGACATGAAAAAGTTCTAAATTTGATAAAAAGTTCCAACCAACATTTCAACATAATGATATTGAAGAAATAATATCATTTGAGAAGAAAATAACATCCCTTACCTCGAAAGACAGTACTTCTAGTTGAAACACCGGATATAGGCTATGACTTGAACTTTCACTGTATAGCAATACTCAAAGTATACTCAAAATACTCACAAGAATACGCTCGATAATATAGAGAGAGAAAACTTCAGTTTCTGGTGTGATTTTCAATTCTAACCTAAGCACCTATTTATAGGAAATTGCTTAGAACACCAAAGCAGAAAATTTAATAAAATATAATATATATAAAAATTTTCTACGCCCATTTAGAATCTGCAAATTTGAATACAAACCACATGCTCCCTTCTAGAAGAAGTACAAAAAACGTTTTTATTAATAAAAATATTTTAAACTTCCAAAAATCAATTATTTCGGAGCTCCGGAACTTCAATAATTCATAATAAATAGCCCTTTTGCCAGAAAATTCGAATCTCGCGAGTTTTTATATGAAATTCAATTCTCTACAACTTTGCAGAAGGAAGTTTTTCCAAATTCCAAACAGAAATTGGCCGAAATCCACAAACGGACGATTTTACAGGCTATAATCAAATTTCAGTCAATAAATATGGTCTACCGACACATAAAACATGCTTTAAATATTTTTGGTAACAAAAATACTCCTCCTCCACATATACTCATATACCCCACATTCATCGTAAAAATATCACCGTTAATATATTATTAAAATAATATATTTAAATGAATTATTTTATCAGAAAAAGATAAAATATTAATTTTCAACAATTGTCACATTAAAAAAATTTTCTCCATCTATATCCACATAAATTCAATATTTTCCTCATCATATAAATCAATAATTAATTATTCACAAATAATATTACAGAATCACAGTACTGACAACCAGGCCGTTCCCAGGAAAGAGGGGGCTTTCCAATAAGAATTTCTCCTTACTGGCGCGCAATTAGGTGACCAAACCTCTCCTTAGACAGAACTTTCTAGACATTGCCAATAATGTTATCAAATAATATTATTAAGATAATATGAATTATTGCTTCGATAATGGAAAATACTGTGTAGTGACAATTATTGAAACAACAGTAATATAAAATATCAATGCAGCAATTATTGAATCAATAACATAAAATACTGAACAGTAATTACTGTAACAATTATTGAGTAGTGCCTTCTTACGTAAGAATCAATAATTGGTGCAATACCGTGTGCTACTGTTCAACAACGCGTATTACTTTACTTTACCCACCGGGTATTCCAACAGTGTTAACGGTAACAACTACGCTGTTTTTTATAAACAACTTATACTTGTCGTTTTCTTCATCCATTCGCTTTCCGTTATGGGACCCACAAAAGACTGCGCCGTCGTACGAATATTCCCCGACAGCAAGAATATTCTACGACCAAACGAATATTCCCCGACAACAATGAATATTTTATAACCACCTGTTTATTCGAAATATTTGCGCATTTTATCCATAATTTTCCACATTAATCAAATCAACCCTTACTATTTCAAAATAAAAAATAATGGAAATTCCTTTTTATTTAAAAAAATTTCGGGGTCTTACAAGAAGGATCATATTCTACGCTCCAAGGTTATACCTCAAGTCAAAGTTTTGTGGAGAAATCACGATGTGGAAGAAATGACCTGGGAGTTAGAATCTGAGTTGAAGTCAATATATCCTCACCTCTTCAATATACCAGGTACGTATCCTAATTTCGAGGATAAAATTTCATAAGAAGGGGAAGTTGTAAGACCCCAACTTTTATGAATAAAAAATAATTTTCTCGAAATATATTTTTAAATATTATGGTGTGGATTTAATATAATGTTATAGTTGTGGGTAATATTTACAAATTTTGCAAAGTAAGAAAGTGGTTATATAATATTCGATTGGTCCGGGAATATTCATTTTAACAGAGAATATTTGTACGATGGCACAATCATTGGTGGACCCCATAATAGAACTATTGTCGTAAAACGACAGAATTATCTTCTTATAAAAATAACGGTGAAAGTGTTACCGTTAAAACTGTTGAACTACCCGGTAGTAAAAGTACAGTAATATGCGTGGTTGCATAGTAGCACACGATATTGATTATTGATGCTTACGTAAGAAGTCATTCAGTTATACTCAATTATTGCTACAGTAATTGCTGCATCATATCTATCATATTATTGATTCAATTATTGTCACAGTATCATCTGTATAATATGATATATTATTAAATCAATAATTGAGACGACAAAGTTATTCATATTATTAAATTGCAATATTTACAATGTCTAGAAGTTCTGTTAATGAAAGGTTTGGTCATCTAATTGCGCGCCAATAAGGAGAAATCCTTATCGAAAATCCCCCTCTTTCTTGGGAACGACCTGGTTGTTAAATATTGTGAATTATAATATTAATGATAAATATGTTCGTGTTGATTAAAGATGAAATTAATAATTCTATTGTGTTGGAATTATTAGTGTAAGTGAAAATCGACATTTATTTCAATAATAATTGATGTTTGGAGGTTATATTGATCAATTGGGTAATTAACCGGATAAATGAACAATTAATTGCTATTAATTCATATGATTATAACTATTTATTCACATGTGTGTACTATTGATTCACATTCTTGTACTATTAGGGGAGTTGGTGCAAGATTGATAATACTTGCATGACTAAGTTAAAAATAGAGGTATAGATGGAGGTACTATACTGTAATTCATAGTTTCACATGTCTAGAACTATTGATTAACATGATTTACTATTGAATCAAATTATTTACTATTAGGTAAAGTGGTGCAAGTTTGATAATACTTGCAGGACTAAATTAAAAATGAAGAAAAAGAGGAAGGTATTATACTGTAATATTTTGAGCCCTAAAACGTGAAATTATCGAAACTATATTTTCCTATAAATAGAAGCTCATTCTTCCTTCATTTCTCACCAATTCACTAAAGCTATAGAGCAATTATTATAGAGAAAAATTATAGAGAGAAAGAAGAAGAAAAGTCTGCTACCTCTCTACTCCAGTATTCAGTTTCTTTCTAAGGTAAGGGGTATTATTTCTTTTATATTCATGAAGAGAGCTCCTGTTATTCCATTCTTTATTATTATGTTGGAATAACCTGTCTATGCGAATTACCGCATATATGGTGAAATTTTTCTGTTATCCATTCTTTATTATTATGTTGGAATAACCTGTCTATGAGAAGTATCGCATACATGGTGAAATTCTTCTGTTATTCCATTCTTTATTATTCTGTTGGAATATCTTGTCTGTTCGGATTACGCTATACCTGGTTCCATTCTTTATTATTCTGTTGGAATAACCTGTCTGTGCGGTCTATCGCATGCATGGTGAATTCTTATGTTATTCCATTCTTTATTATTCTGTTGGAATATCCTGTTAGTGCGGATTACGCATGACCTAGTTCCATTCTTTATTATTCTGTTAGAATAACCTGTCTATGTGGATTATCACATGCATGGTGAATAATCCTTCGTATTCATTCCTTATTAAATTGTGGAAATTATCTGTCAACGTGGATTACCGCATGGCGGGTGAAAATTCATTTACAGTTTCATATATTCTGTGATACTCATTTGGTTAAAGTTTTGGCTTCTATACTACATGAAATTAGTGGAATATCCTTGATATTTGAGCTTCATCCAGTATCTTTTCATGGAAATATTCTTCTGAGCATTCTTGAATTTTACTCCACAAAAAAGTATCATGTTGACAATTTGGACGTTATTGATTTTTCGGATAAATTAAAATTATAAATCTTTAAAATTTATCCTTGAACTTATTTTATTGAATTATTATGTCATTGTCATCATCCTTATGCTTATATTGTGATTAAAGTCAACTTTGGCTTACATGCACAGATGGACTTGGTATGATTATGACTAGAGATTATTCGGTATAATCATGACCGTAATGTGACGAATGATGTGGTAAAAGTCTTCATTGACCTGTAGTTCATTGATAGACAGTTGTAGGTATGATTATGACCAGGGATTATTCGATATAATCATGACCATTGATGATATATGAATATCCTTGGCCGTGGTGCATGGATGATGTGGTTTATTTATTAAGGTGAGTCTCAGCGATAAAGTTGATGAAAATCTTTTTAAATCATAAAAGATAATAGATTTTATGCTTTACTTGACTCTTCTAATTGATTGTTTGTTCCATTACAGTTAAACTTGTTGTCTATTATATTCTATCAGTTTAACATTGTTGAGGGCTAATGATAATTTATTCTGCATTATCTTAGTCATAATACTTCATACTGGACTAGTTGAGCTCACACTTTGCTTTCATTGTTCTCTTCAGGAAATGAGAATATAGTTGGGACTAGTCGGGGAAATGAGTGACGGTCCAGATGATAGCATTAGTAGTCCTCACTATTATATTAAATAGTGTGATAATAAATGTAATGAGGACTCCATTGAGTGTGAATATTGTCTAGATGACAATATTTGTATTAAAACTCACAACATATGTATTATCGTATTTTACACGATAGTTGTATAATTAAGTTTTTAATTATATTGTGTACCATGTATTTGGCGACTCATGATGGGTGATGTATACCTGTTTTGGGGGCGTCACACTTATACTCAAAAGAAATACGCATAATATTATAGAAGAAGAATTCTCTGATTCTGGTATGATTTTTATTTCTTAACTAAGCAACCTATTTATAAAAGAATGGCAGAGTAGTATTTCAAATCTCACGAACGAACAGAAGGGAAAAAAAATAAAATCTACAGACACACAGCAAGTTTAAAATAATTTAAATAAAATAAATAACTTTATATATAATATAATATATTCTAATAAAATAAATAACTTTATATAATTATAAAAACAATTTGTTTTATTACCATTATAATAATAATAATAATAATAAAATTGAGATCAATTTCTACCGATAGTTTGAATAATTTGACACGTTCTCCCATGAAATATTAAGTCAAACTTACAACAAACGTCTCATGACAAACCCTTTTATTTATATCAAAAACTGAATAAATATCTATCACAAATCACTTATCTTCGATCAATACATTTTTAGTCTTTCAACAATTATTCATCATTAATATTATAACTCACAATATTGACAACCAGATCGTTCACAGGAAAGAGGAGGATTTCCGATAAGTACTTCTCCTTATTGGTGTGCAATTAAAGAACCTAACATCTTTTCACGGTAGAACTTTTTAGACATTGTCAATAATGCAAATAATAATATGAGTAATTGTGTCGTGTCAATTATTGATTTAATAATATAAAATATTGTATAGATATTACTGTAACAATTATTGAATAAATAATATGAGATACTATGAAGCAACTACTGTGGCAATTATTGAATATTGAGTGATTTCTTACGTAAGAATCAATAATCAAAGATAATGTGCAATACCGTAAGCTACTGTGCAACAACGCGTATTACTGTATTTTATTACCAATTATTTTAACAGTTTAACGTTAAAAGTTTTGTTGTTATTGTATAAAAATATTATTTCAGTCGCTTTCTATATCCGACAGTTATTCTGTTGTGGGGTCCACCAATGATTGCATTCTCGTACGAACATTCCCCGACAAAAAAAATATTTCTCGACCAAACGAATATTCCCCGATAAAACGAATATTTTATGACAACTTGTTTACTTTTTAAAATTTGCACATATCACTCATAATTATAACATTTATGAAATTATTACCTTACTATTTAGAAGAAAATTAAATCTTTATTTATACAATTTCATTTATAAAATTTTAAAAAATTAAGAATGTATTTTTATTTCATATATATTCCTGAAATAATTGTAGTTTATTAGTATAGTAATGTGATACAATGATGAAATTTTGATGACAAATATGAGTACATTGTGTCTTTTAGATTAATCTTTACTACAAAAAAGTACTCTTTTTTTTTATAAATGAACCAAGAATATGCATTAAATTCATTCTCATCCCGCACTACATTATTAAACCCAACACCAGGTCCACCACCAATAAACCTTGTCTCCCTCTTTCTTTTAATTGGCCTGGTTGTTACAAAAGCCACTTTTTCTGTCTTTCTCATCCCGCACTATTACTTTCGTCTTTAATATAGGTCTATTTATTTTTAAATATAAATTATTTTATAATTTCAAATAAGCATTAATTACTTAGTTTTTAATATAACTCTAAGTAATAAATATAATTTTGGTTCTTTCATTATTTTTTGACCAATAAATAATACTCTTTTTTTTCAATATAAGGGCAATATAGACAATTGATAGTATATTTAATATTTTACAATCATTTTTAATACTTTTGCACAACTCTAAAATTGAACTAAAGGAGTACATTAATAAATATAACACCAGGTCCACCACCAACAAACCTCTCCCCCTTTCTTTTAATTGGCCGTGTTACAAAAGCCACTCTTTTTCTGTCCTTTACAAAATCTACACATTCACGAAATCCATGCACTACAAATGGATCATCAATCTTATGTTTTAGTCTACGAAGTTCTCATCTTTCAATAGCAAGAAAGAATACCCCCACGCCCACCCCCACCCCACCCCACCCCACCCAAAAAAAACAGAGCAGAACCCAAAATTAACCAATCCCAAGTTCTCAAAAATCTCGACCAATTGTCAATATGTCTGTAACAATAACAAAATTTGAAGAAAACCCAGAAGAGAAAGTCCATTATTTAGCTTGTTTATCCCCATTCGTCCCCAAAAAATGGGCTGCAAATTTCATGCAGGTGGCATTTTTGGAGCTGAAAAAGCAGAGGGGAATAGCAATTCCATTGGTGGCAATGAACTTAACATGGTTCGTTAAACTAGCCATCACCACTGCATTTCTTGGCAGGCTTGGAGACCTGCAGTTGGCCGGTGGCGCCCTCGCCTACACATTTGCAAATGTCACCGGATTCTCCGTATTTAGTGGACTTTCCAGTGCTATGGAACCCATTTGTGGCCAGGCTTATGGGGCTAAAAACTTCAAACTTATGCATAAATCACTTGTTATGACAATTTCTTTGTTACTAATAACGACAATTCCTGTCTCTATCTTATGGCTTAATGTGGATAAAATCCTCATTTACTTTGGCCAACAAAAGGACATTGCCATGATTGCGAAAAAATACCTTATTTTTCTCCTGCCTGATTTGGCAATCACTTCATTTTTATGCCCTTTAAAAGCCTACTTGAACTCACAAAGTTTAACCGTTCCTGTTATGTTGAGCACTGCTTTGGCTGTGGCACTTCATGTGCCTATCAATATATTCCTTATGAAAGCTAAGGGCCTCGAGGGAGTTTCAATGGCGGCTTGGATTTCTGATCTAATCATCGTGGTTTGGCTTACCGTGTATGTTTTGATGGACGAGATTAAAAGAGAAGGGAACTGGAAGGAAGGAGGGTGGTGGGAGCAGGGGATTCAGGACTGGATCAAGTTGCTCAAGCTTAGCGGACCGTGTTGTCTAACCATGTGCCTTGAGTGGTGGTGCTACGAAAGTCTAGTCTTGTTAACCGGATGGCTCCCAAACGCAAGCCAATCAATTGGGGTTTTAGCAATTGTTCTGAATTTCGACTACTTGGTTTACTCTGTTATGCTCTCTCTGGCTACATCTGCATCCATTCGTGTGTCGAATGAGCTTGGAGCAAATCAACCTGGCCACGCCTATCAGTCTGCGTGTGTGTCTTTGGCTTTGAGCGTGATCACAGGCTGCATCGGTGGCTTAGTAATGGTGGCAGCTAGAGGTGCTTGGGGGCATTTGTTTAGTCATAACAAGGGGATTATAAGAGGGGTAAAAAAGATGATGTTGCTAATGGCTTTGGCGGAAGCGGTGAATTTCCCATTAGGAGTTTCTGGAGGAATTGTGCTAGGAACGGCTAGGCCATGGTTGGGAATGTATGCAAATCTTTGTGGGTTTTATTTGTTCGCCTTGCCTTTGAGTGCGGTTTTGGCTTTTAAGGTCCATCTTGGGCTTGCAGGACTGTTGGTGGGTTTCTTTGTTGGGATAGTGGCTTGCTTGATTTTGTTGTTGGTGTTTCTTGCGAGGATTGATTGGGCTGAAGAAGCTGGTAAGGCACAAGTTCTTGCCAGTCATGTGGAAGAGGGCCAAGAGGCTGTTAAGGAAGATGGGGATCACAAAAATTCGGCAACCGTTGATGTTGTACTATAACAAGAGACTGCGGGTCTTATTTCTGGGATTTGGGACTAGTATATTTGGTTATTAGGGTTTATAGCATCTGCAGTGGTAGCACTAAACTTAGTGTATTTACCCATAGTACTAAGTACTAGCCTGACAAATCTACTTTAGAGAGATTGAGCCGTGACAGAAGTAGATTTGTCAGTATGGGAAAAAATATTATTTTAGAGAGATTATTAATTTACAGAGTTTCTAATGTATATATCTTTTAAAGGTGTTATTCAACAAGTCAGTTGCAATTCCAAACTACTTACTATGGCATCATATTTTAACTTCTTTTGCACCAGGTAAGTATCAGTTTATTTACCTTCCATTAACCAGGACTTCTTGTGTCTTTTTTAGCTTCAATACCATGCTTGCAATTTCAATTTCTTGAGCCAAAACATAAAATGAGCAAGGGTGGTGAAATGGAAGGATGTAACAATTATGTCATCCTATCACATCCCACCATCAACAGGGCCGGCCCTGAGTTTTTCAGGGCCTAAAACAAAAAAAAAATTGGGCCCTTTGTGAATTGTTATTAAGATAGGTATAAAAAACACTATAAATTTTCTCTAAACAAAAGAATATAAATACGAAAGAATACCAAATATAATAACAGACTTTTTCAATATTTTCAAAGCATCATTCAAAATACTAAAAAATAGAGAAAAGGGGCCCTAAAAATTTTTGGGCCTAAAGCCCGGGCACCTTGGGCTTTAGCCCAAGGCCGGTACTGACCATCAACAATCAGACATACACTTGTGATGCTGAAAAATCATTTTATTCTTTCAATCCAAACATAGCATAGCATAGCATAAGAAGTAAACGAATATAAAGAGAAAATGAAACTAACCCTCAATCAAACATATAAGCTTATAAAACATAAAAACAAAATTCCCATAAGAAGTGCTTCCATAAAATTCAGACTGGATTAATGGCATATAAAACTTAATTTTGGAATTATGTATGATTTTTTTATATATTGTCAGTTACATAGATAATTATCGATATTATTTAAGCCAACTCCATACTTATCATAACTCGGAAGGAAATTTTAACAAAATATCATAATAGTCAATGGGCTGAACTTAAGGTCAGTTCAAAATCAAACAAGTAAGAATGATGCGCCTCAAGGCTCAACCCAGAAGGTTAGTGGGCTGGGGTACATACACAATTCCAAAATTATTCCACCAGATCTCAAACAAGTTGTTCCCCACTAATCATAGAAAAGTAGCCCTCTTCCAGAACGATATAATATAACTAGTAGTAATATAAGATAAACATGTGTGCTAGTGTTACAAAAGTAGAATAATAAACAATACAAAAAAATTTATAGTCCACCAAACCAAGTTCCTAGATATAGTCTCTTTGTTTTGTCAGAAAATACTTTAGACTATATTTAATCAGTCTGCTGGACCAAATTCTGAGTTTTAGACTAAATTTAGTATTTGAGCATTTTCGGTCTGCTGAAGATGCTCTTACGTACACTTGTACTTGTTGTAATTTTTTATAAGAAAAAAGATTGTTTTAAATTTTGATGGGGCTTAACAAAAGTAATGGTTGAATCAGTACAACCACATTCAATATTCAATGCTATATCATCATGATTATGAGTATTTTCATGGGCCTTAACTCATTTGAATTTTGAGTTGATGAATATCTTTGCAGAATGTGCTTCTAAAATGTGATTTTGTAACTGATTATTTGTTAAATAGAAACTACTACTACTATCTTATGAGTAGGACACATTAAAATATTGCTGCTAACCTCATTTATTTTATTGTTTAATATTTAAAACAAAGCATTTATATTGGATTACCATGTTTTTAAAGGCTTGACAAATAAATGCTTGCAGATGCTGGGAGTATTGAATGAAGCTGGGTATGTACCGAAAATGTAGGCAATTCAAAATGCTTTCCATGCAACTCTAGGAGTTGTTTGATAAAAACTGAATGAATCTTAATCTGAATGAGCTGAATCTGAATCAAAAAAGTTATTTGATAATTGACATGTCTGAATCATCAAAATAACATATTTTTATTATTTTACACCTCTGAAAAAATTTAAAATTGTTGTAAATTTATTTAATATTATTTAATATAATAGTTAATATTGTAAAAAATATATATATAAAAAATATTTGTTCGAACCGGTAGCCAAATATCGAAAATATCGAAAAAAATTGCCAACCCCTAGCCATATGAAATTGCCAACCCCTAACCATATGGTAGTTATTAATAAGTGAAATATAAAAGTCATGAACTAAATTGGGCCTGCCCTCCCTTCAGTCCATGTGGCTTGAATCACCTTATTTTACAAATAGACAAAGAAATTATATTTGAATTGGGAATTCCAATTTGGTAAAAGGGATGTAAACCAATTGGTACATTGTTCCGAAGCTAGAGCCATGTGAAGGAGGGCCGAATTTAAGTTTTTTTTCTTTTGGTGTTTTTGGTTAAATGATAAGAGAGTACATGTGAATCAGCTTTGAGGTCAAACAAGACTCGGTGTGTTTGATAAAACTGAATGAAATAGTTCTGAATGTTTAAGTAATCTGAATGAGCTGAATGAAACAGAATTCTGAATACTGAATGAAAAAAGTTATTTGATAATTGACATGTCTGAAACATCTGAATAACATATTTTCATTATTTTACCCTTTTGAAAAAATTCAAAATTGTTGTAAATTTATTTAATATTATGGTATTACAAAGATTGAACTTGCAAAAAGGTCCTACTTACTTATATATGACAGTGTGGTTACTTAAAAAAGAAAATCAATCGAGGATAAAAGAAATCTCCCTACACAAATAGTACATTAATGGTAAAAAGTCAATAACAAGACTAATAAAATTCTTACATTAATGGTGAATAGTACATTAATGGTAGAAATTATTTTATAATATTTAGACTAATAATTTTAAGTCTAAATTTGAAAACAAACAAGACACGTGAGATTAATAGTCGTATCCCATATATATTTTTTACAAACAGACATAGGGGGTGTTTGATAAAAACTGAATGAATCTGAATCTAAATTTGAATGAGCTGAATATGAATATGAATGAGTTGAATCTGAATCTGAATGAAAAAAGGTGTTTGATAATTGACATATCTGAAATATCTGAATGACAAAACTTTATTATTTTACCATTCTGAAAATAATTCAAAATTGTTATAAATTTATTTAATATTACTTAATATAATAGTTAATATTTTTTTAAAAAAAATTAAATTATTTTTTACTTCATTCAGCTGCCCATCCAGTCATTCAGCTAAAAAAATCTGACTTAACCATTCAGACCAAAACAAACGCACTAACCGATTCAGCCATTCAATCATTCAACTCTAAACAAACACCCATATAGTCTCGGTAGTTAAACTATTTCGAATAAATCGTGTTATTATTTTGTAGGTGTCAAGTACTCTGGACGGTTCGAACGAGATTCATGGCATCCAGCACATACATGTCAATAATTAAGGGACAATGGTCCCCAAATATTTTAATTTTTAAATCTCTGATGGATACACTGCATGACCATGACCATGACCATGACTACTAAAAAACTACACCGTACAAATTATAAGTATAGAATAGTAGGGAAAATGTGAAAGGAGACATAATTAAGGTATTGTTTGTCACGTGATTTAGTTCATTTATAAGGAGCAAGAACTGGTAGTTACTACTTATTAGTTTCGGTTGCTGCACGTGACCTAGGAGCCTGTTTCTTCTAATTATGTACCCCGTTTGGCATACTACTTGAGTAATTACTTCATCTGTTATGCATCTTCATCTTCATGCCTTGATGACTAACTAAGTTCACAGTATAGCTATGAGTATAATGTAGTTTACACTGTAATCACAAGTCTAATGTAACGCGTGATTAACTGATTCTTTGTCATCATTTGAACAATCTTAATTACAAAGCTAACCTCTAAACAGTCAGATGGGTTAAGATTACTGCAAGTGCTTGGAACCTTCCTTCACCATCAACTTTATAGTACAAATTTGCAGGTGCAATATTAGTGTTTGTTTGCATTGTAATTCTGTCTTTTCATTCATGAATTGGTAATTCTTCCAAAGGATGTGTGCATTACTCATTAGGTCTAATTGATATGCATACATTATTTGGAGTACATAATTCAAATATGATGGATGAGACTAGTTTGATTTAAAGCTTTGAAATCCTATGGGTTAAGTTCAGATGACCACATGTGGTTTAAGCGGTTTTCCACTTAACCACCTGTGATCCGTAAACCTACATTTAAACACTCGACTTTTTGAGGTGAAGTGAAAAACAGTTTTCCGTCTTAACTCTGTTACTTTATTTGGTTAAAGACTTTATTACCCTTCATATATATATATATATATATATATATATATATATATATATATATATATATATATATATATAGAACACGGATCAGGTCCGGACTTCCGGACCTGATCCAAAATCCGGACCTTTTTTTTTTTGGTAGAACAACTAAAAAAAAATTATGGAACTAAAATTTTTCCATAAAACAGTGTTTTAGGTGTGTTTTTAATACCTACACCAACCAATGTATGTACAGTCTGCCCAGATTGTACAGAAATGTTTTGGTATAGGCATCCAAATCACGCTCAAAACATTGTTTTGTGTAAAAATTTCAATTCCATAATTTTATTTTATTTTAGTTGTTTCAAAAAAAAAGTAAAAAAAAAAAAAGTCCCATATTTTAGTACAGTCCAGGATCCCGGACTGGATCCGAACTGTATATATATATATATATATATATATATATATATATATATATATATATATATATATATATATATTAAAAATGACAATTGAGAACCATGTTTAGTAAAGCTTTATCTCCATTTCCTGCAAATACCAGAGGCAATTACCACATCTCGAGCAGCTCCAAGATGGGATAGTACGTTGCCAATTACTTCAATGAAGTCGATAGCTACTGTCGATTCAAAGACTTTACAGTAATTGGGTGATTTTTGTTATGAATACTACTAATGAAAGTATAAACGAAAAATTTACTTGAAAATAAGGAATATTATTATAAGCGCACCTACTAGTTATCTTATACTCCCTCTGTCTGAAGAAAAAAAATAGAGTATCCCTTTCTCTGCAAATTACATGGAAAATGATCTGCTTTTCCCTAACACAGCAAGTTTGATATGTGCAACACAAATGAGATTGAAATTGTCTATATGGACTACTTCCATGAATTCACATTTGCATAAACATGTTTGAAATTTGACCTTTCAAAGATTATGCAGGACAGCAAGTAAATGCACATACTTCCATATTCAAAACACCAGAGCCTTTTGAATCTCTACCAAATTCTTCACACCTGCCACATTAGCCATTATTTCCTATACATACATACCAATTAGCCCATTTGCTAAAATGGTCGGCTAACTCTCAACCCTTGCTACACAAGTAGCATCGATTCACCAAAAACATACTCCTCATCCATTATGAATCATGAGTCAAGATACTACCAAATGGTGATGTCCACGTAAAAAAATCCACCTTGCATGGTGCCCCAAACCACCTCCAGATACTAGGCCATGAAAAGGTCAACTCCTCCAGCGATTCACACAGACTCCAATCATATGAATTCACAGAAAAAAATATACCACTGCTTTGTCTTGTCTATCACATATAATCTGCCCTCATTCCGAACTGACCAACCGTTCCTAGAATAATCAACAACTGCTCTACCTACTCTTACTCCCAAATCCCAATCCACCCATACCTATTGAGATTAAGCAAGATCTTAACTTTACAGAGCAGAGTCTTAAAATGGTATCCTCAATTTTCAGGGCTTCGTCACAATCTTTAAGAGATTGGGCAAAATCCCTCATCCGAAACTGAACCAACCCCAATTTCCTCCTCCTCTTCCTCTAATCACCGTCAAATCATCGAAAATAGATGGCTTTTGGGGCGAATACCGATTCCGGCAACGGGAGTAAACGTGGGTTAGCCGAAATTGAGCGGATAGAGAAGAATTTTTAGGGTTTTAACGGGTGAATTTGAGGGAGATCATATTACCCCAAAACAATCTGTTTCCCGTCGTGTGCAAAACTGAGTTTGGGGAAAAGATTGGCCGGTGTATATGAGAGAGAGAAATAACAGATCTGGAGGAAGAAGAAAGGGGAAGCCTTTATCGGCGAAGGAAGTGGTGCGGTCGTAGACGGAAATGGGAAAGCCTTTATCGGCGAATGAGGAGAGGATGAGTCACTTTAACAACTTTGTTAATAACAAAGAGGAAGAAGAAAGGCTATTTTAGACATTTACCAGTTGTTTTTGATTGTTAGAACTCTTTCTCACGCGTTTTTTGGCGTCTGACATATACGCACAGTTAAATTGGATGGAAAATGTGATTTTTTTCACTTTAACTCAAAAGGTCGGGTGTTTAAATGTAGGTTTACGGACAACGGGTGGTTAAGTGGGAAATCGCTTAAACCACATCTGGTCATCTGAACTTAACCCAAATCCTAATACTAATAAATAGATTCCAAGAATTTAAAATATAATCTCAAAAAAAAAAATTATATCTTTTGTGCGAAAGGATTAACGTTAACGTGATACTGATAAAATATATTCTTGAGAGTTATTGATGTAAGGATTAAGAAACAGATCTACAGTTAATTGACACTCGTGTTCAATTTTATAACTAGTTTTAAGCATCTCTCAATTTTTACTCTCAATTTTTTTTTCTGCTAAATTGAGAGTATTATAAAAAGAAAGAAAGGATTATAAAAAAAAGGGGCATACCCCACTAAACTGTTATAGCAGACACATCAAATACAGGCCAATAATGTTTAAATTATAATCAGAAGGGCCAGACCCTAATGCATGGGTATTTTTTAAAATATTTACTAAATTTCTTGACATTGTATAACTTACATTTAATAATTTTAATACATTCTTGAGCAATAACAGAAGCAACAGTTGAATGTTCTCCATGGAGTCTTCAATTTCGATCTTTCCATATTTTGTAGACAATCAAAGCCAAACATAGATTGATGGTGCCAATCCATCCTAGTAAACCGAATATGACTCACAATATGCTCCCAAGTGAATGGTAACCCGATCCAGCCACGATAAGCCAAAACAGTTTTTAATATGAGCTAAGACGTGTTACATTCAAAAAATAATAATATGAGCAACGGATTCAGCTGCCCCATTACACAAACAACAGGACTCAAGGGGCCAAATCACAATCCTGTTATGAAAAGCCAACCAAAGGCAGAAAGCATACCAAGGTACCTGCAGATTATGCCAAACCATTTTGAACCAACTCACCTTTGGGACAACAAAACGGATAGTAGCCCAGATGGTAGATGCCTTAACTCTAGATTGACCTGCCCAAAAAATACGATCTGGATTAGGAGAAGGGGGGAAGCTGCAGCAGCTTTTGGCTTTTGCTTCATGGATATGATACTAACATGGGTAGAGACAGGGTTCCCATGAGCCGTTGAGAATTATTGCACTTACATTGGCATTAAAAGGGATGTCGGAGGGAGCAGTAGGATGCACTGCAAGGGTATCGACAAGGTCTTGCCATAATTTAATGGATTGCCCATTATGAACTTTGTATTCAATGAACTTAGAAGCCAACTCTCTAAGGTTAAGAACCTTTCGTCATATCCATGATGCATCCGATGGAATGGGAGTTGTCCAAAAATTATGCCTCAGCAAAATAATTTTGCGAATCCATTCAGCCCAAAAGGAAGTAGTATTAAAACACACAACCTGCCATAAATGATAGAGAATCTGAGCTTTGTTCCAATCTTCCACTCTTTTCAGACATAAGCCCTCTCAGAAAGTGGGAGTGTAACTTAGGTGCTGTTTGTTTACATCTGATTGCCTTTTAATAGACTGCCTCTTATTTGCTAAGAGGCATAATTCTGTTTGTTTGTTTTTTTGTTACCTCTGAATGTCTCTTAATCAATAAAACAGAAAATAAAATTTTAATAATTAAGAGATAATTAAGAGGTACCTCTTAATGAAATTTTTTTGATAATTTTTTTTATATAAATATATTCAATAATATTATGCACTCATTTTTATTAAATTGAATATTTATAATTATTAAATAAAATTTTACCTTTTAAAATGGTAAAATAGTGTCATTAAGTGACAACTTACTTTTTAGTTATCAAACCATTTTTTAGATTTCCTCATAACCATTCAGATGATCTAATTTATTAAGACATCATAATCATTCAGATATATCCGCCCTTAACATTGCAATCAGATAGCAGAGGTGAAACGTCTGATATCTGATCAAAATCTATCCGCCCTTAACATTGCAAAAGGTTTGATTTCAAACTTTTAACATTTATCTAGCTCTTTTATGTCAAAATTTTGAGATCTCAAACTTTATCCAATTTAATGATGGCTAATGCTCTACTTCAACATTGTTTGATTTGATTTCAGAAGATAATACTTTGATTGTACAATTAATTTTTAAAAGATTTGAAAAAATAGTACTCCCTCCGTCCCTAATTATTTGACCTTTTAGAGGTGGGCACAAGAATTAAGAAAATAATTAGAAAGCATTAAACATAGTACTTAATTGTCTATAATACCCTTAAATTTTTTGTTAGGATAAGGAGAGTTTTGTTGTGATAAAGACAGAGTTTAATTAGGGGTAATTTTAGAAAAATTGTCATTAATTCTCCTAGATTTGAACAAACGTCAAATAATTAGAGACAAATAAAAAACTCTAAAACGTCAAATAATTAGAGACGGAGGGTGTAACTCTTAATCAAAAATTAATGTGCAATCCCATACATTATGCATAAAATTGTGCACAATGCAACAAAAAATTATATTAGTGCATATTTGAACATTATATCTTACAAAGTATAATAGCTGAAATTGTTTGGTCAGATTGCGTAACTCCCAACAGTTAAAAATAAAAAATAAAAAAATTATGTAATAATTATAAAAATTAAAATTTGATAAGTTGACTACACAGACAATATTAAATTTTGACACATTATTAAAGAAATACTTATGTTAATAAAATACATAGCATGACAACTTTTAACTACGAATTAGTACTTACTCCCTCCATCCCAAAATAATAGACGTTTTAGGCTATTTTTTTTCCCCAAAATATTTGACGTTTTACCATCCCAAAATATTTTGACATTTATTTTCCCTTTTTACCCTTCCTTCTCCCCCATTATTAATACCTATTTTAATGGACATTTATTTTCTGGTATAACAGCCTTGGGAGTATGGTTGGAAGAAATTCTTCCGTTATTCACCTATAGATATTCTCTCTGTTTATTTGCCCCCGTTAGTGCTTGAGTTCATTCCCCATGCTCAACAGAATTGGCTAAAGAAAGAGGTGGCAGAGGTGATATACAGAGGTGGAGGTCGCGGTGGTAGAGAGAGAGACTGCTATTAGTGAGTACTAGCAGTAATAAAGTGTGAAAAGTCTTTAATTAGGAGAGAAAGTGTAAAATGAAGTCTGGTGTAAATGAAGAATTAAATGAATGAGATCAAAGTATTAATTAAGGGTAAAATAGTAAAAGTACAACTATTCTTAATCTTTGTGAAATTCTCTAGAACGTCTATTATTTTGGGATGGAGGGAGTATATTTTAATGACGTGTGATGATTCTAACTTATATACACAATTAGTATATTAAATTTTAACTCTATTTATTTAAAAAAAACACAAGTTAAAATCAAGTTAGATTTGCAAACACATACAATATTTAGTCACGTTTAAGGCTATAAAAATTCGATATAAACTCTACCCAAAATATAAATAATTTAAATATGAGTAAATTTTAAAATATGATAAATTATTTAAATTTTTTTTAAATATAATTTTATATTGATATTTTGATAATATTCAAGATCGTGTTCAACCCAATAACTAAACGAGTTTTAATTAAAATTTATTTTATACTCAATCATTTTTATGTACTAAATTTAAATAACTCAATATTTGAATCGATTCTTTATGCCTTTGCGTAAGTCGGAAAACATGCGTCCACTGTCTCCCGGTGTGATATGCGGCGCCGCTGTGGACAGTTGTAAATTCCCGCCCACCATAATGTCCGTCCTAATTTCGAAATTGGCGCCAGGTTTTTAAACGGTCAAAAAAGCCTATAAAAGCTCAAGACTTGGCGGTATTTCCCATGTATTATAAATTTTAAAAAATCTAAAAAAGATAACCAATGACAGACCTCTGAGCTGTCACCCACGTGGAAAAACGTCCTTTTCCCTTGTAGATGACCTCTCGGCTCTGCCAAAAGCCACGCCAATATTTACTCAATAATCCACCAATCACAATCAGTTGACGTGGGGCCTCGCTCCCTCACTAACCATTCAAAAACTCAAATGAGACATAAAAATTAAATATAAATATATTTAAATTTTATTTAATTGTATTTTGATTTTAATAATAAGTATAAATATAAATAAGTAAAATTTAAATATACTAATGTCTAATTTTTATGTCCATTTAAATGAGTTCCTAACGATTTGTTTGGCAAAAATTATATGTGGATATAAAATTAGACATAAAAATTGAACATGAATGTATTTGAATTTCACTTATTTGTATTTTGAATCTAAATGATAGGTAAAAAAATAAATAGATAAAATTCAAATATACTCGTGTTCAATTTTTATGTCTGCCTAGAATAACTTGTCTCGTTAGATGCAGTTGCAGTTGATCCGTTTGGAGAGATATAGTTTACGCTCCCGTTTTACGTCTAGGACACAAAAATAATTTAGGAACTTAATTCATAATGGAAAAATAATAATAAAAAAGATATGTTTATTTGTTTTCATATTGTTATTGTAAGACTCCAATTTATTATAAATAAAATTAAATTTTCTCTATTTATTATTTTGAAATAGTAAAGGTTGATTTGATTAATGTGGATAGTTATGGGTAAAATACGCAAATATTTCAAATAAGCAAGTGGTTATAAAATATTCGGTTAGTCGTGGAATATTATTACTGTCGGGGAATATTCGTACGACGGCGCAGTCTTGTGTGGGCCCCATAATGAAAAGCGATTGGATGAAGAAAACGACAAGTATAAGTTGTTTATAAATAACGGCGTAGTTGTTACCGTTAATACTATTGAAATACTCAGTGGTTAAAATACAGTAGCACACGGTATTGCACCAATTATTGATTCTTATGTAAGAAGGCACTACTCAATAATTGTTACAGTAATTACGGTTCAGTATCTTATTTTGTTGATTCAATAATTGTGGTATTGATATTTTATATTACTGTTGTTTTAATAATTATCATTACACAGTATTTTTCATTACCGGAGCAATAATTCATATTATCTGAATAATATTATTGGATAACATTATTGGCAATGTCTAGAAAGTTATGTCCAAAGAGAGGTTAGGTCATCTAATTACGCGCTAGTAAGGAGAAATCCTTATTGGAAAGTCATTTCTATCCTGGGAACTGCTTGATTGTTAGTATTGTGATTCTGTAATATTATTTGTGAATAATTAATTATTGATTAATATGATGAGGAAAATATTAATTTTATGTGGATATAGATGGAGAAAATTTATAATGTGACAATTGTTGAAAATTAATATTTTATCTTTTTCTGATAAAATAATTCATTTAATTATATTATTATATTTTAATAATATAATAATGGTGATATTTTTACAATAAATGTGAGATATATGAGTATATGAGGAAGAAGAGTATTTTTGTTGCAATAAATGTTAAAAACATGTTAAACATGTCGGTGGACCCCATTTCTTGACTGAAATTTGATTTTAGCTTGTAAAATCGTCCGTTTGTGGATTTCGGTCAATTTCTGTTTGAAATTTGAAAAAATTTTCTTCTGCAAAGTTGTAGAGAATGAAATTTCCTATGAAAAAGACACGCGGTTCTAATTTTTCTGACAAAAGGGCTATTTATTGTGAATTATTAAAGTTTCGAATTAATTAATTATTATTTTTTTGGAGTTTTAAATTAATTAATTATGAAAAACATTTTTTGTAAGTTTTGTAAGGTGGGCTACTTGTGTTGCTGAAGTTTGAACAAAAAATGGACGTAGGAATTCAAATTTATTATATTAATAATTTATTAAATTTTCTACTTTGGTGTTCTAAGCATTTTTCTATAAATAGGGTGCTTAGGTTAAAATTAAAAATCACACCAGAAACTGAAGTTTTCTCTCTCTTTTTCTCTCGATATTTTTAGCGTATTCTTGTGAGTATTTTGATACTTTGAGTGTTGTTATACGATGCAAGTTCCCTTCAGCACTATACCTAGTATTCCAGCCAGAAGTACTATTCTTTCGAGGTAAGAAATGTTATTTTCTTCTTAAATGATATTATCTTTTTCAATATCATTATGCTGAAATATTGGTTTGATTTTTTAATCAAATTTGAAATTTTTTGTGTCGGAGTTACTATTCATGTATATGACACTATTCACGAATACGACACTATTCATAAAAAAAATAAAAATTTTCTTTTTTCGTCCAAAATATCTATTATGGATATTAGCTTTTAATTGTATTCATATTTTGATCATTCTTGAATTTTACACCACTATGATTATTTATGAGATATTTTTAGACATGAAATAGCTGAAATATGAATCCTTAATATTTATTCTTTAGTTTCACTGGATTCGTTTTCTTTAAAATATTTTTCATCATTCTCAGTCCTAAATGATGATATTATTGAATATCTTTGGCCTGTAGTGCAAAGATTGATGATTATATAATGAATATCTTTGGCCCGTAGTGCAAAGATGAACAGGTGTTGAGAACATGACCAACTGATGAATATCTTTGGCCTGTAGTGCAAAGATGAATATATGATTCAAGATGTGCATTGATTGATGTTACAGTGATAAAAATACTGTTGATGGACTGTTAAATTCATAGATAATAGTAGATTTCATTCTCTACGTAACTCTTCTATGAATTATTATTTCCGCTACGAATATTGATCTAAAACTTATTGTCTATTATATTCTCTCAGATTTTTTTCTTTTGAAGACTAACGATAATTTATTTTATATTATCTTAGTCATAATATTTTTTACTAGGCTAGTTGAGCTCACTCTTTTCTTTTTTGTTCTATTTTTTTTCTCAGGAGGAGAATGTAGCGAGTACGAGTCGGGGTATGGAATGATGGTTCTAGAAGAGAGTTGTTTAGTAGTCATCACCATTTTTATAAAATAATATTTCAATAATTGTAATGAAGACTTAGTTGGGTATTGATATTGTCTAGATGACAATATTTGTATTTAAACTTACAGTTTTTATGTTATATTAATAAAGTTGTAGTTATTTCTGTACCATTTATTGACAACTCAAAATGGGTGATGTATACTTATTTTGGGGGCGTCACAGTTATTGAGCTTATAAAAGAAAAAAAATTAAGTTTCATACTTAAAATTATCACATTGATATTATAAAATGAATAATGTTTGAGACACAAACTATTTTATAAATATTTTATAAATTGTTGATATGTCATACTCTACCTTAGCATATTATGTGACGTCGAAGACTATATTAAAATAATTTATTAATAAAATATTTATAAAATAATTTGTGTTTGTAACATTACCCTTATAAAATACTCCTGTCATCTTATGTTATTCATCTAGCGCGCAAAAATCTCCATATAATGATTGTAATGTGGCCCCAACCGTACGATTTGGCGGGAAGTTAATGTAACCGGTTTCCCGCCAATCCTTTCAATTGTCAACTACCGCTGCAACTCCGGTGTATAGAAAAGTCAAGCTTTGACACGTGGTTGGATCTTGGATGAGTATCGCGAGCATCGTGCGGCCAGATAAGAGTGATATGATGTAGGACAGTTATTACAAGCGGTGTAAGATCGTGCCACGTTGGAGTAAGTGGAAGAGACAGCAACTAACATAGGATCGTGTTTTGTGGAATGATGCACGTGATATAGGCCGACCGAGTAGTGAGTCCCCTCTTTAACGTGCTTTAGTTATGGACCAGCGTAAGTGCTGGTCCTTGCCTATTTAATTTAAGACACGTAATAATAAATAATTTAATTTGACTTTTTACGATGAAATTAATTATTTTTAAAATTAAGATTTCTTACAAAAATAAAAATATAATTCAAATGATTATTCATATATTATATTACTAGTATAAAACTATGGCTCTAGTCTCTAGATAAGAGTGAAAATATTTTTATGAATAATGTTACAGATACAAAATATTCTATAAATATTTTATAAATTATTGATGTGACATATTGATCAATAAATTATTTCAATATAATTTTCGACCCCATATAAAAAGCCGAGTCATTTCATACACTTCCGTAAAAATGAAAATCACAAATTTGACAAGAATTAGAATGATTCATTCCATTACAATGAAACAATCAAACACAGTTGTATATATTTTATTTATGTACTGTCTGACAAAAATACGTTATTTTCTTAATAAAAAAATTTCTTCCATATTGAATTTGAATTTTATTTTTTATTATCAACACTTTAACTTATATATTTCTTCCATATTGAATTTAACTTTAATTTTCAATGACAAATTTGTTTTATTGTTTTTAATAACGTGTACTCGAAAAATAATTAATGATGCGTGATAGACTGACTATCTATACTCAAACTAATTATTATGATATATTTGTTATTAGTGGTAAGGATATAACAATTTAAATATTAAGTTTTTATCCAATTTTTTAAGTAATTTCATATAAAACAAACATAATATGTGATTATTTTAAATTAACTCATGAATAATCCATAAAAAATAAACATGTAACTTTGAGTATATTTAATTCTATAATTAATAATTTTAAAATTATAATTCATGAAAATATAATACTGAAATTATAATTCTTACACATAAATATGGCCTACTGTTTCGTGTTGGCACGTGAGATGGTTGAATATGGTTTTATTTTGGGAGAAATTAAACTTGCTTAGCTTATAATCTCCCTAATTACAGCTTCACTATGATGGAACATTCCACCAAATTATTAGCTACTTCACTACATTTCTTCAATTTGACGACATACTCCGTGCACAAATCAATTTTAAAGATTTATTTTGCAAAAAATAAATAAATCTATTATTTTAATTCAAACGTAATATATATTATTTTTTATTTTATTTATTTTTTAATTTTATTATTTCAATTCAAACGTAATATAAATGTTACCTCGAATTTAATGCAATTAAGATTGAAAAGGTTAATTTACATATATATATATAAAATCTTATACATAAGTATCCAAAAATATTATAACATGTGATTTTCATTTGACTCTAATGGAGAAAAATATTATATCATCAAATAAAATTTATTATGTATAATTATAAATTTATAATAATGTGATCAACAATCTTAAATCAAATAAAATTTTGTATATCCTCGTATTTTTGCATGTTATCTGTATATTTACGAATTAAAAATATATAGATGAACAATTATTTTTTTAAAATTTCAAAATTCAAATGTCACCTCATGTCAAAAAGCGAATACTCCCTAAATTAAATCACGAATATATTTACTTTTTGGAATATATAATTTTGAAGATTTTAGTGAAAATAATAGGAGTAGTAAAATTCCCAACAATATGGAGAAGATTTTGCTACTACAATACAATTGATAAGCAAGAGCAATGATCATATACACAACGAGAAAAACCGGCCATAAATTTGACAACAGAAAAGCCGATACGAGCGGCGCTATCACGTGTGGGCCTCATAATTTCGGTCGGCAGATCTCACCTTAATTACCTAGCAAATCTAATGGTCCCTACTTTGCCACGTGGATTCACCCTTTACGTTGATCACGAATATCCAACCACTTGAGTCGAACTGAAGCAAAGGTGAAATATATATATACTAGCTGGGTCCCGTGCCTCCGGCACTGTATGGACAATATGATTTATCTCAAACTTTGAACGACCAAAATAATTTATTAAGTGAGCGGAAAATTTAAAATCATTTGTATTTTATTAAATTATTATTAGATTATTAGATAGATATATGTATTTTATTAGATAGATGTATGAACGGTGGGATTTATCCCAAACTTTTGACGGCCCAGATGATTTATTGAGTGAACGGGAAATTCAAAATCATTTGTATTTTATTATATATATATATATATATATATATATATATATATATATATATATATATATATATATACAACACGGATCAGGTCCGGGAGTTCAGACCTGATCCAAAATCCGGATCCAATTTTTTTTTGGTAGAACAACTAAAATAAAATAAAATTATGGAACTAAAATTTTTCCATAATACAGTATTTTGGGTGTGTTTTTAATACCTACACCAACCAAGGTATGTACAGTCTGTCCAGACTGTAAAGACATATTTTGTTATACGTATCCAAATTACACCCAAAACACTGTATTGTGGAAAAATTCAAATTTCATAATTTTTTTTTGTTGTTTTAAAAAAAAAGCAAAATAAAAAATGTCCGAATTTTGTTAAAATCCGGGAGTCCGGACCTGATCCGGACTATATATATATATATATATATATATATATATAGTCCGGATCCTGTCCGGACTCCCAGATAGGTTTAAAATTCGGACCTTTATTTTTTTTGCTTTTTTTTAAACTACTAAAAAAATTATGGAACTTTTTTTTTATACATAAAATAGTATTTTTTTGTGATTTGGATACATACAACAAAACATGTAAATACAGACAAAGTTCCATAATTTTTTTTAAGTAGTTTAAAAAAAACAAAAATAAAATAAAATAATGGGTCCGAATTTGATCAAGTCCTGGAGTCCGAACTTGATCAAATATATATATATATATATATATATATATATATATATATATATATATATATATATATATATATATATATATATATATAGGGTCAGGATCAGGTAAGGACTCCCTTACTTTGTTAAAATGCAAATTTTTTTTGTTTGTTTTTTTTGGATTTGTTTTTTTAAAATAACTAAAAAAAAAGTTTAATATTTTATAGAACTGGAATTTTTTCATAATACAGTGCTTTGGATGTGATTTGAATATGTATAACAAAACAGGTTTGTACAATCTGTGCAGACTGTACCACCATTTTTTGGTATATGTATTTAAATCACGTCCAAAATATTATATTATAAAAAAATATCAGTTCCATAAAATATTAAATATATTTTTTTAGCTGTTTTAAAAAAAAAGTCTGTATTTTAACAAAGTAAAGGAGCCCTCACCTGATCGATTATATATATATATATATACACACACATCGCGTGTGCATGAAGTACTATGAACATATTTGTTTGTAATGATTATAATGTCGATAATTTTATAATTAATTAATTTTTGTCATTTTATTTTATTTTTATATAATTATTTATGAGATAACTTAAAATAATCACATGTTATATTTGTTTTATTTATAATTAATCAAAATACTGAATAAAGATATCATATTCTATTAGTCTAAGTATAGATGGATATGATTTGATATATCGGTCATTATAAATAAAGTTGAGTATTAATTTTGTCTATAAATTTTTCGTCAAAAATGATAAGAATTAATTCAATCCCAAATATTATCATTAAAAACAACCATGACCAAAAGTAAAATAATTAGTAAAAATAAGTGTCTTAATGCAATAATAAACAAAAATGATATTAGCTTGATTTTAGTGGTTAACTTGACTATTTTTAAAATAAATAATTAAAAATATTTATGTAGAAATTTTAAATTAAGAAACTTGACATTAATCGTACATCCTTCTATATTTATTTGTAATAATTATAAATCCCGATATTATAATTTATGAGAATATAATCACAAGACTATTAATTTTAGAATTATAATCCCTTTATTATAATTAAAATTTCAAGACTAATCATGAAATTAAAGTAGTAATATTATAAAACAGAAGTGATTAATATAAAATTTATTTTTAAATAAATTAGTTAATTAATTATTAAAATACTAAAACGAGGCTATATGTGAGTCAGCATCTTTATAAAAAAACTATCCATATATACGATATATAGGGTACTTATTATATTACTTGTATGTATATAAGCTTGACCCAAAGAGCAAGAGTAGAACAAAGGCGTGCTTTGCCCTTTTAGAGAGAGAAAATACTAGTCACGTTTTTTTAGTGTGAGAAAAAAGCGTTTCAGAATTTACTACAATTACTGATACAAGTTCTGCCGTTTTAATTTGTTGAAATCTATCTTTTGCTGGAGAAATAAATCGGCTTTACAGACTCCAAAGATTTGAAGAAGTTATTTAACTGATCTGTAATTGCTCTGATTGGCTTGCCTTTTGCTCAAGAAATCAAAGGAAGAAGAAGAAGAAGATGGAGTGGCCTGCATATTTGGATGAATACGAAAAACTTGTCATCAGAATGACCACCCCTAGGTTTGTTTCTCTCTCTAGATTTCTACACTCACTGATCTTTCATTTTTCTGGTCAATTGTCGAGTTTCAGTTCGTTTTATAGTCTAGTTTTGGATTAATTGTGATTAGATTTTTAGATTTTTTTTCAATCGATGTTAGTTTGAAGATTATATGGAAATATATTTGGTTCTCTAACTTCTCTTTGAAATTTTCATGGATTTTTAGGTTTTGGTGAACTCTGTTTGGTTGATTTCTGTGTTTTGGACAATATTGCTTGCAATATTTTACAGAATATCACTATGGAAAATTTTCCGATAATTCTATAGAAAATATTCGACACGATTTGTTATTTGTTTCCAAATTTTCGGAGTATTTTCCATATTAACACCAATATTTGGCAGTAAAGAGTTAATTAGTTGATTTTGTTCCCAATTTTGAAATTTGTCCATTTGTCCAACTTTTATTCCATTTTTCCAGAAGTTTTTCACCTATTATAATTTGACTATTTCCAAAACCCACCGACTCACTTTTACTAAAAAAATATTCTATAATTTCAATGTCCTAGAAATTCAAATAATTTGAATTTCCAGAAATTCTGACTTTTCCTTGCCCCTGATGTTGTTACAGGGTCATAGTCGATAATGCTGGTTGTTCCAACGCCACTCGCGTTATGGTAAGTATCACCTTCTGAGAAATTTCCGAAAAGTTATTTGTCCAAAATTAGTTTGACATTTTGACTAATTTGTCCATTATTTTCAACAGATTGATAGTGCTAGAAAACATGGAATTCTTCTAGAAGCTGTTCAAGTCCTCACAGATCTCAACTTATCAATTAAGAAAGCTTACGTTTCTTCAGATGGAAGATGGTTCATGGATGGTAAATTCATTACCCACTAAAATTTTATCATCTTTTTGGGCTATTTTTTAGCTGTAGTAATTTCTTGAATCTTTTGCTTATTATGATTATATATTCTTTTGTTATTGTGATTCTACAGTTTTTCATGTGACCGATTTAGATGGTAATAAATTAGCTGATGAAGGCATCATCAAGTACATTGAGCAGGTTAATTAATTTATTCAAACTTAAGTTGTTTAATTGGGATACTACTAATTAAATAAACTAATTAGTTGACTTAGTTTACCATCTGTTTGTTTGTTACAGTCTCTTGGCACAATTCATTATGTGCCATCAAAATACAGCATCAATGGCTTGACAGCATTAGAATTAACGGGGACTGATAGGGTCGGTTTACTTTCCGAGGTTTTTGCTGTATTAGCAGATTTGCAAGTCAATGTGGTTGAATCTAAAGTGTGGACACACAATGGGAGAATTGCTTCACTCATCTTTGTTAAAGATTGTGATTCGGGGTCACCGATTGAGGACAAGCAGAAGATTGATAGGATCGAAGCACGGTTGAGGAATGTGCTTAAAGGGGATAATGATATAAGAAGTGCTAAAACTTCAGTTTCTTTAGCAGTTACTCATACAGAAAGAAGGCTTCACCAAATGATGTTTGCGGATCGGGATTATGAAAGAAAGCCGATAATAAGGACTAATGGTGATTGCCCAGTTGTCTCTGTACAGAATTGCTTGGAGCGAGGTTATTCTGGTGTAAATATTCATTGCAAGGATAGAACCAAGCTTCTATTTGATGTTGTCTGCACTTTAACTGACATGGAATATGTTGTCTTCCATGCCACTATCAACACAACAGGAGACAGAGCATATATGGTATATATTCATCATTTTTTGCACATTGCAACTGTGCTTTTCAAATTATCAGTTATAAATGTGACAATTAATTAATGTAGATATGTTTTAATTTTGTATCAGGAATTCTTCATCAGACATACAGACGGAACCCCAATAAGTTCGGAAGCCGAAAAGCAACGCGTGATTCTCTGCTTACGTGCTGCCATCGAAAGAAGAGCTTCTGAGGTATTGTTTTGTGAAATATTCTTACAGTTTTTTGCTTTTTCTGCTTATGATGAATAAAATTTACTTCCAATTTCACTAATGGATTCATTGTTTCAACAGGGTGTGCAGTTAGAGCTATGTGCAGCTGACAAGCCAGGACTATTAGCCGATGTGATGAGGACCTTTCGAGAAAACGGTCTCAATGTGACAAGGGCTGAGATATCCACTGCATTCGACAGGGCTCAGAATATTTTTTATGTTACTGATGCTATTGGAAACCTGGCTGATCCAAAGATCATCGAAGCGGTTCGACAGAGAATCGGATTGAACAACTTGAAAGTAAAGGAACCGCCATTGATATGTCATGAAAAGGCAGAGAGGGAAGATGAACCCACAGTAGGTGTTGGTGGGGCTGTGTTGGTATCACTTGGTAGCCTAGTGAGAAAGAATCTTTACAATTTGGGATTGATCAAATCATATTCTTAAATGAAGAATTTACAGTTGAAAAAGGCAAATTGTTGGCATATATACTTGGCTTCTGATGTGGGTGTGTGTACATAGAGAAGGATGAAAGGTTGTATTTGGTGATTGTTCGGTTTGGTTAGTTGAATATGTAGTAGACACGTACACAATACTACAGTGTTTGAAATTGTTTTGATTTGGAAGAATTTGAAATGGCAGAGTGGGGAGTGGGGGGTGGGGGTTATTGGTTGTTTGCTGCTGGCTGCCAGAATCTTGAAAGTGGAGGAGATTAGGTAGAATTACAAGGAATTCGTTTCACAAAGCATGCAATTGCATCCTGTACATAACAACTCTTTCAAGTATTAATTGATTCTAATGGTTGACTTGATTTCCCATTTTCTCTCTCTCTATATATGTGTGTATGTACGTACGTGACAGTTGATATTGACTCAAAGTGTTAAAGTAAACAATTATAAAAGTGTTGTTAAATATATATTTATTTTAATAACATTATTTTTGATTGATAATTTCAAATAATTTTAAGTTAACGCCTACCAAAAAAAAAAAACAAGGTCCTATTTATTTCGTATTCTTCAAATTCATAGCTGAAAGTTGAAACTTGATGATAGTTCATAGTAGATTAGTAGCGTTGTGAAGTTTTTACTAGGTTAGTAATTTTTATGGTCGTGTAAATTCTTAATGATATAGGAAAAAATAAAATAAAATTGTTCAAGTGTTTGTTATCATGGGCATAAGAGAATTCAATAATAAATCTATAAATACCACGTCAGCACTATATAAACGATATATAATTATTTTATGTGATAATAACATTCCAGATTGTCTATCGTCTGTGTTTATGTATCCAAGAGAAATTAAATAATGTTAACCAATTCCTAAATAATGAAAGAAGTTACTTTTCTCTCTCTCTCTCTTTGTATTGTCTTCATCTTTTCATTTCTTTACGTGACTAATAGAATACTTCTCTCTTTCACATCACATCCTTGACAATAATAATACTAACAATTTTAATGCATTTGTTCCCGCCAAAATATACTGATTGAGAATTCGAAATCAAATTTCTTGTTTTATTTGTACTTTTAATTTATTGTTATATATGACTCACTTCTATTAATATATAGCGGTGGAGGGTTCCAATTTTATTGACAGTAGGTTATATATAAAAATAGATTCAAAAGACGATAACAAAATGAGACCATAAGTAGGTGTGCGCAATCGGTAAATATCGGTTCGAACTGAATTGGTATCGAAATCGGCCAAATTTTAATACTGATACCAGTACCGGTTGGACTAGTTTACCGAACCTGTTTACCAGTTTGGTACCGATGTCCGGTTTTTACTGAAAATTAATATAATTATTATTTTTATTCTTATTATTTTATTATTATTATTAATAATAATATTATTATTATAATCATTATTTTATTATTATTATTAATTATTTATTAATAATAATAAAAAAATAGAAAACCGGTATATACTGGACCGAACCATAAAAATGCCGTACCAAAAAACCAATTTTTTATATCGAACCGGACTGATTCTTTTTGTATCGAACCGAACGGTTCGGCCTGATCCGAAAAACCAAAAAATTTGCAGTCCTAAGTCGATAAGTTATCCTCTCTTCTAAGTTAAGATAAATTATTATAATAAACTAAGACATCCAAATAAATAAATAAATATTGTATTTGAGTAAGTAAACATATACTACTAGTTGGGAAAAAATTCTTTTCACTTTATAATAAGTATAAGCAAACTGATTTTCACGTGAAAATCGCCGCTATAAATCTTATAGCAACAATTTTTATCGTCGCTATATATAGCGATACTTTTCATGTCGAAATATTAAAAAATTATGTGAAAATATTAATTTCTTAAGTATAATTGTAAAGTTGTAAGTAGCCTACCTATCTTAAGACTAAAGTACAATTTACGCCCTAAAATTTATATGTCAAAGCATTGTCATACCCTAAATTTTAAAACGTCTCCTTGCATTTTTTTTAAAGTTACGTATTAAAATAAACACTACGAAGTTTTATTCGGTCAAATGTGACCTAGAGTACTATTTTCTCAATTTTTTAAAAGGGAAAAACGTCAATTAACATAATAACAAATTAAATTAAAATAAATAAAAATAAAAATAATATATCAAAATCTTACTCTTTACCTTTAATCTTAACCCATATTCTTTTAATTCCAATTTCTACCCCAATCAAACCTAAATTCCAATCCTAATTAAAATCTAAATACCAACCCCAATTCAAACCCCAAATCCATCATCATCACCGTATATAGCCCTGATCAACAACTACACACCCACCCAAACAATAATCATCACATTCATAAGTAATAAAACCAAGATTCTGATGAAAAAGGAAAAAGAAGAGGGAAAAATGGAGGGAATTTTTTTTATTATCAATGCCTCTGTCTCCATAACCGCCGACCAAATTCTTGTTGAGAAAAGTAAGCCAAAAATTATCTCTATTCTAGGAATTACTTTTCTGTCTTTGTGCAATTAAATATGAAATCAACAAAATTAATTATGAGAAAAAATAACAAATAACCATCCACAAGCAAGACACCAAATTTACGTGAAAAACCCTCTAAAACTAAGAGGTAAAAACTACGGGCCAAACTCCGAATCTCCACTATATCACTAATAACGGGCTTGCAATAATCCTCTCGAGTTTTATGTCCTAAAACTTGAGGTTACACAATAAATTGAGATAATACAAATTTATCTTTAATTAGGTTAAGAAACTACTTAACTTCACCACCCAAAAACACCCCAAGCAATAAAGTCTTCAAGCTTTCAATTGAACGGAGATGGCGGCGGATATCCACGAACAACAAACTGTAATTCTCTCAATTTATTCTTTTGGTACCTTCTTGCTACCAAGGACTCTCTCATAGCCTTATTTATAGTACTCTTCCTAATCCATTCCTATTATGGATTAGAAACAATTTATTCTCCTAATCAAATTAGGGTTCACATCTTCTTGTCTTGGTCACCAACCAATCTAACAAGTAAATCTTTTTTCAATTTGGATTTTTTTCATAGAATCTCCAATTCCAATATTGTTTCCACTAACCCAATTTCTAATTGGATTAATATCAAGTAAACGCACTTACTTATTTACAAAGAAAATTAATTCTTTTCTATCTTGGATTCTATCTCATGGGTGAGGACCCACGCCCAACAATCTCTTCCTCCGAACCCATGAGAGAAGGGATCGCCAACAACAACTCCTTACTCGCAGTCAATTCCAACGAAGTCTAGGCTCAACTCAAGCTTCTTGGAATTTTTAAATATCTTCATGTCCGGCTTTGTCTCATCGGCATGGTTCTTCTCAATGGGAGGATCTAACTCAAACTTGACAGATTTTTGCTTGCCAAATTCATTCACAATCGCTTTGTACCCTAGCTGCGAGCTATCACTTTTCTTCTTCACTTTTGGTACCCATTTAAAGCAAAGAGTTTTCTTCTTGTGGTTCTCATGCAAGGATTTTCTCCCATCTCGTACGGCTTTGTACCATACCTTTTTCTGCCTATCTCCCCCATCTTCAACACCTCTCACATGCGCCCGCATCGTGTAAAGAATGTCCACATTCTTACCTCTAGTCACATGTAGAGACCCTTTGGCGAGCTTCCATTGACCTTCACCAAAGTAACTTTTATAACCATTCTCATCAAGCTTACCAGTAGAGATCAAATTAAAACGAATATCCGAAACATGTTTGACTTCTCTCAGCATCAACCTGCAACCACTGTTAGTTTCCAAACAAATATCTCCAATGCCTATCTTGGATGCACTTCCGTTTCCCATCCGCACATGGCCAAAATCACCACTATTGTAGGATGTGAAGATTTCACTACGCGAAGTAGCATGGAACGAATCACCCGAATTAATAATCCAATCATTAACATGGCACTTAGGTTTATCATCACAAACAATAGCTACATCATTGTCGGATAGATACACAATCGAATCTTTATCCTCATCTTTTTCCTTAGACTGATCCTTCTTTAAAAATCTGCACTCTCGTCTTATGTGACCCGACTTCTGGCAGTGAAAGCAAATTACTTTTGTTCTATCTCTTGATCTTTCTATGGATTTGTCATTTTTAGGAGAGTTTCTCCCTTTGTTTTTGCCCCTACTCTGTGCGACTAAAACTTGTGACTCAGCGCTAATCACCATAGTATCTCTTCGCCTCTGTTCCTCATTAAACAAACTATCTTTGATTATATCCATAGTCAGCGTACCATTGGGAGCGGAGTTACTCAGTGATATAACCAGCGTCTCCCAGCTATCAGGCAAAGAGCTCAACAACAACAAAGCCTGCATGTCATCGTCAAAGACCATCTTCATCGTACTCAACTAATTTATCAAACTCTAAAAATCACTCAAGTGCTCTGCAACGGAGTTTCCATCCTTGAATTTAAAATTCACAAGCTTCCTAATCAAAAAAGCTTTATTTTACGCCGTCTTCCTTTCATTAATGGACTCCAATTTCTGCCAGAGAGCATAGGCTTTAGTTTCCGTGGCAACATGATGAAACACACTTTGATCAATCCACGATCTGATCAGACCAATAATCTTCCTGTTCATTTTGTTCCACTGCGCGTCACTCTTGTTTGTGGGCTTAACTCCATCGTTCTCAAGTGGCTCGTACAAATCTTTGCAGTAAAGCAAATCCTCCATTCTTGGATTCCAAATTACATAATTTATAGCCTTGAGATTAATCATGCAACCTGCTGTCCAATCCTCCATTTAAGCGAAGATGTCGGCATATACTCGAAGTAATTCCACCAGACCCGTTCGCAGTTGTTCGGATAATCCCTCCCCGATTTTGATCAGTTTGTCTGGATTCCCCGGTATCAACTCAACATCTTCTGTTTCCTCTACCGGTAGAGCCATGGGTTCAGTGCTGCCCTCAGTGAACGGTTCTATCTCGATGGTCATCGTCTGTTTCTACTTACTGACCCCGACCCCTGAAGAAATCAAGGTATTCCGATAGCACCTCCGGGTGATATCGAGATCACCTTTTACTTCCCCTATCCCGTCCGGTGTCGGAAACTTGATTTTGAAATGGGGTATAGACGTTACTGCCTGTACTGCTGCTAAAGTAGGCCTTCCCAAGATGGCGTTGTAAGCCGAATCCACTTGTACAACAAAATATTTTACCATAATTTCTGTTTGCTGAGGGGCCGTACCGAATCTGACTGGTAGTTCTATCGTACCTAACACATGAACCGGGTCGCCACTGAAACCGTATAAAGGACTCTCTGTTCCCAGTTCCATCTTCTTTCCTCCCAACTCCATCCTCTGGTATGCATGTGTGTAAAGTATGTCGACTGAGGACCCATTGTCGATCATCATTCTCTTCATGTCCACTGGCCCGACCTGAGCCGTTATCACCAGTGCTCCGTCGTGCGGTTCAATGTGGTCAGCATGGTAGTCATCATCGGAAATGGAGATGGTCATGCCTGAATATGGCCTGTCTTTTCTGGGCGAGGAGCCAACTAGTGACATTACGGCCGCGAGATGCCCACTCCTTTTCTTACTGGTTACACGCCCTACCGACCCGCCCGATATCACATCGATAATTCCTCGGGTTTGCGGGTTCGGTTGCGGCTGTGTTTCCCGGGTGAGCTTTATGTTCTCCTCTCGCGGGGCTTCCGACCCTTCCCTGCCGACTACATACTGTACTAGCTGCCCATTCTGAATATTCTTTTCAATCAAGTCTTTCAAGTTATTGCAATCTTCTGTCGTGTGACCCCGACTCTGGTGATACGTACAGTACTTATTCATGCCCCTTTTTGTCGGCTTCGGGATCGATGGGCATAGTTCGAAAAAAGGCTTATTTCGTATCTCCTCCAGTATCTTAGCCCGGTCCGTGTTGAGAGCGGTGTACACTTTGTTGACATTTTTGTTTGGGAAGGGCGGTCTTCCCCTGCCCGACCCTCCCCCGTTATAATTCTTCTTACTGTAGCTATCCGTCCTCTCCTGATTGTCTGACTTTTGGTAACTCTGTTTGTCCTGATCTCTGGACTTTTTGTACGACGAGATTTATGGTTTGAAGTTCCCCATCGCCTCCTCGATCGATATGGACCCTCGGCCCTGTGAAAGGCTTCTGTTAGGTCGATCGGAGGGTTGATCACCAGGTCTTTTATTAGCTTCTTCGATCTTCCGATGTCTAGCCCTGTTGTGAAGAATCCCAAGGCTTGTGGGGAATTTAACTCCGCCACCGACCCCACAGCTTCTCGAAACCTTTTAACATATTGTCACAGGCTCTCGTCTGATCTTTGTCTGACCTGCATGAGGGATGCTGTAAATTTTTTCCCGTCTCTTATTACTCCCGAATCGGGCATGAAATTTTTCCCGAAGATCATTCCACGAATTTATCGATCCCGATGCCAGGGTTCCCATCCACTCCCGGACACTCTTCTTCAAGGTAGTGGGAAACATATGACACTTGGCCGCGTCGGAATGGCCGTAATAAGTCATCAGTCTGTCGTATCCATCGGAATGGTCGTAAGGATCTCCCAACCCGTCATAAGTCTCCATCGGGGGCATCTTTTTTTTGGGGTCAGCTGTCTCCTGATTAATTTCCGGCGAGAAGGGCGACCCCATGCAGGCTGAAGGCGCCCCCGTTGAACTTCTGGCCAACAGCAACTTCTACAGATCGGCTATCCTTTGGGCGAGGGAATCGGCTTCTCCTGTATGAGGGGACGATCGGGGTCTGTCCCTCTCATATTTGGGTACCTAGTCTCCTCTTCTCTGCCCCGACCTGCCCGGGTGCTCTGACCGTTGACCTGCTGATCGACTCCTCCTCTAGCTTCGGCCATCCCTCGAATGGGTCCGGTGCCTGCTTCTTTCCCTATCAGCCTCTCTCCTTCGGGGTGACCTAGATCGGCTGTGGTGTCTACGCCTTCTAGAGGACGCCTCTTGCTCTCCGACCACGTTAGCCAGATGTAGCTCGAGCTCCTCCTGCTGAAGACGTAGGGCCATCTTGGCATCTTTATTTTGCTGCATCTTTCTTTGTAGGATAAATTTTCTCTGATCTCGACCATCTTGGCCATGGCTCTTTCCATGCGCCTCCAATGCACGTGAATTATTTTCGTCCGCCTGACTAGCCTGGTTGGGGGTTCGCTGGCTTTCATGGAAGAGCCTTCGTCTGGGGGAGCCAACCGGATCCTTCTCATCTTCCTAGATTCTGGAACCTAGTCTGTCTTTCACCGACCCTCTCACCTTAGTGGTCTGGTGTGTCTTGGCCTTTTCGCGGTCCGAAACTGCATACTCCACGCTCGCCATAGTTTCTCACCCAAAAGGAATCAAATTGTGATTGATTAAGCGCGATTTTGGCCTGTTGTTTTGGTGATTTCGTCAGGCGTACAAAATTTGGCGTTAACATTGGCGCCGTCTGTGGAAAAAAGACACTTGTTCTAGTGTCGATTTAAAATCACCGATTCACCGAAGGAGATAAGTGATTTTTTTTATTAAATTAAATATATGCTTGTACGTGTGTATATATGTATTATGTCAATAGCAATTGAAACATGGTCGTAATTGATTATTAATACACTTTACATATTCTCTCTTATATTATGCATGTAGTGGTAGTATTCACATGATGCATGTAAAATCTAAACATTAACACTTTGGTCCAGGTAATGATAAATTGATGCTGAGTTACCGCACCAGTAACGAATTCAGCCAGCGCAGAAATAAAAGTTTAAGCTTTTATATCATTGAAGTGCTTTAAAGGTGGCTTCAGTTTCATCATCAACCACATACTGAAGGAAATTCGGAGGATATAAATTCGGAGGATATAAATCCCGCGGATATAAATCCAGCGGATAAAAATCCCGAGGATAATAATCCCACGAAAACTTTTGAATACTCTCTCATTTGTAAGTTCCTTATAAATAAGAGACTGGGGGGCAATGTTGGGATGTGATTATTTGGATCTAGCCAAGGTGCAACCTAGTCTATTTAATGGTCCGGATCTGGTGATGATCCATATGTATTTATTGTGACATTGGAGAGTACTTATTAAAATAGGATCGTGTTTCCTTATTTGGTGGGATAAGGAGGTTTAATTAGGACTCCTACTGGATTCAGTAGTTATAAGGTGATTCTACAAAAGGAGTCCTTCTCCTAGTTGGATGCGGATGAAGGTGGCTTCTATATATACGGTTACAAGCTAGGATTCGGAAGGGACAACATACACACAAGAGATACAACATAAATACACATCTTGTACTCTCCATATTATCAACTTGTACTCCCAATATTATTATAGTGGATTACTCTCTCTCTCCGTGGTTTTTCCCCAATTAGATTTCCACGTAAATTCTTATGTTCATACATTATATTTCTTTATTTATGTTTATGTGAGTTTGATTTCACAACAATTACTCCATTAACCGTTGGTTCTATTTTAGCCTGTTCTTTTGGGTGATTTTGTCAGGCGTACAAAATCAGGCGTTAACAGCTTTTAAAAACAAAAATGGTGGGAAAATCAAAAAAATAAAAAATAAACAAAAAAATCTTAGCTATAAATGTTGACTTCCGTTTCCTCCGGTTCCCGTGCTTTAATCTAAGTAACTTAGTGAGCGACATAGGGTGACGAAGGTTGAGTGCTAACGATTCTATTACATGAATGGCTATGAGCACATGTGAAGCGAGACAGCTTTGACCCATCGATTCAGTCCAAGTGCAACTTTTGCAGCGAGTCATTGAGAAAGAGGGTTTTAATGATCTTGGAGTGGAGTGCATGGCGCCAATTTTTTAAACTTTTTTAAAATGAAAAAAATGGAACTCAAGATTTCAAGTATATTGTTAATTATGAGGGAGAGAGTGGAGAGAATTTCTAAAGAATGTGAGTACTGAATTTTTTAGAAAAAATTATGAAAAAATACTGCATATGAGAGAGAGTATGACACAATTATAATAATTTAAAAATATTATAAATAATTAATATTATATTTAACAATTTTAATATTTATGCACAATTCTAAAACGATACTAACAAATTGTCTGATTCTCACTTGAACAATGAACAATAGTGGAGTATAGTTTTTTGCTATATTTTGTATGTATATTTGTTGCGAGACTTATAAACCAGAAAATAACAAATAAATAAATTTAAACAAAAGTCATGCTGCCTCAATCTTAGCTAAACTTAAGAAATATTTCCTCTGGTCTAATTTATAAGTCATTATTGATTTTTTAAAAGTTGAATTAAAATATTTTCAAACTCAAAATTTACTTAAATTTAGTCAATATTACAAAGAATATTTTAAATATTTAAAAATTAATATATAATGTTATAAGAATCTATCTCAATTTTACATTTGAAAATATTTTAAACTAAAAATCAATAATAATTGTTACGAATGTAGTATTAAGTATTAAATTAAGAAATATGTAAGAACTATTATTCTTAGAGTATCCATGATATATACTATCTCTGTTTTAACCTATAAGATTACTATTGATTTTTTAAATAATCTTAAAATATGTAGTATAAATTCAAAATTTACATGAATTTCATTAATTTTAGTCAATAACAAAAATTATCTAAAAATTACTCCCTCCGTCCCAAATTAACTGTTTTAAGTCAAATTAGCTATAACCCGTGCCTGAAGGCACATCGAAACGAAAATTAAATTAAAATTCGAAAAGTAATACATTACCTCAAGACTCTTTGCAACTTAAAATAACTTATAACCACATATAATTAATACATATCCAACCACCAAAACATCATGTTAGTCGCTACTATTTTCAATAAATTTCGACAAAGTTTCCTTTAAAAATAGATATCTAGAAAAATCTAAACCTGTCTACAAACTTACAATCATCTATAAATATTCAAACCATCAAAACAACCATCATTTCATACCCAAAATCATCATAACCATGTATAATTAATTAACTTTACAATGACGAAACACAAAAAGTATACACATGCAAAAAATAGAGAAACAACTTCGTATTCTTTACAGCTTACACCAAGTATCCTTCAATGTATACATGCAAATAACTGAAAATATATGATCATACAGCTTACAGAGTTTGATTGATGAAAACTTATAATGAGTGGAAATATATCACATTCCAAAATTTTTCTGACATTTTCAGAACATGTATAAACATGACTTCACCCTAGGGCCAAAGTTACATCAACGAAGTAGTGAATCTAACCTTATCAAGGATAATCTATAATACAATATGCAGAACGAATTAGCATACTTTTCACTATGTGCAACTGTTGCATTCCGTCTCATCCGACCACTACAACTATGTAATTCTGCATAGCAAAACAATAATCAACATATATAATCATATACAATTTAGTATATTTAATGCAAACCTTAAAATTCTAAATTTTTATAAGCATTTTTTTATAAAATTCTATATTTAATGCAAACCTTAAAATTCTAATTTTAGTCAATAACAAATTTTTTAAGTCAAATTGACTATTTTTAGAATTAATAATTAAGCATATATAATTATATTTTTAAAATTATAAAAATTAGGATTAGTAATAAATTGTATATACTTTCTTTTGGTTATAATCTCTTCACACCTATAGTTTTAGCAAAAATAGTAAAAAAATTAGTTTTAAAAATGGTCAATTTGACTTTAAAAAGTCAAAACTGAGCAATTAATTTGGGACGGAGGGAGTACTATTTATACGTACGTAAGATTTATTATTCGTAATTATTCAATTTTAAATTTTAAAAAAATCAAATTAATTTTAAAAAATTAATAATAATCTATAATTTGAAACCTTGAAAATACTAAATATCTTTCCCTCGCATGCAAATAAGATAATATGATAGGGGTGGTTAGCACGAAGTGAATTTTCGTGGTAAGTTCACTTTATCTCCAATACAATTATGACACGCAAGCGAGGAGATCACTATCTCAATAAGTTCAGTTCATGGTAAGTTAATCAATTGACTAATACAATATTAACATGTAGAGAGAGAGAGATCACCTCTCGATCTGCGTATCGACACTATATTGATTAATTGACCAAAATTAACTTCATGATAATCACTCCATATTATTTTACTAAAAGCTAGTAAAAGCAATTGCAAGACTACTTAAGAATATGGTTAAGCCAAAAGTCTTAAGATCATGTTGAGAAAGTCGAAAGGCCTCCGACAAGATAGGGCAACGCCAAATTTACAATATTTTTTAGTTCTTTAATCTTTATATTTATCATTAAAAACTTTTAACATTGTCAGAGAAAAAATAATGTTGTCCGAAAAAATATTCAATATTTTTATATTAATTGTTTTAGCGACGTTTAACATTTTAAACTATACTTCTTACTCTAATAACAATATCAACCGCCTAAAAATAAAACTCTTTAAAAACAATTGATATTATTAGTATAACACTTCAGTCTCACATCGAAAGATATGATTTTTTTTTGTAAGAATTAAATTACTAACAATATATAATATATTCAATCATGACATTTTGAATGAGATTATACTCAAAAGTTCAGGTCGAAACATTTGATCGGGTATTGTTTAATTAAATGGATTTGATTATCAGAGCGAATTTGATTATCAGAACCGATTCTCAAAAATTCAATCGGAACATTCAATCGGGTTGCGTGATCGGTTCTTGATTATCAGAGCCGACTCTCGAAAGTTTAAGTTACATGGAACAGAAGAAAATTAATATCATTTTGGTTGCTAGTTACTTGTTCTTTGTTTCTTGTAAAATGGAATCTTTGAAGCCTGCATTATCTGCATGCATTTGGCAGTAACGGGTTATGTTGTAGAAATACCGTTGAACTTATAAGCTTACGTAAACTGTGATTTTATATAAGGCATCCTATTAATCACAATGTTCCAAAAGGATGCTCTTGGCTTTTAATGAGAATTTATTAATTATATATACGAATTTATTATTATCTATGATGCTTCAAATATTGAAACTGATGGGACATATACTTTGGCCACCTAGCATTGCAAGCTCTATCCACCCAAACATGTTGGAAATTGAATTTGCCATCCTAATTAAGAAAAAAATAATTAAAATAAAATAAAATATATTGATAAAGAAGTTCCAACTAATACTTAATAAAAAAGATTGTCCATGGATGACATGCTAGCCCTAGTTAATTAGTGATATTAATTTTCATTAGGAGTACGTATATATAAATAAATAAAGGTTCACCCAAGTCAAATTAAGCCCTTAGGATTAGTATACATATAAATTTTGCAGCAGGCTATATATTTATTCTTTATCAATTGATTTTTTTACTTAATTATTCAATATACTATCATAATTCTCTATATTTGTTGACTCAAAAGCATATATATCAATATATATATCCGAATATGTTCCAAAGTCTATATATATATATATATATATATATATATATATCTAATAAAATACAAATGATTTGAATTTTCCGCTCACTTAATATTATCTGGGCCGTCCAAAGTTTTGGATAAATCCAACCGTTCATACATCTATCTAATAAAATACATCTATCTATCTAATAATCTAATAATAATTTAATAAAATACAATGACTTTAAATTTTCCGCTCACTCAATAAATTATTTTGGTCGTTCAAAATTTGAGATAAATCATATTGTCCATACAGTGCCGGAGACCGGGACCCAGCTAGTATATATATATTCTACAAAAGTCAACTACTCCCTCCGTCCCAAATTAACTGCTCAATTTTGACTTTTTTTAGTCAAATTGACTATTTTTAGAATTAATAATTAAGCATATATAAATATATTTCTAAAATTATAAAATTTAGGATTAGTAATAAATTGTAAATACTTTCTTTTGGTTATAATCTCTTCACCATATTTTATCAAAAATAGTAAAAAATTAGTTTAAAAATGGTCATTTGACTTTATAAAGTCAAAACTGAGTAATTAATTTGGGACGGAGGGAGTATTAAATTGC
>CM035110.1:64781739-65002356 GCA_020205505.1 Panax japonicus
ATTATGAATTCCTATTCATGTCTTTTGGATTGACTAATGCTCCTGCTACGTTCATGGATATGATGAACTGAGTATTCAAGGAATATTTAGATCACTTTATGGTCATCTTTATTTATGACATCCTTATTTATTCCAAAAGCCGTGAAGATCATGAGCAACACTTGATACTGATACTCCAAAAGCTTTGTGAATATAAGCTTTATGTCAAGTTGAAGAAATGCGAGTTCTGGCTTGAGGAAGTAGCATTCCTTGGGCACATGTTATCAAGTCATGGAATATCTGTTGACCCAACAAATATTGAAGCTATTCAAAGCTGGGAGCAACCTAAATCCGTGACCGAAGTACGTAGCTTTCTCGGCTTAGCTGGTTATTATAGGAGATTCATAGAAGGGTTTTCTCGAATCACTACTCCATTAATTCAGCTGACTCGGAAAGATATAAAATTCAGTTGAAGCGAGGAATGTGAGAAGAGTTTTTAAGAACTCAAGTGGAGACTCATTTTAGCACATGTTCTGACAATACCATCTGGCTCGGAAGGATTTTTCATCTACAGTGATGCTTCGGGCAAAAGGTTAGGATGTGTTCTCATGCAACATGGGAAAGTCCTAGCCTATGCCTCTCGGCAAATCAAAGAATATGAGATGAATTATCCTACTCATGATCTAGAGTTGGCAGATGTTATCTTTGCACTTTAAATTTGGAGGCATTACTTGTATGGAGAGAATGTGGAGATCTTTATGGATCATAAAAGCCTCAAATATTTTTTCACTTAAAAGGAACTCAACATACGACAGCGACTTTGGCTTGAAATGTTGAAAGATTATGATCATACCATCCAATATCATCCTGAAAAAGCAAACGTGGTAGCTGACGCATTGAGTAGAAGGTCATATGCGGGTACGAGTGCGATATTATCAACGCAAAGGCCCATTTTGTATGACTTACAAAGGATGGAGATAGAGATAAAGACTCCAGGGACCCACATGATGATGGCTAATATACGAGTAAAACTGACTTTAATCGATAAAGTTAAAGCTGCTCAGGCTACAGACCTAGAGCTGATGCATATGAGGAAGAAAGTACAAGAAGGTGCTATGCTGGAAGCAAGAATCGATGAAGAAGGAATACTTCGAGTCAACTCTAGACTTTATGTTCCTAACGACCCTGATTTAAAGTATAAAATCATGATGGAGGCACACAACACACCGTTTAAAATCCATCCTGGGAGTACCAAAATGTATAGTGATCTTCGACATACATTTTGGTGGAGTAATATGAAGAAAGAGATATCATTGTTTATCTCAAGGTGTCTAACTTGTCAACGATTTAAGGCGGAACATCAAGTACCAAAAGGTCTATTGCAACCACTTAAAATTTTAGAATGGAAGTGGGAGCACATTACCATGGATTTCGTTACTGGTCTTCCCAAGGTTTCTCAAGGCATAGATGCAATTTGGGTCATTTTTGATAGATTGACCAAGTCTGCTCATTTCTTACCAATACGAGAAACTTATACACTTGAACGTCTTGCTCGTATATATGTAAACGATATTGTAAGACTGCATGGTATGCTAGTATCCATAGTTTCTGATCGAGATCCAAGATTCACTTCACGATTTTGGGTTAGATTACAAAAAGCTATGGGCACAGATTTACGATTTTGTTCGGCATATCATCCTCAGACGGATGGATAATCAGATAGTACTATTCAAACCCTTGAAGATTTATTAAGACTCTGTGTCCTTGACTTCAAGGGAAGTTGGGAAAAGTTCTTACCATTGGTGGAGTTTTCCTACAACAACAGTTATCAAGCAAGTATTGACATGGCTCCATTCGATGCGTTGTATGGAAGAAAGTGTCGTTCTCCAGTATGCTAGGATGAGGTGGGTGAAGCAACGTTGTTGGGACCGGAGTTGGTACGTATGACTAAGAAAAAGATTCAAACGATCCGACAACGTATAAAAACCTCACAAGACCGACAAAAGAGTTATGCTGATCTTCATCGAAAGGACATGAAATTCGATATTGGAGATCATGTGTTGTTACGTGTTGCTCCATGGAAAGGAGTTATGAGATTTGGAAAGAGAAAAAAACTCAATCCTCGATTCATTGGCCCATTTTTATTCCTCGATCGAGTAGGGACTATAGCCTATAGACTCGCTTTACCGCCAAATATGTCTCGTGTTCATAACGTTTTTTATATATCCATGTTACGTAAATATGTGAAAGACCCAAACCACATTATTGAGTATGAAGAGGTTCCTGTTTAAATCTTAGATAAGAAGGAACCTATTCTACGCTCCAAGGTTATACCTCAGGTAAAAGTTTTATGGAGGAACCACGATGTTGAGGAAATGACATTGGAGTTAGAATATGAAATGAAATTAAGGTATCCTTACCTCTTCGACACACCAGGTACGTACCCTAATTTCGAGGGCAAAATTTCATAAGAAGGGGTGATCGTAAGACCCTAACTTTTATGTTACAGTTGTGGGTAATATTTATAAATTTTGCAAAGTACGCAAGTTGTTATATAATATTCAATTGGTCGGGGAATATTCATTTTAACAGGGAATACTCGTACGACGGCACAATCATTGGTGGACCCCACAACAGAATTATTGTCGGATTGAGAAAATGACAAAATATTTTATGAAAATAACGACAGAAGTTTTATCGTTAACTGTTGAAACACCTTGTGTTAAAAGTACAGGTATACGCGTGGTTACATAGTAGCACACGGTATTAATTATCGATGCTTACATGAGAAGTCACTCAGTTTTGTTCAATTATTGCTTCAATAATTGTTACATTGTATCTCACGTTATTTGATTCAATTATTGTTGATATTTTATATATTATTAAATCAATAATTGAGACGACAAAGTTATTAATATTATTATTTGCAATATTAACGATGTCTAGAAGTTCTATCAAGGAGAGTTTTGGTCACCTAATTGTGCGCCAATAGGGAGAAATCCTTATTGGAAAGCCCCCTCTTTCCTGAGAATGACCTGGTCGATTAATATTACGAATTATAATAATGATGATAAATGTTGTTAAAAATATTAAGGAGATTTTTATGAAGTATTTATTGTATTTATGGACGTCCCATTTATCCATTTTTTTTAAAATAATCGGTAGAAAGTTATCCAATTTTTTTATATAATAAAAGTGGGGCCCACATATGAATTATGTTGAATTGTCAGAAAGGGGGGAGGGAGTACATTACGTGAATGGAAGGTATTTGTCGTAATGCAAAGGTTATATATATATATATATATATATATATATATATATATATATATATATATATATATATATATTACAAGTTTTATTTTTTTTATAAAAAAATAAAATATATTATATTTTATTGAATATTATATTAATATTTTGAAAATTGGACGATTGAGGAAAAAAATTATTTCGCCATACGTGATTCTTCAATTTGTTTCGTCCGAAAACCTACTGTTGGTCCATGATAATTTTTTTTTCTAAATAGTATCCTTCCATTCTCCTATAAATAGGATGTTTAGTTATAATTAAAGTCACACCAGAAATTCAGAGAAATTCTCTTCTATAATCTTAAGTATATTTCTTTAGAGTTTTAAAAAGCTTTGAGCGTAGTGCAAATTTTCTTCAAGAATATCCTCGCCCTACTAGTCGGAATACTCTTCTTTTACGGTAAATGGTATTATTTCTTTCATATTCATGAAGAGAACTTCTGCTATTCCATTTTTTTTCATTATTCTGTTGGAATAATCTGTATACGCGGTCTACCTTAAACTTGGTGAAATTCTTCTGTTATTCCATTATTTATCATTATGTCAGAATAATCTGTCTTTGCGAAGTACCGCATACATGGTGAAATTCGTCTGTTATTCCATTCTTTATTATTCTGTTGGAACATCCTGTCGGTGCGAATTTCGCCTGACCTAGTTTCTTTATTTATTAATCTGTTGAAACATCCTGTCTGTGCATTTACGCATGACCTAGTTCCGTTATTTATTATTCTGTTGGAACATCCTGTCGGTGCGAATTTCGCCTGAACTAGTTCCGTTATTTATTATTCTGTTAGAATAACCTGTCTGTGCGGTCTATCGCATGTCTGGTGATTTTTTTGTTATTCTATTCTTTATTATACTCAGTTGGTTAAAGTTTTAACTTCTATACTCCATGAAATTAGTGGAATATCCTTGATATTTGCGCTTTATCCAGCATCTTTTCATGAAAATATTCTTCTGAGCATTCTTGAATTTTACTCTACAAAGAAGTATCATGTTGACAATTTGGATGTTATTAGTTCCTGGATAAATTAATTCTTGAACTTGTTTTATTGAATTCTTATATCATTGTCATCATCCTCATGTTTATATTATGTTGAAAGTCATATGTGGCCTGTAGTGCATAGATGGACTTGGTATGATTATGACTAGGGATTATCTGGTGTAATCATGACCGTAATGTTACAAATGATGTGGTAAAAGTCCTCATTGGCCCGTAGTGCATTGATGGACAGTTGTTGGCATGATCATGACCATTGATGAATACACGAATATCCTTGGCCCGTAGTGCATGGATAATTTATGGTTGTGATACTAATGAATATCCTTGGCCGTAGTGCAAGGATGATGTGGATTATTTGTTAAGCTGAGTTTCAGCGATAAAAATGATGAAAAACCTTTTAAATCATAAAAGATAGTAGATTTTATTCTCTACTTGACTCTTTTAATGGATTGATTGTTCCGCTGCAGTTAAACTTGATGCCTATTGTATTTTATCAGTTTAACATTGTTAAAGACTAATGATAATTTATTCTGCATTATCTTAGTCATAATATTTCTTACTGGGCTAGTTGAGCTCACCCTTTCTTTCACTGTTCTCTTCAAGAAATGAGAACGTAGCCGGGACTAGCCGGGGAACGGAGTGACGATCCAGATGATAGTATTATTAGTCCTCACTATTCTGTTAAATAGTTTGACAATAAATTTAATGCGGACTTATTCTGAGAGTGAATATTGTCTAGAAGATAATATTTGTATTAAAACTCACAACTCTTGTGGTATATTAAAGATTGTATTTGTATTCTGTACCATGTATTTGGCGACTCAGAATAGGTAATGTATACCTATTTTGAGGACGTCACAGTAACCAAACAGTTATACGTTAGTAACCAAAACATATATTAATGGTAATCAATACATAAACAACATGTACACCAAAACCAGTTTAGTCAACCATGTATACTAAGCAAATACATGGTAACCATAACAACATAAAAAAATAACCAAAATACCAAATTAAGGTAACAAAAATGGTATCCGAATTACAAGTTAACAGTAACCAAAATATAATACAGAAGTAACCAAACAGTTATATGGTAGTAACAATAATAAAATTTAAATTAACACACCTTTAAAAAATTTTGGGTTGGAAATATCTTCTAGCTATGAACTTGAGCTTCTTCCCATGACATTTGTCGCCATGATCTCTTTTCGGACAACATCAAGAGGCTTGTTTGAAGCAAAATTTCTATTATCTCGATAATAGAACAACATGTATGCTTTCTGATCCAAAACCTTCTTTTCACTAACTTGAACAACCTGTAAATCAACAAGTGCAGCAAAAGTAAATTAAAAAACAATCAAAAAAATAAAGGACTTTTAAACTATGCAAACCAGTTGCACCCCCCAAGAGCCTGAAGGAGATCAATATTCATTAAACAATTTATGCCACCAATTAGTTAATTAGTCTAACAACTATGATGATGAAGATGAAGAAAAAGAAGAAATACTAGTACAAAAAGAAGAAGAAATATCAGCAGATGAAGAAATACCAGTAGATTTTATAAATAACAGTAGATGAAGAAGAAGAAGAAGAAGAAGAAGAAGATTTTAGAGAAAGAAATACCAATACAAAAGTTATGGGAGATGGGAGAAAAAGAAGGACGCGTTTTAAAAAAAAACCCACCAGATTTGCCATATCATCCCCTAAATTAAGGAATCCTAATTGCACTAATATTATAAATAAATATGAAAAAGTGTATTATTTTTGTAATTATTTTATCTATGCACCATTATTGTAATTATTTCTGAAAATGTACTAAGATATGTAATTAATCCTTTATTTTTATCTACGTGGTATATATTTAAACATTTTTCATACAATTCGGTAAGTCGAGCATTATTTTTATGAGTTTTTAATATTTTTTACATGAGTAATGCTACATGTACAATGATGATGACAATGATATAAGAATTCAATAAAATAAGTTTAAAAATTAATTTATTCAGGAACTAATAACGTCCAAATTGTCAACATGATACTTCTTTGTAAAGTAAAATTCAAGAATGCTCAGAAGAATATTTCCATGAAAAGATACTAGATGAAGCGCAAATATCAAGGATATTCCACTAATTTCATGGAATATAGAAGTCAAAACTTTAACCAACGGAGTATAATAAAGAATGGAACAACAAAAGAAATCACCATGAATGCGGTACTTCGTATAGACAGGTTATTCTAACAGAATAATAAATAACGGAACCAGGTCAGGCAAAATTTGCACCGACAGGATATTCCAACAGAATAATAAAAATGAAACCAGGTCCGACGTAAAACACACAGACGGGATATTCCAACAGAATAATAAAGACGGAACCAGGTCCGGCGTAAAACGCACAGACATGATATTCTAACAGAATAATAAAGACGGAACCAGGTCCGGCGTAAACGCACAGACAAGATATTTTAACAGAATAAAAAATTAGAATAACAGAAGAATTTCACCAAGTATAGGGTAGACCGTGTATACAGGTTATTCCAACAGAATAATAAAGAATGGAATAACAGAAGTTCTCTTCATGAATACAAAAGAAATAATACTCCTTACCTTATAAAGAAGAGTACTTCTACGGTAGGGCAGAAATATATTTGAAGAAAACTTGCACTATCTTCTACGCACAAAATTTTCTTAAACTCTAAAGAATTACGCTCAAGATTACAGAAGAAGAACTCTCTTTATCATTTTTCTCTCTAGAGTTTCAGTGAATTCGTAAAAAATAATGAAGGAATGAACTTATATTTATAAGAGAATGGAAAAGATACTATTTGAGAAAAATATCACGGACGCTACAGCTACGCAATTTACGGATGAAATTTTGATAACCTACGGATGCAAAATTCAAACCTTCCTCCAATAAGAACAAAGCAACCAAATGTAATATATATAATAGACAACACATGCTATAATGCAATAAAGCAACAAGAAAAACACTCCCACCCGACAAACCTTAAGATTTTTTTTCTCCACCCCCGTTTTTCTTTCTTCCAACATAGCCCCACATGCTCCCTCCACCAATTTCCACTCACTCATTCATTTATTATACATATAACATTATACTAGATACCCATCAACAATAAAGATTCCCCCACCATCATTTCACATGCAAAAATTATATATATACATATATATAATACTAACATTTCATTCCTCTATTTCCATCAATCTTCCACCCGTGACTAAAAATTTCTTTTCCTCCACACATTATTCTTCCCACAACCCCTCATGACAGATTCCTTTTATTTTTCTAAATTTCAACACACACACAAACACACACACACTCATCACATATAATATATATACATATATTACCCACACCACATATAATACACTCCACCTTTTCCACCATCCTCCACTAATATTACAAACACACACATCACTATTACACACACACACACACCATACACTTATCACTTTCATATTGTCACTTTTCCACCACTTTTCACTCACATTATATATATATATATATATATATATATATATATATACACACACACACATCACATACCATATATATAAATATATTTTACCTCTCCTTTACGCAACTTCATCTCACCCCTATTTTTAGATTTCATACTTCACATGTGGGCCCCATATATGGTCCTCACATGTGAGCCCCACCTTTATAAAAATTTTCTACCGGTTATTTTGAAAAATGGGCAAAATGGGGGTCCATAAAATAAGCAAAACTTCATCAAAATCATCTTAATAATTTTAACAACATTTATCACCTTTATTATAATTCACAATATTAATTGACCAGGTCGTTCCCAGGAAAGAGGGGACTTTTCAATAAGGATTTCTCCCTATTGGTGCGCAATTTGGTGAACAAACCTCTTCTTGGCAGAACTTCTAGACATCATTAATATTGCAAATAATAATATTAATAACTTTGTCATCTCAATTATTGATTTAATAATATATAAAATATCGACAATAATTGAATCAATTAACGTGAGATACTATGCAACAATTACTGTGGCAATAATTAAACAAAACTGAGTGACTTCTCACGTAAGCATCAATAACCAATACCGTGTGCTACTATGCAACTACGCGTATTACTGTACTTTTACTACCGAGTAGTTCAACAGTATTAACGGTAAAACTTCCGTCGTTATTTTCATAAAAATATTTTTGTCGTTTTCTCAATCCGACAATAATTCCGTTGTGGGGTCCACTAATGATTGCGTCGTTGTACGAATATTTCCTGCTAAAACGAATATTACCCGACCAATCGAATATAATATAACAACTTGCATACTTTGTAGAATTTATAAATACTACCCACAACTATAACATTATCTCAAATTCACACCATAATATTCAAAAAAAAATAAAAATAAAAAATATTTTGAGAAATTTAAATCTTTATTCGTAAAATTTGGGATTTTATAATCTCCCCTCCTTATGAAATTTTGCCCTCGAAATTTACGTACGTACCTGGTATGCCGAACAGATGAGGACACTTCGTTCGATTCTAACTCTTGAGGTATAACCTTTGAGTGTCGAATAGGATCCTTCTTATCCAAGATTTTAAAATGTATCTCCTCATATGTTAAATCTTCTGCTATCTCGTCTAGTTCCAATTCAATAATGTGGTTTGGGTCATCCACATATTTACGTAACATTGATACGTGATAAACATTATGAACACGCAACATATTTGGCGATAAAACGAATTTATAGGCCACTGTTCCTACTCGATCGAGGATTTTAAATGGGCCAATTAAATCGAGGGTTGAGATTTCCTCTCTTCGTCGATTCTTTCTTCTAGAATAACGCCCTCTTGAACCTTCTTCTTCACATTCATCAGCTCTGAGTATGTAACCTGAACGACTTTATCTTTATCGATTAAAGTTGATTTTAATCGTATATTCGTTATCTTTACGTGGGTCCTTAGAGTCTTTAACTCTATCTTCATCATTTATACGAAATGGGTCTTTGTGTTAATTACATTGCACTCGTAAACACATATGATCTTCTACTCAATGCGTCAGCTACCACGTTCGCTCTTCCATAATGATATTGAATGGTACGATCGTAATCTTCAACAGCTCGAGCCAACATCTTTGGCGCATGTTACGTTCATTTTGGGTGAAGAAAATATTTGAGAGTTTAAGAAATGGGTTTTGTACTGGGGTCAGTACAAAATTCGATTTTACACTCGGGGGTAGGCCAAGAAGTCTTCAAGAATACGTCAGGAAATTTATTAACAATAGAAATGTCATTCAAAACTGTGACCCTCATCCAAGATTTGGATAGCACGTCACATTGATACCTATCAACTTGCCACCGTCATTCACGACGTCGCCTACAGAAAGTCTGGCTTCGGTGCATTCCACACAAGGAAGTCAACAACGAAAGGACCGGGGCTCTTTAATTATGGCTTGATATGACAATGATTGACTTTAGTGGTTTGGTTGCTTGAATTCGCATAACAGGTTGGTTAGGAATATGAAAGTTAACAACCTTACTAAAAGCATGATGAGTAGTTAACCAATCGATTTGCAAAGGCAAGTATTTTCAAAGAGATAAGATCGACAGGTAACGTGAAAGTGTTGATTTGAATCAAACAAGATTTATAAATAGTGGAGGTAACGAAGGTTTCTCCCAACTGAGTTTCAACAGATAAATCAAAGTTTAACTTCTCCAGAGTTAAATTTAAATATTGAACACAACTAGGTGAAATGAAAGAGTGAGTAGAACCGGTATCTAACACGGTATAGACTTCGCAAGAGTTTATGATAAGCTTACTCGTTATAACTTCATTTGGGTTCCTCACTTGTTGGGAAGTCATGACAACCGCTCTCCTTTGAACTACCCGGCTTTGACTTTTCTTGGGTAGCATTTGGTGTTATCACTATCGTTGGAATTGACTTTTCTATAGGGCATATTCCACCCTCAACTGCTTCATCGTACTCCTGTTTCATGATCTGAATCATCAATCTTCGATCCATATCGAATTGAGATTGACCGCTCTGTACAGGATAATTTAAAACTCGATGTTGGGTTCTCCCAATTGCTGTCCAAAAAGAGAAATGTATATCATCTATTTTAGCCTTTTTGGATCGAATGTCTCTTTCTACAATATCAACACGTCGTGCGGCTGTTACCCACGCATCCTTCATTCTCACTCGTTCAGTTGTTTCTTCTTTCAGCTGATCCTTGATATTTGAATTCTCATATTCCAACTTTAATATCTTACACTCTGCCAAAGAGTGATTTTGTTCGAACATCACATATCGGGTAACACAATTTTAAATTGTTTCATCCCTTTGTTCCACGACCGATTGCCGTTCTTCAACTTTTTCTTCTAACTCACGAATACGATCTTGCAGTTCTACATTTTGATCAAAAATTTCTTTTAATAAATTCTCCTCAGGTTCCTCTTCTTCTTTACTCTTAGCTGCTACCTCTGCGACTAGCTTGGGAGCAACTATTAATTCTTCCCTCACCACATGGATATCTCTAATTCCTTCTTCGCCTCATATTACATTATCTTGGTTGGTGATTAGAGGTGTCTCCACAGTCTCATTCACTCCATTGTTGACATTTTCAGCTGCCATTTTTAAATACTGCCACAAAATAAGGGTTAATTAACATGTAACATATTATCAATATACTCTGACCGACCAATTAAATAACAAATAAACTTAGGTAGGTCAAACTAGCGAAGGAATTTCCCGTTTTTCCCCTCCTAGTTCTTGTCTCACATCTTAGTCAGGGATCATATCCCTAAGCTTTGATACCAACTGTGACACCCCCAAAATAGGTATACATCACCTATTCTGAGTCGCCAAATACATGGTACAGAATACAAATACAATCTTTAATATACAACAAGATAGCTGTGAGTTTTAATACAAATATTGTCTTCTAGACAATATCTACTCTCAGAATAAGTCCTCATTACATTTATTTTTACACTATTTAATAGAATAGTGATGACTACTAATGCTATTATCTGGACCGTCACTCCATTCCCCGACTAGTCCCGGCTACGTTCACATTTCCTGAAGAGAACAGTGAAATAAAGGGTGAGCTCAACTAGCCCAGTAAGAAATATTATGACTAAATAATGCAGAATAAATTATCATTAGTCTTCAACAATGTTAAATTGATAAAAAAAAAACAATAGACATCAAGTTTAACTGCAGCGGAACATGCAATCCATTAAAAGAGCCAAGTAGATAATAAAATCTACTATCTTTTATAATTTAAAAGGTTTTTCATCACTTTTATCGCTGAGACTCTGCTTAATAAATAATCCACATCATCCCTGCACCACGGCCAAGAATATTCATTAGTATAACAACCACAAATTATTCATGCACTACGGGCCAAGGATATTTGTGTATTCATCAATGGTCATGATCATGCCAACAACTGTCCATCGATGCACTACTGGCCAATGAGGACTTATACCACATCATTTATAACATTACAGTCATGATTACACCGAGTAATCCCTAGTCATAATCATACCAAGTCCATCTATGCACTACAGGCCACAGATGACTTTCAAAAAAAATATAAGCATGAGGATGATGACAATGATATAAGAATTCAATAATACAAGTTAAAGAATTAATTTATTCAGGAACTAATAACTTCCAAATTGCCAACATGATACTTCTTTGTAAAGTAAAATTCAAGAATGCTTAGAAGAATATTTCCATGAAAAGATACTAGATGAAGCGCAAATATCAAGGATAGTCCACTAATTTCATGGAATATAGAAGTCAAAACTTTAACCAACTGAGTATAATAAAGAATGGAACAACAAAAGAAATCACCATGCATGCGGTACTTCGCATAGACAGGTTATTCTAACAGAATAATAAATAACTGAACCAGGTCAGGCGAAATTCGCACCGACAGGATGTTCCTACAGAATAATAAAAACGGAACCAGGTACGGCGTAAAACACACAGACATGATATTCCAACAGAATAATAAAGACGGAACCAGGTCCGGTGTAAACGCACAGACAGGATATTCCAACAGAATAAAAAAAACTGGAATAACAGAAGAATTTCACCAAGTATAGGATAGACCGCGTATACAGGTTATTCCAACAGAATAATAAAGAATGGAATAACAAAAGTTCTCTTCATGAATACAAAAGAAATAATACCCCTTACCTTATAAAGAAGAGTACTTCGACGATAGGGCGGAAATATACTTGAAGAAAACTTGCACTATGCTCAAAACTTTCTTAAACTCTAAAGAATTACGCTCAAGATTACAGAAGAAGAACTCTCTCTATAATTTCTCTCTCTAGAGTTTCAGTGAATTTGTAAGAAATAATGAAGGAATGAGCTTCTATTTATAGGAGAATGGAAAGGATACTATTTGAGAAAAATATCACGGACGCTACAACTACGCAATTTACGGATGAAATTTTGATAACTTACGGATGCAAAATTCAAACCTTCCTCCAATAAGAACAAAGCAACCAAATGTAATATATATAATAGACAACAAATGCTATAATGCAATAAAGTAACAAAGAAAAACACTCCCACCCGACAAACCTTAGGATTTTTTTTCTCCACCCCCATTTTTCTTTCTTCCAACATAGCCCCACATGCTCCCTCCACCAATTTCCACTCATCCATTCATTTATTATACATATAACATTATACTAGATACCCATCAACAATCAAGATTCCCCCCCCCCCAATCATTTCAAATACAAAAATTATATATATACATATATATAATACTAACATTTCATTCCTCTATTTCCATCAATCTTCCACCTGTGACTAAACATTTCTTTTCCTCCACACATTATTCTTCCCACAACCCCACATGACAGATTCCTTTCATTTTTCTAAATTTCAACACACACACACTCATCACATATAATATATATACATATATTACTCACACCACATATAATACACTCCATTTTTTCTACCATCCTCCACTAATATTACAAACACACACATCACTATCGCGCACACACACACACCTTACACCTATCACTTTCATATTATCACTTTTTCATCACTTTCCACTCACATTATATTATATATATATACACATCACATACCATATATATAAATATATTTTACCTCTCCTTTACGTAACTTCCTCTCACCCCTATTTTTAGATTTCATACTTCACGTGTGGGCCCCATATGTGGTCCCCACATGTGGGCCCCACCTTTATAAAAATTTTCTACCGATTATTTTGAAAAATGGACAAAATGAGGGTCCATAAAATAAACAAAACTTCATAAAAATCACCTTAATAATTTTAACAACATTTATCACTTTTATTATAATTCACAATATTAATTGACTAGGTCGTTCTCAGGAAAGAGGGGGCTTTCAATAAGGATTTTTCCCTATTGGCGCGCAATTAGGTGACCAAACCTCTCATTGACAGAATTTCTAGACATCGTTAATATTGCAAATAATAATATTAATAATTTTGTCATCTCAATTATTAATTTAATAATATATAAAATATCGACAATAATTGAATTAATTAACGTGAGATACTATGCAACAATTACTGTGACAATAATTAAACAAAACTGAGTGACTTCTCACGTAAGCATCAATAACCAATACTGTGTGCTACTATGCAACTACGCGTATTACTGTACTTTTACTACCGAGTAGTTCAATAGTATTAACGGTAAAACTTCCGCCGTTATTTTCATAAAAATATTTTTTTTCGTTTTCTCAATCCGACAATAATTTCGTTGTGTTGTCCACCAATGATTGCGCCGTTGTACGAATATTCCCTGCTAAAACTAATATTTCCCGACCAATCGAATATAATATAACAACTTACATACTTTGTAGAATTTATAAATACTACCCAAAATTATAACATTATCTCATATTCACACCATAATATTCAAAAAAAATCGAGAAATTTAAATCTTTATTTGTAAAATTTGAGATTTTACAATTTTATAAACTGCTGATGTGGCATACTCCACCTCAGCATATTGAACAACAAATTATTTCAATGTAATCTTCGGCCCCACACAATATATTGAGGTGGTGTATGCCACATTAATAATTTGTAAAATATTTATAAAATAATTTATATCTCTAGCATTATACTTTTTACATTACCCTTCTTAGGGACCCACTTTCTTCTTATATAAGATGATTGTGTGAAAATATGAATTTTCATTTGGTAATGATACATTTCAACCTTATTAAGATGTTAGAAATCTAATGAAAATTGTCGTTATACATTTATATCGACACTTTTTATGTAAAAATATTAAAAAATATTATAAAAATATCAATTTCCTAAAAAAATATTAGAAAGCGATTCTGTAAACATAATTATAATGATACTGCAACTCATAAAAGACTCGTGATAAAGCTTACAGAGAAAAAAAAATGGTCATTATTTTCGTGTTTTAAAATGAGTTACATTTAATTTAATTTGTAAAATTTTAAATTTTAAATCTTGATGTGAATATATTTAATTAATGGTTGTGATCGCTATGTATAAGGGTGTAAATGAGTTGAATCGAATCGAACATAGAGCTGTTCAACTCGAAATGTTAAATTCATATTCAAATTCGAATTGTATTTCAAAAATTCTACTCAGATTCTACTCGACTCAAATATTTATTACACAAATTCGGTCCGACTCGAATCGAATTATATTCAAACTACTCACGAGCTTCAAATTCAAGCTTGAATTCGAGTCTCCACATAATAACTAGCTTTATAATAAATATAATTATAAATTGAATTTATTGTTTTACTTAGAAATGAGAAAATATATTTACTATTACACTTTACAAATATAAAATCACAATTAAAATTAATAATAATAATAATAATTAATTGTGCTAATTTGATTTAATTTTGAATATATTACAAGAGAATATATCGAGTATCTAATCAAATTTGTATCAATCGAGTATGTATCAAATTTCGAGTAGTTTGAATATTAAACGAGTCGAGTATAACCTTGGTCAGCTTCTACTCATATTTTTATTTAAATAATTTTTTGTACCCATATTTAAATCATGTTATTAACAAATCCGAATTTCATTTATTTTTTTGGAATCGAACCCGAATCGAAGAATGAACCTTTTAACCTATAAAAGAGGTTGTATAGTTAACTTTTGTTGGATAAACTGGGGTGCAGATTCACACATATATACTACTACCATATAAAAATTAGTAAAAAAGGAAACAAACATGGCAAGTTACCTTAACACTAAAGACAAATCTAAGCAATTAAAAGCCAAGTAATAAATATGAAACTTCTAAATGAAGTCATAATTTTTGTTGGAAATAATATTATCATCTTCCCTATTTCGCATTACATTTATTTAATACGGTTTTTATATAATTTAAGAAAAATAAATAAAGAAGAAATTATAAATAATTTATCATTGTATCCACAACAGACTTTATGTAAGTATACTATATATTCTTTATTTTTGTAAATATAATATTTCCTATTTAAGTACCTAGTTTGAGGGGAAAATAGAATTCCTAAAATATTTTTGTAAAAATTTTTTGTAATTGATTTGTCTTTTGTTCAACGATGAATGAAGTACTTGTTTTTTTAATTAAAAAAACGTATTAATATAATATTTTTGTAAGAAAAAAATATTAATTTCACAAAGTAGTCCCTCACGTGAAAGTAGATCCTAAATACTATTTATGAGAAGATAAATTTTTGAAATTAACATTTTTATTTATGTAAATACATAAAAAAAATATATTATGTATTGTAATAAATATACGTCGAATTATAATTATAAAAATAAATTCACCAAAAATCAACTAAGTAGTCACTAATCACAAAAAGTCAAAATAGAAAAACCTCAAACAAGCCATCGTAAAATAATCTAAATGGTTTGTGCTTAGTTCGTGTTCGTTTAATTAAAAATTTAATTCGAATTTAATTTAAAATATAAACGATTTAAATATAAATAAATTTTAAAATTTGATAAATTATTTAAATATTTTTGAATTTTATTAATTTGTTATAAATTAAGGAAAAGTCTTGGCAGACATGAATTTGGGACCGAAAAATGGGACCGGTTGCAATTTTTTTTTTATTATTGTGATTTTTAAAAAATATATATAATATTTATTTTAACATGAAATATAGTGTTTTAGGTGTAATTTGGATACATATACAAATATATGTTATACAGTCACAATATGAGCTACTAGTGATACGGATCGATTTGTGGGCTCCACAAGATACACAGTAATAACAGTATATATGTAATACTCAATATTGTTGTATATATATACAAACATACTTTCCCTCTCCCGCACAACCAACCAACTATTCCCAACTCTCAAGCAACTTCCTTTCTTGTTCTTTCCTTCCGGTCTCCATTTCTTCCAATTTTAATAACTCTCTCTCCCTATATACACAACTTTATCTGATCATCTGTATCTATCTGTTTGTATAAATATATATATATATATATATATGTCAAAGAGAGATATCCGGCAAAGAGTTCCGATTAACCGTAGATCAGTCAAACCACCCCAACCGTCACCGTCTCACCGGCATACCACCACACTTGAGCCTCGCCGATTGTTGAAACCATCGAAGCCTATTAAAATTCTTAAGAGATGCAATTCCGATCCTACACTCGGAACCAGTTCCGCCGACGACCATCGGAGCCCGACGCCACTGGAGATTGTGCTTTTCCGGCCGCAGACTTGTACGGAAATTTCCTGTGCTTCGGACTACTTATTTCAGTCTCCTCCGAAATTTGAGGTGGGATTCAAATTTGGCGTTTGATTGGTGTTTTGGTTTAACTGTTTAATTAAGAAACTGTTTGGCTTCTATTTATTTTTAGTAATGCGTTCTTTTGAAGCAATGTTGTGTCATTCTAGTTTGCTGGATTAGTACAAAATCTTTTAAAAGGGGGATTTATTTAGCAATTCTAATTAACGATGGTTAATAGGGGAGAGAAAGTGTTGTAGAGTGAGAAGAGAGAAACATTTTACTCGTGTACACAGTACATAGATATACTCGCACGGAAGGAAGTGGTTATTTTTTGGTAAGTTGGTCAATTGATTAATAGAGTACTGACATGCATGCAAGGTTGTATGCGTGTCAGTATTCTATTGGTCAATTAACCAACTTGCCAAAAAAATAACTTAATGCTAACCGGATCCCTACTCCCCACCCCACCCCACCCCACCCCACCCCACCCTGCCTTCGTCGGGAGAAGAACTTGTGAAAATATCAGTGAATATCACCAATTTTCGATTCTTTATTAGTGAAGTTGATTCAATTAACTAATAATGTTCAAATACTTCACAACATAAATTGCTTACATAACCTGACCTTAATTGAAATTTGTAAAAGTGGAACATATTAAATGCATGAATCATTGTAAAGGGACATTTAAGTCCAAATTATCCATCTCATTAATTAGGTGCCAAAAAAAATGGAGAGAAGTTCAAATCATAAGAATGAACTTATATACTTGTTGTGTAGTTTGATATTACAAAATGAGATACAAATTGTTGGTTTGGTATATATACCATAATTTTCACTACACCTTAATGTTGAATGCATTTCTATAAAAATAATCTTGGATTGGCAGGGGTACAACAGGGATGCCAAAGTGGTGGTTAATGTGACAGTTGAGGGAAGTCCTGGACCGGTTCGGACTATGGTGAAACTGGGATCAAGTGTAGATGAGGCAATCAGGCTGGTTGTGAACAAGTATAGTGAAGAAGGCCGGAGTCCGTGGCTTGATAAAGAAGCTGCATCAACTTTTGAGTTGCATTATTCACACTTCAGCCTACAAAGTAAGCACTGAATTCTGACTTTGCTTCTGTTTATTAATTTTTATATAAGAGCAAATAGAAATAGGGAGGGTGAAAAATGAATGTGCAAATTAGGATAAAATTTGAAAGTAAATTTAGACTTTTTACTTGTTACCCAACATGTATGTCAAGGTTCAAGCATAGCCCATAACTTAGAAACATAACATGTATGTAAAGTAGGGGGATTGGATGGCACAGTGATTAGCAAGTGGTATCGACAACTTACATCTTTGTTAACAAATTCAACACTAGAAAAGTTGTATCGCAAATTATTACAAAAATTTGTAGGTGTGTAACTTTTTTTGGATTTGAAAATATTTTTCGCGTGGTCTGTTGGAAAATTAGCCATTGGTTTCACTGAACCTTAATTACTACGGCATGATATTGCATTTTCTTGAAATTCCCACTAATTTAGAAAAGAATATTACATGAGCTACTTCAAACTATTGTTTTCGGTATGTACATTTATTATCATACCTTTGAATTTTATATGTACTTGATCCAAAATGTACCCAACACCCAATAGAAACAAGAAACGCTCAAGACTTACAAACTAGATGCATCCGCATCGATGTGATATTGACTTGAGCATCTATAAACTTAAGGTTTGCAAGTGCCTGAAGGGCAATTCATGCATATACTAAGATGTGTACCAAGTCATGGGACCTTGTTGTCCTCTATAAGGGAACAGTTGATGAAGTGTTGACTTGTTTTTCTTCAATTATTGATTTAGCAACAGGAGAAATTTATTGACATGAAGCATCAGTGTCAAAAAAAAGTTTGTTCCATACACTAGTGTTGTGAGTATAACTTGTTTGTTTGAGATTAACCAAATAATTGGGGATTTGGGGTTCTGCTTATACCTACAATCTGTTGGATAATAATTCACATATATACAAGTAGTTGATTTTAGCGTTTAATTTGTGTAGTAAAGATTAAAGTTTTGTTCTGGTTTAACTTGTAGGTTTGAATAAGTCGGACATGATTGGGGAAGCGGGTAGCAGGAGCTTCTATCTTCGAAAGAGCAACAGTTGCATGGGAGGAGAAAGTGCATCTTCCTCTTTCATTTCGGACATTGTTTCTCCTCCTCCGGTGCTTTTTCTCCCTAATTTCATTTCTCGGAGGATTGACAAAATCATAAGAAGAACAAAAAGGCTTTGGAAAATCATCGGTTGCATGCAATGAATGAAGTGGATGATATACTGACTATGGAAGATAAAACATGATAGTAGTTTGCCTCATTCGACCACCCATTTGTTTTTATTGGGTTCAACTGTTTTTTCTTACCTATCCTTTATGTTAGCTCCTTCCAAGAACAATTATCTGTAAATAGCCCTGCCCTGCCCTGGCCTGCCCTGCCTTCATTTTCTTGTAATGTATGACTCCTTATAAAAGGTCTGTATTGAGGGTCACCCTTATAATCAATCTGTATAAAATACCAATATCAATTTCAGTATTGACCAAACTCCAATGCATTTTGAAATCTTAAAAGAGCTGTATGTATTATTATTATGTTGTAGTCTTGACTTTTGTAGACTGATTACTTTTATTCATTAAGTTGTTCGAAATTCATTCCCCAAAAGACTTTAAAATAACACGATTGCTTATCCAAATTAGTATAATATAGTATGATGTTCTAAAAATGTAAGAATTAAGGAGCTACATCATGGTCGGTTTGGGCGGTTAAGTCAAAAGTTTTTGTAAAGGACAAGTGGTGACCCTAATCAATATAGTACTAGTTTTATTCTTTACTTGTAAATTAAAATAGCAAGGCATCATATGATGTAGTTTTTGGGCCAATGAGGAATCTTTCAACTCTTGCTCTCAAAATGTAATAAGTATAAATGGCACGGCAGTTTTACCGCTATCCGACTCCTGTTTCTAACATAACCTATGTGTGGATGAGAGTTGAAATATAGAATTTAGTGGGTGACAAAATGTTTGAATTTGAGCTTAAATTAAAGTGGGTTTTATTAGTTATTAGAGATAAATTTACATATCAATGTGTTATACTTCATGAATAGATTAAAATCAAGTATTAGAAAGTTCAAGTTCATGAAGTAGTGAATGAGAAATTTACTCCCAAAGATCACCTTTGAGTATATATACAAATAGTTTGCTCTTGGATTTGGACCCCAAAGAGAACCCCACTTCAATTTTATAGTACTTGCTTTTATGAGATCTTTTATCAGTTTACCACACGCGTTGCCGGCTGGTCAGACCGGGCCTGGGTATATGGGTCATTGTATGTATGTATGTATGTATGTATGTATGTGTGTGTGTATATATATATATATATATCTTTTTGGGTAAAATTTATTTAAATTTTGTTTTATTTAATTCTTTTTTTTAATTATTAATTTTTTGAAGCTAAGCAAAAGAAGAAGCAAAGATCAGAAAGTCAAGCGCCGTAACGCTTGACACCAACGTCGGCGCTAGGGTCAGCGCTACTCCGAAGTGCTCCAAGGCACGTTAAGGGTTGTGTCTCATCATTTCATCAATCATAGATAAATTTGAGAGAGTTTAGAACATTTTGATTTGGTTCCTTGTGTATATATGCTATTTGGAGTAAAACAAGTTTATGATTCATATAAACTACTCTTTATCTTCCTAAAAAGCTTAAGCAAAGGTTTATATATAGGAAAAGGGTCAAATTCAAGTTTTTAGACACCTTATTCTCCATAATTCAAAAGGGGTGGGGGAAATGTAGCTAATTTCATTCACCATGAAGAAACTTCTAATTATTTTTTGCAGATTTGATGGTCCATTTTTTAACACTAGGTCATCTTAATTATTCTTCACAGAACTTCTAGAAGTATAAATAAGGTTTAAAAATAAAAATTGTTATTTTCACAACAAAAGTATCATTATAGATCTTATATATAGCGACGGTTTTCACCATCATTATATATGTACAGTGATTTTTTTATTGTAAAAATAACAAAAAAGTGTTGTGAATTTAACAATTACCTTTAAAAATATATTTATCTATCTATATATAGAGGACGGATCTATTAATCAATTATTACTACTATACAATAAATAATACTCCCTCTGTCCCAAATTAACTGCTCAATTTTGACTTTTTTAAGTCAAATTGACTTTTTTTAGAATTAATAATTAAGCATATATAAATATATTTCTAATATTATAAAAATTGGGATTAGTAATAAATTGTATATACTTTCTTTTGGTTATAATCTCTTCACCTATATTTTAACAAAAATAGTAAAAAAATTATTTTTAAAAATGGTCAATTTGACTTTAAAAAGTCAAAACTGAGCAATTAATTTGGGACGGAGGGAGTACTAGCGTAAAACTCTTTAAAATCACAACAATTAAACTATTATTTTAAATTAAAAAAATTAAATTCATACAACTCCTTCTCCTTCTCTTTTATTGTTCGTCTTCATAACAAAAGTCTACTACATATATATATATATATATATATATATATATATATATATATATATATATATATATATAACTCTCCCAAAACTCTTGCATGCACTCATTCCCCATATATCCCTCTCTGATCACTCCTTAAGCTCGAATATCGATCACCATTCTAATTCATCTCATATATATAATTTTTTCTTGGAAATTAACCTTACCTTCACTTTTATCCTAGTTTTAGCCATGGCTACCATGACGACATCTCACTCTAATTATCGATAGAGGAAGGAGGATCATGAATTCAGTAGGAATGGCGTGCAAGGGGAATAATATTGGTGATTGTATAAGGGAGAATCATGAAGAAATGTTGATGATGGAGTCGTCCCGAAGAATGCTAGCTTGATGAACAAGCTGGAGATGATTATATTAGCTATGGTGCACTGGGCCGGGAAGGACAGTGTGCCATGTAGTCGCCCTGGTACTTCTTACTACAATTGTGCTGCATCGATATCAGGCCAGGCCAGGCTAATCATATATATTTATATATTAATGACGTCAACGATTCAATCGGACCTGTAATTCATTCATCTAATACCTTTTCCGATTCAATGAAGGATTCGAATTTGAAAACATTGCACACAACACACGTCCGACCACCCAACCCCTAGCCTATATATATAATATGGGACTCTTGGTCTCATAAAACCTCCGTTTGATCCATTAGTCTCACCAAAGAAAACCTTTCTTTAAAATTCAGCCCCTCTATATAAAAGTTACCACATTTTACCTTCTAAATTTAATTATATTTTTATTTTGTCCTCTAAATCAAAAACCTCTACGAATACAATCCACAAACTCACGTAAGTTAATTTTGAATACTTTCTTCTTCTTCTTTTTGTTTTTGCTCAGTGATTTGCTCAATTGATGTATTTGTATGGGTCATATGGTTTTTGATTAGTGTTTTTTTTTTTTTGGGGGGGGGGGGGGGGGGGGGGTTGGGTGGTTGTGCCCGTAATATTGGTGAATACGATAAACAAGGTTCAAGCAATTGTTGGTTTTGATTTTGAGCTCTTCTATGTGGACATAAAAATTGGATATGAATATATTTGAATTTTACTTATTTATATTTAGAGTTTTTGTTTGATTTTATTTCCGTTTTGGAGAAGTAAAAAAAACGATTAACTTTCTATCTTTAATCAGATTTGGGTTCAATATTTCTCGCCGGATATAATTAATTCCCCTATTTGGGTTCGGTTTTGTTTTTGATATTTGTATCTTTTTAGTTTTATTGTTATATTGTAGGCTTAAATATGAATTAGTACCCTAAAATATAGGTCATATTCCACTTCGGTGATTCACCTTTTAATTTTATCAATTAGGTGATTAAACTATCAATTTTTTTCAATTACACCAAATTGAACACGCCACGTCAGAAATTGCTGACGTGGCTAATTGTGTGGGGTTTTAACAAGCTTATGTGGCAAAAAAATAATTTTTTATTCATTATATAAACAAATCTGTTTATATCATGGGCAAAATCGTCAAACCAAATTTAAAATCCTTAATTAAAATAAAACAAACATATCCCTAATTAAAAGATAATCAACCATGGCTTTTTTGCTATTCTCTCTCTTTCGTCTTCTCTCGGCTTCACTGTGGCTCTTAGAAGAAGACAAAATTAGATGGACCCACATACCCAAATGATCTTGATCTGTTGAAGAAGCCTCCGTAAGAAGATGGGGATGGAGGAGGAAGAAGAAACGGTTCGTGGTCTCGAATCGGGTTTGTGGGGAAGTGAACCGGGTTGAAGCCAGGTGGAGGGAGAGTCCATGGCAGGACTTCTGGAAACATCCTGCTATTACCACCAGCAGCAGCGGCTTGTTTCGATTTGTTTCTATTACTCCGACATTCTCTTTCCTTCGCATTTGTTTCGATTTAGGCTTCTTGTTTTGTTTGTTTTTCTTTTCAAGTTCTGATTTGGGATCTATGTTTTTTCATTGATGGTTCAGTTTTTGGCTGTTGTCAGTTTGAGTACTTTCTTTCCTAGATCGTTTTTTGATTTTTTTTTCTAGGTTGGGTTTGATTGTGTTTTGTTTGGCCAAAATTGGTCCTGGAGTTTGATTTCTTTCTTTTGATTTAGTTCAAATGAATTTTCTGTTATTATCGATTTGATTTTGCTGATTACAAGATGTGATTTTCGTTTGAATGGTTTGATTGGCCAGATTCTGGTACGCAATTGATATGGACTGTTGTTTCCTCTTTATCTGGTTGTGAGTAGTTTAATATTTTTTTAAGACACATCAGTTGTAGATGGCCCCACTTCAAGTGCCACGTCAGCAATTTCTGACGTAGAAGGACCAATTGAATGAAAGTAGAAAAAATTGATAGTTCAATCATCTAATTGACAAAATTAAAATATGAATCCCTGAAATGGAATATGATTTATAGTTTAGAATAGTAAATTATATTTAAGCCTATATTGTAATGATATATTACAATTATGTCCTTGAACATGATTTAAATAAATTACAAGTCAAGACTTATTTTAGCACATCAGCGGTCAAATCTTATGGGTTCAAGTCATGTTATTAATTTATGATGTGATAATTTTAATTAAATCAATATTAAAAAATTAATAATTTAATCATCTAATTGAAAAAAATAAAAAGTCAATCACCAAAGTGAAAATGATTAATAATTTAAGATAGTAATTTATGTTTAAATAAAAAAATATCTAAAAAGTCATATTTATTGATTACAATATAAAATGACACAATAAACTCATATTTTTAAAATGTATAAATTTTCCATATATTACTTACATTTTTTTGGGAATGGAGGCAGTATTATTTCAAGATACTCGAACATAAATATATATACATGTACTTATCATTGCAATATATAATATACTCCATCTGTTCTATATTATTTTATCATTATTATAAATATATACGTGACTCGTTTAATTTTTTTATATAAATAATATTAATTAATTAAATATTAAATAAGTTTGATCTAAATAAGTCGATTTGAAATAAAACATCACATTATTCAAATTCTATTTATTGAATTAAATAAACAAGTGAGAATTTATTCAAACTCAGCTCAACTCATTTAACAAATTCAAAATGTCCATCTTATTCAAGTTTAATGGACCGAATTCGTAGACAACCCGACACCTTTTACATGTGGCATAACAAAATTAGTCGGTTCTTCTACATAGAATAGAGATCCGGTTAACATGAAATTTATTTTTTAGTAAATTAATTAATTAGCCAATAGAATGATAACACACAGAGTTTTATCTGTGTGTCAATATTCTATTGGTCAATTAAATAATTTATTAAAAAATAAACTCCATGATAACCATTTTCACATAACTGAGATAGTTTTGCAGTTTCCCAATTTGCCATTCTCCACTTTCAATTACATAGGAAGGGCTAATATTGTAATAACACATCCAATCATCCAAATTATTCAATAGTAATAAATAATTCATGACACCTTCGTGGAAACTTCCTTTCTCAATTCCCTCATTTCTTCAGTTTTCATGCACGACAATCCTAATGTCATCAATAATGATATTTTCACGTCTATTTTTTATATTTTTATATAAAAATAGTTCCAACTTTTATGTGAAAAAAGATTACTCATGTAAAAATAATGCTTCTCTCAATATATATATATAAGCGTCAATCTATTTGACGTTAAACAATCTAACTCTCAATATATATATATAAATTGAACTTTGATGCCCTAACCGCCCAATTTTTTTTGTAAAAATGTATTTTCTACCATCACTTCATCACCACCCCGTCTCCGGCCACCGCAACTCCAGCGCCAGAGCTCCGCCGGACTCACAGCTACACTCCGACCTGGCACGGAGACGTGGCGGATTAATCACTGTTCCGAGGAAAGTACTGGAGAGTAGTATTCCACCGAAAACTAATGTAGTGACAAAATTTCTGCTGAATGTTAATATTAGGGGGAGTTTTGGGCCGGTATATGTATTGATTTCGCTGGAAGACACCGTCGGAGATTTGATAAAGGCGGCGATTGAGATTTACTTGAAGGAGAAGAGGCGGCCGCTGTTGTCGCAGACGGATGCTTGCTGCTTCAACCTTCACTACTCGCAGTTTAGCATGGAAAGTAAGTTAATTACATTTGATTCTCTGCGTTGTTATGTTTTGTTGATATTGCATATTAGTCCCTGTGGTTTAATTTTTTTACATAAATTACATCTACTTCTTTATGGTCAAAAACTACAAAATCTAATTTAGTACTACATTGGCTATTTGGCTTCAAAATATAATGATAATTTTGACCCTTTTTGTGAAATATTTTTAAATTCAAAATTATTGAGATTCTTTCGTATCTAAAATTTTAAAAACATTTTTATAGATAAAAATATATTTCTCCGAATCAATTTGTTAATTCTTAAGATATTTTTTTTATATGTTTATTATAGTGTTGAGTTTATTAATAGTGTTGAAATTGTGTTGTTATACTCCTTGACTGTTTTATGGAACAAGTTTTCCCTTATGGAAGAGACCTTATTTGGTGTGGAAGGAGGGAGTATATTGTAACAAGTAATACTTCAAAAAGGTCAAAATGAGTATTATATTTTAGTAATGAACAAAATTTAATAGATACGTTCAAGGAATTAACTAACTTGGTGATGTTGCAGGCCTAAAGCCAGAGGAGAAGTTGATAAACTTGGGCTCAAGAAACTTTTTTATGTGCCCAAAGCCTAACAACAACAGCAACAGTATTACACCCAATTCATCTCGCAATAACGAAGCAAATTCTCGATTTCCATTTACCAAATTTATGGATTTCTTGCTGTGAACCTGGGCTTCCTTATGATTTACAAACCTTATTGTGTAGACTGGAGTAACCAATTGAAAGTTGCTAATTATTAATCTAAGTAGAGTGTATTCAATTAAGATTTTTAAAGACTTTAAAAGTTTGGTTGTATTCAATCAAGATATTTAAAGAGTTTATAAAAGTTTACTGATATTGAATTACAATTTTTGTAATATCTTTAAAAGTTATGTGGTATTGAATTAAGAATTTTATAAAGTCTATAAAAGTATTTTGGTATTCAAAAAGTCATTGATTTTTTAAATTTCTATCAAATGGTAGAGTTTGACAGACTTTAGAAAAAAAGATACTCATATTCAGAGTCTGACCTCATCTCTAAAGATTTTCAAAGACTTCTAAATATTTGAGAAATTGAAAAGATGAACAAAGGAAAAAGAAAAAGAGATAGAGCAGATCAAACAAAGAAGAGAAAACAAAACAAAACAATATATATATATATGTGTGTGTGTGTGTGTGTGTGTGTGACTCACTTTCTCTCTCTACCTCAGTCCTCTTAAAATAAAAATCCCAAAAAGGAATAAAGTTATTATAGTTAGGGGTGAGCATGGTGCGGTTTGAAATCCAAATCGCACCCGAAACCATTTAAGTGCGGTTTGAAAAATTTAAAATCGCACACGAAATCGCTTGTGATTGGTGCGGTGCAGTTTTAAAGTGTGCGGTGCGGTTTTAATTGGTGCGGTTTCGGTTCCAAAATCAATTGAAACAACGAAAAAGTCTAAGCCTTCAATAATATTTAACATAGAACTTACATCGAGCAATTAACTTAGTGACAGAGTCGGCAATGGAAATTATATCAAGCATAGAACCAAAGTTCCTTATGCCAAACATGTCAAATTCACCATCAAATCATATATAGGACAGTGAGACATGTAAAATAGTTTTAGTTTATAATAAAGGAATGATGCTTTAAAACTAAAACATGCGCTATATAAAACAACAGAGACTATATATTCGATAACAAGCAAGAAGGTTTATCTAGTTGCCCAAAAATTAAAAGTATATAAATTATATCTCATATATTGCAGGGAGGACTTATAGAATATAATCCTAACTACACCTAATTTGAAAAATAATCTATTGGACTATTACTATTATAGCATTGACCTTAACCAATGCATCAAGTGCTCAAACCAGCGAATTTGACCCCTCAGCTATAAGCCCCTCCAATAACGCATCAAACAAATTCAAAATTCTAAAACCCAATTATTTAATTTTTGACTTTATAACCTCTAATCATCTTCTTTCAATTGGTGAAAAAATGACAATGCACGACTGAGTTTTCTCTGAGCGTGTTCAAGTGAAAAGTAACTTTAGAATTTACTAGAGATAATACATACTGTGACGCCCCCAAAATAGGTCCACACGAACTATTCTGAGTCGCCAGATATCACACTGTAGAAATTAAAAATAAACTTCATTTATACAACTGTTGAACTGTCGTGCAGAGTACGACAACAGATAAGCTATGAGTTTTAATACAAATATATGTAACTCTCATGGTGCCTCGACCACAACACCTTACAATGGTACTTTACATAAAGGTACAATCAATAACTGTTTTAGAAATTAAAATCTTTGAAAATACTCAAGGAAACCTTCGTACATGGGAGGCCATGCGTCTAGGTTATGATAGATATCATATGTCCACAGAATTATCCTTGGTTGACCCAATAGTCCCCAAAGAAAAACAAGAAGATTGCTATCATCTTCTTTCCAATAGTGAGTCTTCTCTTGACATATAATTATCTCCGTTGTCTCCAAGTGAGAATTATATTTCAAATAAACTCCAAGATTATATAGGTAGTGCTCGTAGATATACTCAGCAAGTGGATGTGCACAACCCTGTCTTATGATAACACGAGGTTGTATGTTATTAGACATCTTGTATGATAGTGGCAAAACACCATTCCAAAGTTGGGTCACCTCACCCTATTCGGTTCGCCAAAATTAAATATCAAATGACATATACAATACGACACACTTATCTAAAGTTCTTAATAAAATTATTTTCATACTATTTAGGGAGAACCTCAACAGCTATAGACCACCGTTCTAATCCTCTTAATACCCCGCTCGACCCAGCTACACTTTTATTACCTGAAAAGAATTGTGAAGCAAAAGGGTGAGCACAACTAACCCAGTAAAGAATATCATGACTAAAGATAATTAAATTATCAATAACTTTCGTCAATAATAAATCAGAGATTTAGAACATATGGTAGATGATAAAACTTTTCAACCATAGTTGCAGCGGAACGAGCAATCCATTAAAATAGTCAAATAGACCATAAGGTCTATTATCTTCTCCATGTTAAAAGTCCACCAACAATGTTTTATCCCTGTAACATCAATCAATAGTTCTTGTCCATAATCATATGAATGACTCATAATCATAATTGTGGTTCTAAATTCCTCTCCGCACCTAGGACGAAGAGAATTTTTATCAACTATCTTCACCTGAAACATCAAAAATTATGGTTATACCAAATCACAATTCCTGCTCATAATCATACTAATAAATTCATCTTTGCACTATGGCCAAAGATATTTATTAACAATTCATCTTTGCACTATAGGCCAAAGACATACAACTGTATTTTAGAAGAGTCAAGTAGAGTATGATATCTACTATCTTTTACGAATTAAAAGAGTATAATCAATATTTTATCGCTGAGACTCAGCTTAATAAATAATCCACATCATCGAATCATCCCTGCACTACGACCAAGGATATTCATGTAATCATCAATGGTCATGATTATACCGAATAATCCCTTGTTATAATCATACCAATAACTGTCCATCAATGCACTACGGGCCAATGAAGACTTTTACCACATCATCTATAACATTACGGGTCATGATTATACCGAATGATCCCTGGTCATAATCATACCAATAAAAAGTTCATCTATGCACATAAGCCAAAGATACTCATCAATCAATAGTTTATCTTTTCACGTAAGTCAAAGATATACAACTGTAAAACCAATAATCCACAGTCCATCTTTGCACGTAAGTCAAAGATATACAACTGTAAAATCAATAATCAACAGTCCATCTTTGCACGTAAGCCAAAGATATACAACTGTAAAACCAATAATTAACAGTTCATCTATGCACGTAAGCCAAAGATGACTTTCATCACAATATAAGCATGAGGATGACGACAATGTTATAAGCATTAATCAAACGAAATCAAGGATAAATATTAAAAACTTTAAATTTATCCAAATATTATCAATCATTTAATAAACTCATAATATAATATTATTAATATTATAACAATATTTTAATCAATTCTTAAACTTATAAACAATTTATTTTAATTGTTTACATTTTACCAAATAATGTATTTAATCATTCCAAAATATCATACTCATAAGATTTTATCACCAATGATCAAATCACTAATCAAAAATCTGCATATACATTATGTAACACACCATTCCCAAAAAGAAAAGGGAGGTCACGCACAAAGCACAACAAACCTCAAAATAGTAAACTGAGCACTAATAACTTCAACATATGTAATAATGATATCCACCAATAAAGTACTAATTATAATTCTACCACTAGAGTCAAAATAATCAAAACTTAAAAATCGAAACAACCTAGATAGATGGTCAAAGACAACTCTCTCATTACACTAGCCCTGAATCACCCCTGCAAACCTGCCGGAAGAAAAACACAGCATGAGCCAATTGCCCAGTACGGATATAAAGGTACAAAAGATATACAACTGAAATACGAAATCAACATAGACAAAATATTGCCTCTGACAAAAATAAAACTCCAAAGATATGAATAGAATATATCTAAACCAACGGGAATAACGAAACAAACAGAGGAGTAAAGAAAATAATGAACTGAAATAACTAACCCAATTAATTGAAAGGAGACGAAACAAACTGAAACGAAACGAACAAAATTAATACCATAAAATAATAGGCTGAAATAAATGGTTGGGGTTATTTCATACCGATTGAGCTCAGAAATATATCTTGTCACACAGACAAGTCAAAACAATGCCACACAGGCAAGTCAAAATAATGCCACACAGGCAAGTTAAATGATGTCACACAGGCAAATCAAATGATACCACACAAGCAAGTTAAAATAATGTCACACAGGCAAATCACACATTGGACCGCGAATCCAATGTATGCAACTCAGATAGGTGTGTTTGGCACAACATCACCAATCCGCAGAACAGAAAACTAGGGTTAACCCATACGCCTCCCACAACAAAACACTAAATGGCCCATTTACTCCGGAGCCCAAAATGGAGACGCCGTGGACTAATCACACCGCCACGGAAAGTGTCATGTCTCTCGTGCCAAGACGACATGCCTGTGGTACCCCCACAGGTGGTTATAGCTCAGGTATACGCTACGGTATATTCTAACAAAAATATCATGTCACAACATAAGTGACATAATAACAACAAAAGGGTTCTATATGTACATGTTGAACCGAATCAAATTAATAGTCACAAGGTCTCAAAAGAAGGTAGCAACATGTACCGTTCTACAATTATCAAAAATAAATAGTACTAAACATGATAACCTAATTCAAAGAGTAAAAATACGAGTCATATGTATCAACTCCAAAATGAAACTAATATATTTATTTCACAGGAAACAATTATGTGAAATCATAATAGAATTCTAAATAAGGGACAAAACGAACAAATCAAATTTAACAAGAATGTCGCTGAAAGAGTACGGAATCCGTACCTGATACTTCCAAATCATTTATAGCACACTCCACGAAATCTTATCCTCAAATGCCAACGATATTAAATACGAAACGTCATTCACAACCTAAACATATTCCCCTCGAATTAAAATAATCCAAACTAATAATTCCCAAAATAATTCATAATCTATTTAATATGCCTTTAATCACCGCCTTTTATCAATTATTAATACTCCAAAATTTACATTCCAAAAATAACTCTTTAAATTCCCTTCGTCCGATCTAATAAAAAGTAATAATAATACAATCATAAGTTACTTACTAATTATAATTTATATTAATATATAATTAATTTCTCCAATTACATTAATTTTATAAAAATAAACCCGAATTAAATTATAAATAATCTTCTGATTAACATATATATTTGTTTCCCAACGAGTAAATAGTTAGAGTATAACATCTATATATATATATATATATATATATATATATATATATATATATATATATATAATAGTGAGAACTCCTTTCACATGCCAGTTTTCTTGTTTCATCATCATGCATAAATACCACTGATTACTTAAAGAAATATATATAAATAGATAGCATGATTACAAATCAAAAATTTCATAGCAGTATTCTTTGTTCAAGCAAATATATGTAATACTCAATTAATTAACGAAATGAATAACTATACATGCAACTTACTTGAATCCGGATATCCAATCTTTATTCCTATAACACACGTGCAAACAATTTTCCTTTCTTTTCCTTTGTAGCGGCCGTCGGCTATGTTCTTCTTCTTCTTTTTATTTGACGAATAAAGGTAGGGTTCGCTATATATGATTTTTTTTATTTATTTATATATATTACTAGTTCTCCTAATTTAAAAGGTTTAAAAAAATTTACACAAATATAGATTATACCCAATTAATATAAAGGCCCAAATTAATGTAATCACTTACTTATTATGGTCCACAATAATTAAATATAATTTGGCCCAAATAAAACAAAGTCCATTTAATATATTTTAAAATGAAATAAATAATTTTTTTTATTATTATTTAATTTTTTTTTGGGTATTACATCACCTACCCCTTAAAAAGCATTCCGTCCACGGAATCAAATGAATGAACGTATCTAATTATCAAAAGATGTGGATACTCCGCTCAAAAAGACTCCTCTATCTCCCAAGTAGCTTCCCGCTCCGAATAATTTTACCACAAGACTTTAACAAAAAGAATTATCTTTCTCAATTTTAATTTAATCAGTTATTTAATTATCTACTAAAAGAATTTAATTTTCAAAACAAATCAAGAAAGAAAAGAGGGAAACAAAAATTATCTACCTTTTCCAATTTAAATACAATTGTATAAAATAAAATAAATTAATTTTTAACTTTTTTTAAAAAATATGGATTATTACATTTTTCACCCCTTAAAAATAATTCCGTCCTCGGAATTCGAATAAGATGCAAAAATAATTTAGTTACGACGTAGCGCCGCCATTTGTAACGATCAACGCGGATAAGTCATCGCTCCACGTAATTATTCATGTACTCGTAAAAGATTCGTCAGCTGTCGTGTCAAGCCTTGGTAAGATTCTTCGCGTTGCATCAAATTAGATCACATGATCCACCGTTGGTGCGGGTCGTCGCTAATATCTTTGAGTTTCATTCTTGTAAACGTACTCTTCGGAAAATAATTCAAAATCACAAAAATTTCACTTCATCTAAATACGATTCAAATACCCAAAATATTTAAAATTATTTTTAATTCGTAAAACGTTTATATTCCACACATGACAAAGATCTAACCAATTGTTTTTATTTTATTTTACATAAATTCATATAAAACTCTAAAGACATCAGATAAACAAAACAACTATGCAAACTATATTACCAACTCTCCCCAAGTCCTCAAGAGCTTCAAAATATCTCATCCTTAATTTGAACTATTCGCCAAATAATATTACACCAAATAATATACTACTAATATCTCTTTATCACCAACTCTCCTAAGTCCTTAAGAGTTACAAAATATCATAGCCTCTAATCAAATTAGTTCTCAAATATTATTACACCAAAAATATACTACTACTAAGATCTCTCCATCACCATACCAAACTCCAAATCATATATCCTACTATCTGAATAAACAAACGATAGCTTTCAAAATCTCTTAAAGATTCATCACTTAATATCTAATCATTTAATAAATCAATCATTCTCTTAGTGCAAACCTTAACCCAACAAATTCCAAAATCTCCTCATACTATCACTCAAAATTTCATAAAAGATAACTCCAATATTCTACTAGGAAATAATCACAAAATTCATTTACTCCAAAAAAGTAATCTAATTACCTCGAATCTTTACAACAACTCAAAATTACAAGAGATCTTTTGTACTTAATAATTTTCACTTAATCATATTATCCCACCGATTCACATACCTCAAATTATTTACAACTTAACAAAAATCAGAATCTAACCCAAATAAAATCCCCAATTCTAAAATCATAATAATTTGTAATTACCTGAAATAATTCTAACAAATAATTCTCCAATATCAAAACTCACTGATACAACTGCTCATATCATAATCGTATAATCATTTCTTAACTGAACAAAGTATGACATTATTCTCCTTAATGATCAAACCACCATCCTTAACTAACATTATTGCTCCAACGAATAACAATAATAATCTTAACAAATTATCTCGGCTTTCTCAAATCAACTACAACTCAAAGAGCTAAAAACACTTTGTCAAAAATAAAAACCAACCAAACAGGGAACAAAATCAAATCAAACTCCTACGTCTACCCAATGATTTACCCACAACTCACAGGTCAAACCTAAATAGGTTTTCTACAAGAAAGAACCTAAGCTCTGATACCATCTCTGTAACACCCCATTCCCAAAAAGGAAAGGGAGGTCACGCACAAAGCACAACAAACCTCAAAATAGTAAACTGAGCACTAATAACTTCAACATAAGTAATAATGATATCCACCAATAAAGTACTAATTATAATTCTACCACTAGAGTCAAAATAATCAAAACTTAAAAATTGAAACAACCTAGATTTATGGTCAAAGACAACTCTCTCATTACACTAGCCCTGAATCACCCCTGCAAACCTGCCGGAAGAAAAACACAGCATGAGCCAATTGCCCAGTACGGATATAAAGGTACAAAAGATATACAACTGAAATACGAAATCAACATAGACAAAATATTGCCTCTGACAAAAATAAAACTCCAAAGATATAAATAGAATATATCTAAACCAACGGGAATAACGAAACAAACAGAGGAGTAAAGAAAATAATGAACTGAAATAACTAACCCAATTAATTGAAAGGAGACGAAACAAACTGAAACGAAACGAACAAAACTAATACCATAAAATAATAGGCTAAAACAAATGGTTGGGGTTATTTCATACCGATTGAGCTCAGAAATATATCTTGTCACACAGACAAGTTAAAACAATGCCACACAAGCAAGTCAAAATAATGCCACACAGGCAAGTCAAATGATGCCACACAGGCAAATCAAATGATGCCACACAGGCAAGTCAAAATAATGCCACACAGGCAAATCACACATTGGACCGCGAATCCAATGTATGCAAATCGGATAGGTGTGTTTGGCACAACATCACCAATCCGCAGAACAGAAAACTAGGGTTAACCCATACGCCTCCCACAACAAAACACCAAATGGCCCATTTACTCCGGAGCCCAAAATGGAGACGCCGTGGACTAATCACACCGCCACGAAAAGTGTCATGTCTCTCGTGCCAAGACGACATGTCTGTGGTACCCCCACAGGTGGTTATAGCTCAGGTATACGCTACGGTATATTCTAACAAAAATACCATGTCACAACACATGCGACATAATAACAACAAAAGGGTTCTATATGTACATGTTGAACCGAATCAAATTAATAGTCACAAGGTCTTAAAAGAAGGTAGCAACATGTACCGTTCTACAATTATCAAAAATAAATAATACTAAACATGATAACCTAATTCAAAGAGTAAAAATACGAGTCATATGTATCAACTCCAAAATGAAACTAATATATTTATTTCATAGGAAACAATTATGTGAAATCATAATAGAATTCAAAATAAGGGACAAAACGAACAAATCAAATTTAACAAGAATGTCGCTGAAAGAGTACGGAATCCGTACCTGATACTTCCAAATCATTTATAGCACACTCCAAGAAATCTTATCCTCAAATGCCAACGATATTAAATACGAAACGTCATTCACAACCTAAACATATTCACCTCGAATTAAAATAATCCAAACTAATAATTCCCAAAATAATTCATAATCTATTTAATATGCCTTTAATCACCGCCTTTTATCAATTATTAATACTCCAAAATTTACATTTCAAAAATAACTCTTTAAATTCCCTTCGTCCGATCTAATAAAAAGTAATAATAATACAATCATAAGTTACTTACTAATTATAATTTATATTAATATATAATTAATTTCTCCAATTACATTAATTTTATAAAAATAAACCCGAATTAAATTATAAATAATCTTCTGATTAACATATATATTTGTTTCCTAGCGAGTAAACAGTTAGAGTATAACATCTATCTATATATATATATATATATATAATAGTGAGAACTCCTTTCACATGCCAGTTTTCTTGTTTTATCATCATGCATAAATACCACTGATTACTTAAAGAAATATATATAAATAGATAGCATGATTACAAATCAAAAATTTCATAGCAGTATTCTTTGTTCAAGCAAATATCTGTACTACTCAATTAATTAACGAAATGAATAACTATACATGCAACTTACTTGAATCCGGATATCCAATCTTTATTCCTATAACACACGTGCAAACAATTTTCCTTTCTTTTCCTTTGTAGCGGCCGTCGGTTATGTTCTTCTTTTTATTTGACGAATAAAGGTAGGGTTTGCTATATATGATTTTTTTTTTATTATTTATTTATATATATTACTAGTTCTCCTAATTTAATAGGTTTAAAAAAATTTACACAAATATAGATTATACCCAATTAATATAAAGGCCCAAATTAATGTAATCACTTACTTATTATGGTCCACAATAATTAAATACAATTTGGCCCAAATAAAACAAAGTCTATTTAATATATTTTAAAACGAAATAAATAATTTTTTAATTATTATTTTTTTGGGTATTACACATTATATAGGATTTCCAAGCCATAAACTTCTATTTACCAATTTTTCAACTTCACATAACATATTTAATTCATATGTTCGTAACTAAACCATTTTTATGAAAAATACCAAATTAGTCCCAAAAATTATTCTTTTCTGGGATTTAGCAGAATATAGTCTCATATTGAACATATATTTTTCTAGAAATTTTTAAAATTCATTTACTATTTTTCATATGGCCAAAACTGCCGAATATTTAGACATTTATCATAAATTGTACTTTTGTCAAAAATTCCAAAATTTACATGGTATACTCCTGTTATATACATGTACTCCCAAAAAAAATTTCACCAATTTTGGAGTTAACCACAAGGAGTTATAAGGGTTTACTTTTAAAATAGTCTTTTCCCATAAAATTCATAACTCTTAATCTATACATCCAAAAATCGCCATTTTTGGACACAATCTAAAAAACTCATCAATTTATCATTTCAAAATTTTTGAGGGTCGGAAAAATTATGAAACTGGAAATGGATTTTCGTATGGCCAAAACTGCCGAATATTTAGACATTTATCATAAATTGTACTTTTATCCAAAAATTCCAAAATTTACATGTTATACTCCTGTTATATACATGCACTCCCAATAAAAATTTCACCAATTTTGGAGTTAACAACAAGGAGTTATAAGGGTTTACTTTTAAAATAGTCTTTTCCCATAAAATTCATAACTCTTAATCTATACATCCAAAAATCGTCATTTTTGGACACAATCTAAAAAACTCATCAATTTATCATTTCAAATTTTTCCAAAATTTTTGAGGGTCAGAAAAATTATGAAACTGCAAATGGATTTTTGTCCGCCATGCGGTAATTCACGTAGACAGATCATTTCCAAAATTTAATAAGGAATGAATACTAAGGATCATTCACCATACATGCGGTAATCCACATAGACAGGTTATTCCAACAGAATAATAAAGAATTGAATAACAAAGGAATTCACCAGGCATGCGATAGACCGCACAGACAGGTTATTCCAACAGAATAATAAAGAATAGAACCAGGTCATGCGTAATCCGCACAGACAGGATATTTCAACAGAATAATAAAAATAGATAATAAAGAATGAAACCAGATCATGCGTAATCCGCATAGACAGGATATTTCAACAGAATAATAAAGAATGGAATAACAACAGAATTCACCAGGCATGCGATACACCGCACATACAGGTTATTCCAACATAATAATAAAGAATGAAATCAGGTCATGCGTAATCCGCACAGACAGAATGGAATAACAAAAGAATTCACCATGCATGCGATAGACCGCACAGACAGGTTATTTCAACAGAATAATAAAGAAAGGAATAACAGAAGAATTTCACCATGTATGCAGTACTTCACATAGACAGATTATTCCAACATAATAATAAATAATTGAATAACAGAAGAATTTTACCATGTATACGGTAGTCCGCGTATACAGGTTATTCCAATAGAATAATAAGGAATGGAATAACAATAGCTCTCTTCATGATACGAAAAAAATATTACCCCTTACTATAATAATAATATCCCTTACCTTAGAAGAAACTGGATACTAGAATAGTGAGGTAGCAGAATTCTCTTCTTCTTTCTCTCTATAATTTCTCTCTATAATAATTGTTCTATAGCTTTAGTGAATTGGTGAGAAATGAAGGAAGAATGAGCTTCTATTTATAGGAAAATATAGTTTCGATAATTGCACGTTTTGGGGCTCGAAATATTACATTACAATACCTTCAATTTTTCTTTCATTTTTAATTTAGTCCAACAAGTATTATCAAACTTGCATCACCTCCCCTAATAGTAAATCATGTGAATTAATAGTTCATTCACGTGACTTAATAGTTATAATCATGTGAAAATACGAATTACAGTATAGTACCTCCATCTATACCTCTATTTTTAACTTAGTCATGCAAGTATTATCAATTTTGCACCACCTCTCCTAATGATACATGAATGTGAATCAATAGTACACACATGTGAACAAATAATTATAATCATGTGAATCAATAGCAATTAATTGCTCATTTATCTGGTTAATTACCCGATTGGTCAATATAACCTTCAGACATCAATTATTATCGAAATAAATGTCGATTTCCACTAACACTAACAATCCTAACACAATGGATATATTTTTCTCAAAAATTTCATTTTTGAAATTTGATTTTTTCCCAAAAAGTCAACTGTTGACTTTTTTGACCAAAAAATCAACCCTAGCAAATTTTGTATTTGTAGTCTATTTCTATTAATTTCATCCTTCCGGACTCAAATATCACGTCTGCGTCTCTAAATTCAAATCCGAACTCAAATTTGATTTTTAATAACATTCATTATTAATATTATAACTCACAATATTTAACAACCAAATCGTTCCCAGGAAAGAGGGGGACTTTTCGATAAGGATTTCTTCCTATTGGCACGCAATTAGGTGATCAAACCTCTCATTGGCAGAACTTCTAGACTTTATAAATATTACAATTTAATAATATGAATAACTTTGTTTTCTCAATTATTGATTTAATAATATATAAAATATTGTGCAGATGATAATGTGACAATAATCGAATCAATAATATGAGAGATATGATGCAGCAATTATTGTAGCAATAATTGATTATAACTGAGTGACTTCTCATATAAGCATTAATAATCAATACCGTGTGCTACTATGCAACCACGCATATTACTGTACTTTTACTACCAGTTATTTTATGACAACTTGCTTACTTTAAAAAAAATTCAAATATGACCCTTAACTTTAAACTTTTATCAATTTAACTATTTATCAAAATAGAAAAATTGAATACTTTTATTTCATAAAATTCGGGATCTCACACATACATACACACACATGGTGCGGTTTCGATTTTATGTGTGCGGTTTTGGCTAGTAACCAAACCAAAATCGTAAATTAGGTTATTTAACCCACCTAAAATTACCACATACACCGGAACCGTTGGTGCGGTTCGTGCAATTTTTGGTGCGATTTCAATTCCAATTTGGTTACTTGTTCAGCCCTAATTATAATAGGCGAGGAGAGATAAAAAGTAGGAGGGGTTAAAAAGACAGAGTAAAGTTTAGGGTTCCAAATAGAACCAATAGTATAAATGAAGATAAAAAAATATTTTAATATTATTTTATATTTTTTTTCTCCCGTAAAAAAATCTTATTTAATATATTTGTAATTATTAAGTAGGTATTTTATTTTATGTTTATTTTTAAAAGTAATAAATTTGGTAATTTTGTTATTTGTTGAAAATTATAAATTGTTAGTTTAGTAATAATTACTTGATAGAAAAACAACAATGAACAATTTTAAAATTGAAATTGTTATTTTATATTACTGTTAGTAAAAAATAACTTTTTGTATGAAATATTAAAATTATGAAATAGGACATTTTCTTGTAATAGACTGGGTATAATTTAATAATTTAACTTCAACAATGCCTTTTATTTCAAATTAGGTTGTTACATGGTCAAAATATTTTAATATTATTTAATATCGTAATCATTTCATCTAAAATATAAGATCTTTATTGACTTTTTAACAATTAATATAAGTTGCAAGATATATTATAAGTATACAAATGTCTATCAAAGTCTTGATAAAAAAAAGTCTATAAAAGTTTGTCACTTATTTCATGGAGTCTTTAAAAGTAATTTTAAAAATCTTTAAAAGTCATTAAATCCACAAACTCTACAAAAATCTGTTACTTAAAAAAATTAAAAGTCATTATTGAATACACCCTCCTAAGCATTAATCGATATATATATATATATATATATATATATATATATATATATATATATATATATATATATATATATATATATAAGGTCCGGTTCCTGTAAGGGAGCCCTTACTTTTTTAAAATGCGAACTTTTTTTTTGGTTTTTTTTTGGTTTTTTTTTAAAAATAACTAAAAAAAGTTTAATATTTTATGGAACTAAATTTTTTTCACAATACAGTGTTTTGGATGTGATTTGGATACGTATAACAAAAAAGGTATGTGCAGACTGTACATGTGACGCCCCCAAAACAGGTGTATATCACTCATCTTGAGTCGCCAGAAAATATACTATAAAAAAATCATTTACAACTTCATTTATACAACTATCGTGCGAAATACGACGACATGTATACTGTGAGTTTAAATACAAATACATATACCAACTCTGATTCATGTCACAATTGCACCTTACATAAAGGTACAGTCAAAAACTGTTTTAGAAATTATAATCTTTGGAAAGTGCTCAAGGAAACCTTCGTACATAGGAGGCCATGAATCTAAGTTATGATAAATATCATATGTCCAGAGAATTATCCTTGGTTGACCCAATAGACCCCAAAAAAATGAGAAGATTACTATCATGTTTCTTCTAATGGTGAGTCTTCTCTTGACATATAACTATCTCCACTGTCTTCAAGTGAAAATTATATTTCAAATAAACTCTAAGATCATATAGGTAGTGCTCGTAGATATACTCAGCAAGTGGATGTGTACAACCTTGTCTTATCATAACCCGAGGTTGTATGTCATTAGACATCTTGGATGATAGTGACAAAATACCATTCCAAAGTTGGGTTCGCCTTACCCTATTCGGTTCACCAAAATTAAATATTAAATGATGTATACAATACGACACACTTATCTAAAGTTCTCAATAAAATTATTTCCATACTATTTAGGGAGAACCTCAACAGTTATAGACCACCGTTCTATTCCCCTGTTATCCCCGCTCGACCCAGCTACACTCTTATTACCTGAAAGGAATTGTGAAGCAAAAGGGTGAGCTCAATTAGCCCAGTAAAAAATATCATGACTAAATAATGCAGAATAAATTATCCTTAGCCTTCAACAGTATAACAACTGATATAATATAATAGAAAAAAAGTTTAACTGCAGCGGAATTAATAATCCATTAGAAGAGTCAAGTAGAACATAATGTCTACTATCTCCTCTAGATTAAAAGTTCATCGTTGATATTTTATTCCTATAATACTCATCAACAATTATTTGTTATACTTAAGACAAATAGAACTTTCATCACTTGTCTTCACCTGAACCACCAAAGATGTTAGTTAAATTCACAATTCATATTTATAAAAATGTGAATTAACAGTTCCTTCTTTCCACAAAGACTTAATAGAATGTTTACTCAATATCCTTATCCCAAAGGCTGAAGATATTCAAATGTAATAACAATGATCATACCAATCAGTTATCTATCTTTGCACTACGGGCTAAAGATATTCAACTATAAAGCCAATGGTCATGATCATACCAATCAATTGTCTGTCAGTGCACTACGGCCAAAGACATTCAACTGTTAACTAATGGTCATGATCCTGCCAATCACATCATTGAATTATCCATGCACTACGGCTAAGGATATTCGTTAGTATCACTAGTGGTCATGATCATGTCATACACCTGTCCATCTTCGCACTACGGGTCAAAGCTATCAAACAACAGATCATCTTTGCACTACAGGCCAAGGATATTCAACAACATATCATCTTTGCACTACAGGCCAAAAACATACAACTGTAAAACCAATAATCAACAGTATAATAAATAATGGAATAATAAAAGAATTTCACCATGTATGCAGTACTTCGCATAGACAGGTTATTCCAACATAATAATAAAGAATGGAATAATAAAAGAATTTTACCATGCATGCGTAATCCGCACAAACAGGTTATTCAAACAGAATAATAAATAATAGAACCAGGTCATGCGTAATCGCACAGACAGATTATTCTAACATAATAATAAAGAATGGAATAATAGAAGAATTTCACCATGTATGCGGTACTTCGCATAAACAGGTTATTCCAACATAATAATAAAGAATGAAATAATAAAAGAATTTCACCATGTATGCGGTACTTCGCATAATCAGGTTATTCCAACATAATAATAAAGAATGGAATAATAAAAGAATTTCACCATGTATGCGTTACTTCGCATAAACAGGTTATTCCAACATAATAATAAAGAATGGAATAATAAAAGAATTTCACCATGTATGCGATACTTCGCATAAACAGGTTATTCCAACATAATAATAAAGAATAGAATAATAAAAGAATTTCACCATGTATACGGTACTTTGCATAAACAGGTTATTCCAACATAATAATAAAGAATTGAATAATAGAAGAATTTCACCATATATGCGATATTTCGCATAAACAAGTTATTCCAACATAATAATAAATAATTGAATAATAGAAGAATTTCACCATGTATGCGATACTTCGCATATACAGGTTATTCCAACATAATAATAAAGAATAGAATAATAGAAGTTCTCTTCATAAATACAAAAGAAATAATACCCCTTACGAGTACAAAAAATAATATCCCTTACCTTTGAAAGAAGAGTACGTACTTCGACTGGTAGGGCGATGATATACTCGAAGAAAATTTGCACTATGCTCAAAGCTTTCTTAAACTCTAAAGAAATACGCTCAAGATTATAGAAGAATAACTCTCTCTATAGTTTCTCTCTCTAGAGTTTCAGTGAATTCGTAAGAAATAATGAAGGAATGAACTTCTATTTATAGAAGAATGGATTGAATAGTAACTAATTCATGAACGGTCCAGATTCATTCACTTTTAAACGGACGGTCCAGATTGATTTAATAAAATATTCTAATAAAACAAAATTTTTGAAATAAAATATAATATATTCTATTTATAATCTAATAAAACAAATAACTTTATAAAAGTATTCTATTTTATATAAAAAGATTTTACTATACAAAAACTATGCATGCACTATGCAAATACTATGCATAATAAAATATAATATATTCTAATTATTATCTAATAAAACAAATAACTTTATAAAAGTATTCTGTTTTATATAAAAAAAATTTACTATGCAAAATACTATGCATAATAAAATATAATATATTTTATTTATAGTCTAATAAAACGAATAACTTTATAAAAGTATTCTATTTTATATAAAAAGATTTTACTATGCAGACACTATACAAATACTATGCATAATAAAAAATAATATATTTTAATTATTGTCTAATAAAACAAATAACTTTATAAAAGTATTCTGTTTTATATAAAAAGATTTTACTATGCAAAATACTATGCATAATAGAATATAATATATTCTATTTATAGTCTAATAAAATGAATAACTTTATAAAAGTATTCTGTTTTATATAAAAAGTTTTTCTGTTTTATTACATTAATAATACTAATAAAACAAAACTTCATCATCACTTACTTTGAAAAAATTTCAAATGTCACCCTTAACTTTAAAATTTTATCAATTTAACTATTCACCAAAATAAAAAAATTGAATACTTTTATTTCATAAAATTCGAGGTCTCACAGTACATATATTTTTTGGTATAGGTATTCAAATCACAGCCCAAAACATTGTATTATGGAAAAATTCCAGTTTCATAAAATATTAAAAAAAAATTTAGTTGTTTTAAAAAAAAACAAAAAAATAATAAAAGAAATCCGTATTTTAACAAAGTAAGGGAGCCCTCACCTGATTGATTCTGTATATATATATATATATATATATATATATATATATATATATATATATATATATGGTAATCGGTTGTTATAGACATTATTCCATTAATCACATCTTACACTGTTCATCATGATATCCAACAGTTGAGATTAAATTGGACTTGAACCATGTTGTTAGTTCCCGGAGGCACAATAGTTATCTAGAAGGGGGGTTCAATAGATATTTAAAATTCTTTTCGTTTTACTTTGTCAGTTTTGATAAAGATTTAAACACAAGCGGAATTAAGGTTTGTTTGATCTCCCTTTTAGATATAGCGAGTTAATGAGAGTGAGACAGTTATGATAGTTATAACAGTTATAGCAATTATAGCAGTTATAGTAAGAATGCAATAGACACACCAGTTTTAAGTGGTTCAGAAGCACTTAAATCTCCTAGTCCACTCTTCAACTCCTCGAGTAGGAAATCCACTAAGGATGTCTTTTACACTTTCTGAATCTCACAGATTCCTTCTAGACCAGCAGTCTAGGAACTTCTTAGTTCACTCTTGAACTCTTCAAGTCTAGCAGACTTGGTTCTTCACAGTTCACTTAGAACTCTTCAAGTCCTTCTGACTTGGAACTCTTACTTCAGTTGATTAGTAGTTGTTGAGTTCTTGGTTGGTGCTACTCAGTTGCCGTTAAGCTATTGTTCGAAAGATCTGAGTAGTTGTGCAAGCCTTTTTCTTTTTCTCAGATCGTAGAGTTGAGCGTTGAGTATTCTCTCTTTTTGTTACAATTGCTTGCTTTTTTTTGAATCATCTGCAGATGTCTTGCATATATGTGATCTTTGAAATCTACCCGTTGAATCCATCCGTTGAATCATTTAATGCATTTGACGTTTCTGAACTTTGATGGAGACTTTTATGCATATCTTCTGAATTGCATTCTGGCCCACTGACATAACAGACTACTTTCTCACCTAACACCTGAAAATGTGCTTTCCTCTGTCCCATGGTCCTTTCCTTAGCTTCTTTAATACGTCTCTTTGTTGCATACTAAGGATATTTTTATGCCATTAGGACTGATGATTACTTCAACGTTTGTAACCCATTCCACATTTGTTAAGATTTTATCTTTGAACAAATGATCAAGGCCCACAGCTTCTGACACAGACAAATGATACTCTACGATTATTATCGTGGTGTCTTGCCACCTTGGTGCTTGATGCAACCAAACAAGAACACTACGATTTCTCTTAAGGACTGACACACTACGATCTTCACTTGCTTGTCTTGAAGACTCTACATTTCCGAGAGCACACTATGATCTCTGAGTTGGCTTCGGAAAACGTCTGGACCACTCTACGATCTCTAAGTTGGCTTCGACAAATGTCTGGACCACTCTACGATCTCTGGAGAGGCCCTTCAAGGTAGTCATACTACGATCCTTGATGCTCTACGATTTTACCTTGACTTCTGCAGACTCTTGATCAGCTTATTAAATACCAAATCTGTTTGAAGCCTATCTATTACATTTCAAGATATAGATCAACCTAACATCTTTGATCTCTTTATATATACATTCATTTATAGAATGATGAACATTGAAAGCTTTGATCAACCTAACAATTAATTTTGATCTATCACTAAGTTCTTGTACATATATTACTTGAAGGACTTCGCATATAATCATGAACGTTTACTTTAAACATCAAATCAAGATATGCATTCTTCCAACACATGTCGCTAGGAGCAGCGACAACCATACTCTTTCTAGTGGCCCCCAAAATTACCTAAATATCCTCCCCTTAATCTGATTCTTGTCGCTAGAATTAGTGATAGGTTGGTTAATTACATCATTACAATATTTGCAATCATAGAAACTTGAATCTCTTATAATACATATTGAAAGTTATTACTTGTGTTTACCCCTACAAAGTTTGGATAATAAGAAGAAGATATTCCTTACTTGCAGTACCAGTAAAAACACTTTGATCCATATCAGACGTTCATATGCTTCACAAGTAGTCGAATATTAGCTCAACGGTCAACACCAAGGATCAAAGCTAAGGAAAACTCCATGATGCTGTTACTTCATGAACTTGTGGAATGTGGACAGTCGTCAATAGAACAAAACAGGAAATTACACAATTAAAAGACTTCGGTCCATTCAAAATCAAAAACATTATAGCTGAACGACCTTAAATCATAAAGACATTTAATCTTTAACTTCAATGCAAGGAATTCTCTTTACTACCTAAGTCAATACATAATATCATGTCACAGTGTATTATGTTCAGGAATTCTCATGATCATACACAGCAGAATCTCCAGACTACATATATAACTATCAACAATGCTACTATGACATAAAAATGCTCACATAATACTCACATACACACACGTGCATACTGTGGCCCCCGCCTGACATGTGGGACCAACAATATGCATGTTTGTGTATGTGAGTATTATGTGAGCATTTTTATGTAATAATAGTATTGTTTTATAACTATAAGATGAAAAGAATACAATCAAAAAGAAAAATAAAATATAAAAAAATAGTAAAATAATAAATAGTATAATAGGATACATAGGTAACAATAGAGAAATGAACTGTAAATTGTGCCAAAAATTGGAATTAAGATTATCACAATGTATGGGTAATGAACTGTAGAGCCATTACTCTACGATCGCGGAGTCATGACTTTATGATCGTTAAGCCAGTACTCTATGATCTTTAAGTCATCAATATTATGATTAATTTTAAATTTCATACTCCATTCGTTCTAAATTATAAAATAAATATTGATTTTTTCAAAATTCATTGTAAACATTTTAAAACTTAAACTTGACATAAATTTATTTAATTTATGTGATACAATCATCAATATCATAAATTTCTTAAAAAGTAATATTATTTATAAGATTTATTATTTTTAAAAACTTAAATGAATCGTATAGTAGATAGGGTCGGGTACTTGACATGAACTTGTTAAATTCTCCCCATTTCAGCCAGAGACTATAGTATAGATTTCAATTTTCTAATATTCATACATGGCATCATTACTAAACAATCTCATTATAAGGTAACAAATAAGACTTTCAGTACGTATTATAAGAGATTCAAGCTTTCTATAATTACAAATATTATAATAATATAATTAACCAACTCGTCGATATATAGTTTTTATGTCACAACTATTAAATTAATAATTTATTATTTTTAAGTTAAATATAAATAAAAATATATCTATAATACTTATAAATTTTATAATTGACACTTTTTTATGAACCAAAGGGAGTACTATTTAATTACGTACTAGTTAAAAATCAGTGCAAGACAGGAGTGACCTTTTATTTGTATATTTATTTTTTTTATTTAAGAATTAAAATATTAAAAAACTAATTTAATTAAGAATAGGTAAATAGTTATAAAATGATATAAATTATTTTAAGTATATATTAATTTTTTATCAGTATAAAATTTCTAAGTACAATTAATTTATTTAGTAAGTATAGTAAATTTAATTACTATTACATTTTATAAAAACTATATTATATTTGACGAGCTAAATTACTATCATATTTATATTTAGGGAATATATTACAGTAAAGTGTTTAATAACTATTATTTTTAAAAATAAATATTACATATTATAGTCTTTGAACAATTGTAAGGCCAACAAATTACTACATTAAACATTTATTGATACTTATTCCAAGTTACCTAGTTTAGAGGATAAGAAGCATGAATATATACTCTATATATAAGTTAGATCAAGATTTTGATAAATACATTTCAACAAGCTAGTGTGTGTTTATATATTCTTTCTAGATTACTTTATTAAGTTCATTTTAATGTCTTGTGATGTTTATTTCACTTTCTATTAAATAGCAATAGCCTAATTTAGGATTAATATGACTATATTAAATAAATAAATTTTGTAAAAAAGTAATAATTGAATGAGATATTTACCGGTAACGTATTCATACCGAATTGATATTCGGTACGGTAATATCAGTATTTTGGTATTGATATTGGTATTATTTAATTAACAAAATACAACTGATTTTGAATTTTCCGCTCACCCTAATTAATGATCAGAATTGTCTAAAGTTTGGGATAAATCTCACCGTCCATTATATTAGCTTTAACTTCAAAGGCTAAAAAATTGCTCTCTCTCACTCTCAGATCCTCCTCCGTTCTTCCTCCTCCCGAGCTCGCCCTCTACCTCCTTCATTCTCTAGCGCGACAATCTTTCCTCCCCTTCGTACGTAGTGCCGGAGACACAGATAGTACAACTAGTATTTTCATAAAATTCAATTATTTCGATAATTTCGGTTTGATATACCGATTCACACCCTTACTATTAAATACTACAAAAATACCAATTTAAAGGCATTTTTTATAGAATTTATTCTCTATGATTATGTGATCGACCATTTGATATCATATAAAATAAATGAATATTTCAATTAATTTAAAAGTATTTTAATAGTTTAGAAAAGTTAATTTCTTTCTAAATTTATATTATTCCTTGTGTCCCACAGAACACAGAAGATATCAAAGTATAGAAAAAGAATGTCTTTCAAAAATTGTTTTTGAATTTAGATTAAAATATTATATCAAGACTATTTTACTCTCAAAATACTGAAGTAATATGTGTTTGTGCAAGGTCCATTACAAATACATTAACTTATTTTTTTTCTTCTCAACTTTGATTTTTCTAATTTATGTGAGAGATAATACATAAATTTGAAAATATATATATATATATATATATATATATATATACGGGAAGCTTCAAGAGCATAATTCTTAAATAGTATAATGCCTTAAATAACATAATTTTATCAAAACGACGTAGTTTTGGAGGGACGCGGTGGTATTTTTGTAAATACGATGTGGCATGGTGGCATGATATTTACAAAAATGACACCGCGTATTTACAAAACTACGTCGTTTTGATAAAATTATGTTATTTAAGGCATTATGCTATCTAAAAATTATGCTCTTGAAGCTTTCCGTATATATATATATATATATATATATATTTTTTACTTATAATAATAATAACATATTTAAATTAAATAAGATGATTATTATGAGGAATTGTTTCCAAATCCTACTCAAACTAAAAAAGTTTACATTCCTATTATATATACTAGCCAGTATTGTAGTATAGATATGATCTAATTCTTTCTATCCTTCTAATTAGGCGGAAGACTGCCGTAAGCTTTTTCTCTTTCGAGGAGAGAGGAGAGAGGAGAGAGGAGAGGGGGATCGAGAGAGAAAAAAATGGGGGATTTATTGGCATGGATTTTGTTCTTCTTCATCCTCATCGGTCTCCTCGTCCTCGTCGTTTACCAGGTCTCCTCTTTGTCTCGGCTATTTCCTCTATATCAATAAATCTATATATCTGTTATTGAGGTTTCATTTACTCTTTTTTTTTTCATGTTTCATTTCCTTTTTTAACTTCGAGTATAAAGGTTATAGTTTGTTTACTTAAATTTATTTCTTTAAATCATAAAAAATTATAATATAGAAAATGATATTAGTAATCGTGACAGATTAATTAATTTGTGTCATGAATCTAATTAATTATCATAATTTTTTTAAAATGAAAATATATTAATTACCTTTTTCTAATTTTTCAATATCATTCTATTATCTCAACATAATTAAATATTGGGAAAATGAAAAATAATTTTTAGATTTTCTTATTTTATTTTCATTTCCATTATACCCATCTCAACACAATTTGTTGATGATTCAATTGATAAACATCAATTTAATAGATCAACTTTTGGTAAATTAATATCAAATTAATCGGTTAACAAATTGAATTTTGGTACGAAAATTCCAAAACATAACACATTTTCATTTTGAAATATTATATTTACCATTTCAAAACTTGTTAACAAGTAGGAGAGTAAACTTTTAGTTTACAATTGCAGCTTTGGTTTACAACTTTGGGATCATGTATAAGCATTGGGGCCTTACATCTGTGACTAGTATCAAATTTAATGTAGGGAAGGACATAGAATCTTTACCAACATAATTATCATATAATTAAATGTAGAACGCTCTATTAAAAACCCTAATATATATATATATAAGAAAATTAAAAGAAAATGTGAAATAGTGTAACACACACCTTGTTGGCGCCTAATAAGAGCTGAAATATCATAGCTTCCTTCAAAATGCTCATATTGTGACACTAACTTAGACATATCAAATTATATTATTTAAGAAAGTTATCGTAGTGTACAACATTTCAACCTGAATAAGCTACCTCTATCGTACTCCATACTAAAATACATAAAGTAACATTTATTTATAATTAAGTATTTAAAATATCGACACCCGACCTCGATTGGATTGGGTAGATGTGCAAGCAGGTGCAAAGCTTGAGCCAATCCACATGGTTGGTATCCCTATTCTCTACTCAAATCTATTTACTCAATATCATCAACAAATAACATACACCTTCATCGTGAATGTTTCTTGTTAGCTTATCCATATCGAACACAATAAATAAGGATTTAAAGCTAATCCATGGTGTAAACCTATTGTGATTACTGATTAGGAAATCACATGACGTGTCATCACACGTCTTCAATGATGTAGTATCATAATTCTTGTTCTTAATTACATCAATATATATTGTGGGAAATATTTTCTTCTTCATAACCCATCTAAGGAATCCCTTGGAACCCTCTCACATGCCTTATCTAGGTCAATAAACACCATGTTTCCTTAGTTCTAGGTTCATTACCTTTGCTTTCTCCCAACACCTCCCTTATTACTATCCAAATACAACTAAACATTATATTCCACATCCATTAGCAGCTTCATTATCCGCCAAGTCCTTGGATCATATTGTCGCCGAAATTCTTTAGAGATTCTCCTTTTTCCCACCACCTTACCCTCGAGTTTCTAGCACCCGTCTTTCGTTTTCTTGTCATTCTTATTATGGATGCCCAAAACCAACAATTTTGTGTTGCCGTAAGCATAAACTCTCTGGGTAAAGCTGCTAAAGTCTATACATGAGATTTGTCCTCTCTCTAGCTAGGAAAATATCCATCTGGCTACGATTTTGGCTACATCTGAAGGTTAAAAGATGCGACTCCCTTTTCCAAAAGGTGTTTGTCTATAAATTAGAAATTATTTCCCACTTCCTCAATCCTCATTCCTGCTCCTAAACCCAAAACTTCAATGAAATTTGTCAAATCCTCCGCTACCTTGTCCAGCATACCCATTTTGATCTCATACTAAAATAACTTCTCTTCGCAAGGTACAATTGCTGTTTTAAGGAATCATGTTTAGGAAGGATTGGCAAGTTCACCTTCTTAAAAGACACTTTTATCATATACATGTAATTTCAACATGAGGAGCATACACACTAAGAATGTTTAAGTCTTTGTGCTCTTTTTAACTAATAGCTATACTAATTTGATCTTATCACCTTTTGCTATCAACCATCCATCTCTAAGACTCCTGTTATTTATAATTACTACTCCATCTTTATTCTTTTCTATACCTGTGTACCATAACTTGAATCTGGAATCCTCCACTTTCTTGGATTTTGCTCCCACCTACTTGGTCTCTTTAAGACACCCTGAAAACACGTAGTGCTACCATTGTATGCCTGAGATAGACAGGATTACTTTTTAAAAGTATATGTGCCTCTTGAGTCTTGGCCTCCTGATTGAGGCTTGTTTGGCTGAGGTTAACTGATTTCCTTGGGAAGTTTGGCATTATACTTCTAGGATGATTTAAAATGTTATTTTATTTTTGCATTAGAGGGATAACGTCTGTAGTTTTTGGGTTTTTGGATGGGAGGGAATATGGCAACCATTCTTGTAACATGTTCTCATTCCTATAAAGCTTATTTGTGCTTCCACTAATACAACATTCCTTTTGCATCTCAAACAAATAGCATGCATGTGTCAAGTTGAGATGTAGTGCAGAACTTTATGAAGTTATAAATTAACTTGTTTAAGATTTAAATGATAATTAGGTTGTCAAATTTTTTTCCCCTCCAGTACTTCAAGGATTCTATTGAAAAAAAAACCTGACAAATTTGTATTGCAGCTTATGTGCTTGGCAGATTTAGAGTTCGATTACATCAACCCTTATGATTCTGCATCTCGAATTAACAAAGTGATTCTACCAGAGTTTATTACAGAAGGGGTCTTATGCTTTCTCTATCTAGTAACAGGGCATTGGGTAATGTCGCTTTTCAGTGTTCCATACTTATACTACAATTTGAGATTGTAAGTTTTTCTCAGCTCTTACTTGATTTATATTATGCAAACTGATAATAGATGTACAGGTGGATATAGTATCTTTTGTACTTTAGCCTGTCAGGCTCATATATTATGGTTGTCTTTTCATGTTTGACGCTGATAGATTTCAGTTTCTTCCTGTACATATATTACCTCTATATATTACTCAATCAAATTTTAACCGAGAAAAATTGTCAAACTTTTGATTAAATAAAGCAGTTATCTTATAAAGACATTTTAGATTTTTGGTGTTAAGCAGTTTACTGTGTTTAGACCTCAAGTTGTTTATGTCAAGGATTTAGGCAGTTTCTCATAATTTTAATGTGCTTTTTGAAGAAATACTGTTTTCAAGAAAAGTTTCTATAATAAATTATATTCCCTCCATCCCAATTTAAGTGAGTTCATTCCTTTTTAACCATCAATGATTATAATCTTTCTAATCAATTTTACAATGTAGAACATATACTAACCAAAATGGATTACTACAAATTTGTTTAAAAATAAAATCGTTTTAAAAAAATCAAAGTTTTTTTTAAATCGTTTTAAAATTAATTAATTTGGTTAAGACAAGCTAGTCTGGGTTAAAATACCAACGCTACTTCAGGTGGCATTCAATTTTACTTTTACAATGCAACGCCAATTGAATGGGCTATACATAGAAAAGTTAAACAAAGTGGAGGTTGTTTAGAAATCTGAATGTACTTTAACCCATTCTCGGAAATTACTCTTATGTTCATGTCCTCCCACCCAACCCAATGCCTCCATTATATATCACTTCAAGTAATGAGTTTTTACTTGATTGCACTTATAATACGGATCTAAATGTAAGCATAGAGCTGATTGTTGTTTATTCTATCCAATGTTGAAGTAACATGTAGAACATATACTAATACCAAAGTGGATTACTACAAATTTTACTAGTCTCTTTTAGTATTACTTCAAACTGAGGATTTTTTTGTTTGTTGTAACTAAGAAGCTCCAGCCTCCAGTTTATAGCTGGCTACCATTCCCCTGTTTTTATGTTTACTCTTCCAGTCTTGTTGACCAAATATGTTTTCTGAACTAATGGTTTAGTCAAACACGCATATTTCCTTGTTTTTATGTATCTTGCTATATAACCAACAATTTCATAATCTTTTCTGATGATTTTTGAACCTTCTGCATACAATGCTTACGATATCGTCAAGTCGCCTTATGCTAGATGCATTTAACCAACCATGAGTATTAAAAAGTAATTTAACGATTGTTATTTTCTGGAATTAGGTATACACGAAGAGAGCACCTCATTGATGTGACTGAGATTTTCAACTTGCTCGAGTGGGAAAAGAAGAAACGGCTTTTCAAACTTGGCTATATTGTTTTCCTCCTCTTCCTCTCCTTATTTTGGTACGTGAAGGATGCATTTATTTCAGTTATGTAATCATAGTGTACTCTCTTGTAACTTCGGAAAAGGGATCATCTTTAATTTTGATTCAATTTATATTGTAGGTTGATTTACAGCGCATTGGAAGATGATGATGACCAGGTGCTATAATTTCCATCTTCTTGATTTATAATGGAAGTAGTACGCGATCCGATCTCCAGCTTGTCGATAGCTCCAAAATTCTAGGTTCTAGGCGCATAGTAAGGCTGTAAGATTGTTGTAACATTTTATTGATAGGATTACTGAACAATTATGTTAATTTGTATTCTACATAAATGTGTAAACGAGTCGAACTGAAGCGAACAAAGAACTGTTTGAATTCGACTCGAAACGTTAAATTCATACTCAAATTCAAATTCGAATTGTATTTGAAATTTTTTACTCAGATTTGACTTGACTAGACTTGAATATTTATTAGTCGAATTTGATCAGGCTCGGATTGAATTATATCCAAACTATTCGCGAGCTTGGAATGAATTCGAGTCTTCGCATAATAACTAATTTTATAATAAATATAGTTAAAAATTAAAAATATATTTATTATTATACTTTATAAATATAAATTATATTTAAAATTAAAAACTAAACAAAATAATAATTAATTATTCTAATTTGATTTAATTTTGTATATATTATAGGATAATGTATTGAGTATCTAATTAAATATGTATCAATTGAGTATGTATTGAATCACACAGTAGTTTAAATTTTAAACGAATAAGTATAACATTGTTCAAATTATACTCGTATTTTTATTCGAATAATTTTTTATAAACAGATTTTGATTATATTATTAACGGATGGAGTCTAGCCCGAATGGAGACTTATATATGGGTTTTGTTTAAATAAGTATGTCGCTTAAGGGAGAACGCTGGTTAAGAAATAAGAGTGAATGCCTGAGATCTCTCTTAACCAGCATTTTCTCTTTAAGTGGCATAACTATTCAAACAAAACCCAAATTGCAGTTCTTTCCAAAATAAAACATTCCGAAGTCCAAAACAAAACCTCTGTTGTCTCCAAATCAAAAACAAAATCTCCGTTCTCTCCAAATCAAAAACAAAACCCAACCTCTGTTCGATCTCTCCAAAACAAATTGAAGTTGTTCGCTCAAAAAAAAACCAATCACTGAATCAAGCAACCTAGCTCGAAAAAATCGAATCAAGCAACACGAATACCAAGAATTAACATATCTCGACTTCGATTCGGTAAACCCTTAACTATTATCCATCAACTCGTTCTGGGTTTTGACCTTGGACGATTTCTAGGTTTTATGTGGTCCATTTAAGTCTCTTTGCAATTTGGGTTTTTTTAGAGGGTTTGTTCCTTAATCCTTATTTTATTTCATCTTTCTCTCCCGTACGAACATTGAAATCTCTTTGTCTGCTCGATAGCCATTGCCAGTGTATAAGAGGTACAATTTTCTTAATTAATCATTACACTTTTTTCCCCTCTCACTCTCTAGTTTCATTAGTTATTTACAGAAATTTTTTATTTTTATTTTATTAATAATCTTTCTCAAAATTTCAGTTTACCTTTTTTTATTCTTTCGAACTCATGTTTTATTAATTTATTTACTGCTATAAAATTGTTTCTGGTTCTACTTTTTTCCAATTGATTTCTTACTTCTGAAATGATTTTTTTTGAAGTTGGTATTTAAGAAAGTGCTCATTTTCAGAAAATTCCAAAAACAGTAACTCAGATTTGATGTCTTGACTTTAGCTTAGTATGGGGCTACAGTTACCTCTCCCAAAAAAAGAAATAAGATTTGATGTTTAGAACTGGATTTGTAAAGGAAAAGAAGTCGGGAAACGTGGAATTTCTTTACTTGCTTGTATATAAACCTTATTTCATTTGTTATTTTCTTTGTTTTGTGAAATTGTTCTGGCACTGCTGGTTCTGTTATTTTGATTAGTCATTCTCTCTATTTTTATCGTAGAGATTAAAATATGAGAATTCTGGTAAAAGAGTTTCCACTGCAGCATGTGTCAGTTCTGAATAAGTTATCTTGTGCATATTATGTTCTAACCTTGCTAAATTTTATTAGTTGCATATATAGTAGCTACAAAGTTGGGACAGTTCCCCCTACTTTTTTCCAATTGATTTCTTATTCATGTAGAAAAGCTCCAATCTTTGTTGTTTTAGTGATTTTTCTTGTCATTAGTATGGTTACAAGGGAAAATGCTAAAGGGCAAATCCAATAATTCACTTTTTATTTATGGTTGTCAAATTCAATGGTCACTAGGAATTCCCATGTGTTATATCTTGTTTCATTAGTTATTTGCAGAAATTTTTTATTTTTATTTTATTAGTAACTTTCTCAAAATTTCAGTTTACCTTTTTTTATTCTTTCGAACTCATGTTTTATTAATTTATTTACTGCTATAAAATTGTGTCTGGTTCTACTTTTTCCCAATTGATTTATTATTCGTGTGTTATAGAAAAGTTCCAATCTTTGTTGTTTTAGTTATTTTTCTTGTCATTAGTATGATTATAAGGGAAAGTTATTTTTTGATTATGGTTCGCGAGTATGTATATATGTAAAGCTAAGTTTGATTCTTGGGCGGCTGACGATTTCTGTTCCCCAGTTTGGTCAATTTGGTACTTCCAGTCCAGAAATCGTCAGCCGTCCAAGAATTAAACTTAGCTTTACATATATTCATACTTGCGAACCATAATCGAACATATTCAATTGAATGCATGGCGAATGATTCGAAATCTATCGAGCTACTCATGTAGAAAACGAGTAGAGTAGGACTTCTCACATCCGGATCGTTTGAGGAGTCGAATAATAAAGACGGCTCAAAATCAACTCGCCCATATACGAACTCGAGTCCCATTCGATTTTTTCCCGAATCGACTCCGATCCGAGCCCGACCCGTCCGACTCGTTTTCAGCCTTAGGCACAGTTGACCCAAAATTTATAACGTCAAATGTACTTTTGAAAAAAAAAAGTTCAAGGTATAAGTGAGACATCAGGATAAACTTTGGGGTATTTTTGCACCTTTGCTGTATAAATATTCTTACCTCCTTTCCAAAAATGTCCGTACAAGTGTCACTTTCATAAGTAAGAAGCTTTCTCTCACATCCACACCAGTAGATCGTTGAAGAGATCAGAAGATGAACGAACAATACCAATCCAACCTCCTCGATTCCTCTGCTCGTTTCCCTCCTCCCCAAGGTCAGTTCTATTCCCAATCAATAAATTTCTATTTCAGGTTTTAACACTGTATTATAAGCCTTCGGAATTCTGACTTGCAATTTTGTGGTTGATGATTTTGGAATGAATTAGGGGTGAGATTATCGTACGGAACTTCTGGGTTTAGAGCAGATGCATCAATTTTGGAATCGACGGTGTATAGGGTTGGGATATTGGCGGCGCTGAGGTCACTCAAGACTCAAGCTGTGATCGGATTGATGATCACTGCTTCCCATAACCAAGTCTCCGACAATGGAGTCAAAATTGCTGACCCAACGGGTGAAATGCTCACTCAGGATTGGGAGCCTTTTGCTGATTCGCTGGCTAATGCCCCTGATCCTCAATACCTGCTCCAGGTTCAAGTTATTTTCTTTGATTTGAAATGAGTTAACTCAAATGTGGGTGATTTATATTATTTACTATGATGCGTTGAAACTAACAGAAGTTATTAAAAGTAGCATGTGAGGAGCAAAGGCATTGGGTTTATAAACTGGGTTTACGTAATTATACATGGATAAATTATGTTTACGAATTAGGTGCATGTATAATTTAACTAAAAGAAAATTCAAGTATATGCACTCACAAAAAATAGATGCAATTGCAGTTTTAGGCCGACTTTGAACTTGGTCAAAATACCATATATTATGCATCCATATTGTATGTAAGAGTGTTTTTGTTTTGTTTTGTCTTTTGTCAAGGTTTACTGTTTGGTGGCTGATAAGATCTTTTTTGGTATGTGAGGTATTATAGTGTGCATTTTGAAAGTTATTTATGTTTAGTTGTATCTTTTTAGTTATTTGTTGTGTAATTCGTCTCTAAATTTTTTAAACAGGTGATAGCTAAATTTGTGAAGAAGGAAAACATTCCACTCGAAGGAGGAGCACGGACAGCTGAGATATTATTGGGGAGAGACACTAGGCCTAGTGGGGAGTCTCTTCTTAATGCTGCAAAACAAGTATGGCTTGCTTCTCCTTTGTTGCCATGAAATTGGAATTTTCACTAATTAGTTTGTATCTATTTGCACATACATTTTTTTTAATGATGCTGGAACCCTCAACTACTACCTATGCATGTACAATTTTTTTGAGAAGCTATGATCTCTTTGAAATAAAAGTATAGAATTATTGTTTAACTATAAATGAAAGTCATATAATGCAACTTATATTTGTTTAATTCAAGGGAATCAGTTCAATAGTTGGAGCTACTGCCATTGACATGGGAATTGTCACAACTCCACAACTCCATTGGATGGTTCGTGCGATGAATAATGGTGCAAAGCCATCTGAACTTGATTACTTCGATCAGCTTTCAAGTTCGTTCAGGTTAGTTTGAGCTTAAGGTCTACATCTGTTTGTCTGAATTGAAAAATATTTGCTTTATGTGATTCTATATCTGGTCAGATGCTTGATAGATTTGATCCCCCAAAGTATTCTAAGAAATAAGAATGACAAATTGATCGTGGACGGTGCAAATGGTGTTGGCGGAGAAAAGCTTGAAGTCCTGAAGAAGAAGTTAGATGGTTTTGATATCGATATCCGTAACTCTGGTAAAGAAGGTGTGCTCAATGATGGAGTAGGTGCCGATTATGTGCAGAAGGAGAAGGTTACTCCGTGTGGGTTTGGTCCTACTGATGTTGGGATACGGTGAGCCATCCTCATATTAGTTCATCTTTGTTGATATGTCACTTGAATTATACAAATAATTTGAATTCTTATTTGAGCTTTGATAAAAGTTTTACACAAAATTAAGTTCAATGGGACTTCATTCCTTCCCATTCTTTTTCCATTTAAAGTTCTTTAAATCCTTATGAACAGAGTGGGGATGATGAATTTTGAGCCAAAACCAGTACAAATTTACCATGCTGACCCACTTAACCTTGCTGAAGCAACTAATTGCTTGGATGGTGCTAGTGTTTCAGGTGTGCAAGTTTGGATGGAGATGCTGACCGTCTAGTATATTTTGCAGTGTTACCAAATAGTAGTGGCAAAATTGACCTAGTTGATGGGGACAAGATACTGTCTTTGTTTGCTTTATTTATCAAGGAACAATTAAGTATTCTCAGTGAGGCTAGTGGTGAAAAGGTAAATAATAATTATCAACCACATCTTGGTGTTGTACAGACAGCTTATGCAAATGGTGCGTCCACTGATTACCTGAAACAAATGGGTCTAGAAGTTGTATTTACCCCCACCGGAGTAAAATACTTGCATGAGAAAGCTGCTGCCTATGATGTTGGAATTTATTTTGAAGCAAATGGTCATGGAACCATCTTGTTCTCTAATCATTTCTTAAGCTGGTTGGAGGGTAGAATTCATGAGCTTACTTCAATATCCAAAGGTTGTTTAATTTTTTTCACATATACATAGAAGTTTTGGAACTGCTGTTAATTTTAAATATATAAATAAATCGATGTTGCAGATTCGGACCAGCTAAAGGCTGCTTTGAGACTATTGGCAGTCAGCAAGTTGATCAATCAGGCAGTGGGAGATGCTCTGAGTGGGTTGCTTCTAGTGGAGGCTATCTTACAATATATGGGATGGTCAATCCACCGATGGAATAAGCTTTATCATGATTTGCCCAGTAGACAGCTTAAGGTCAGTCTTTTATAAATTTTAAAAAACTCTGATACATCTCTTGTTTCAGCCTTTCAGGATATAATTCAGTAGGACACTTCCTTCTGGGTGGAAGTTAGACTAAACTAGCATCCTTTCTGGAGATGCTTCTTTTTGATTGGTGTCTTCAATTTGTTTGTTTTATTTATTCAAAGTCTCTAAAGCCCATAAAAGAACTTTTTTTATAATTTCAGTGAATGCTATCTAATTGGTTTTTTTCTGTTTCATGATATAATTGCTAATGCATGCCTTATATGAATGTTCGTTCTTTTTGTGGTCATTTATATGAATGTTCTATGAACGATGTTTTGAATACCTTAGTCATTATATCATTGACTATGAAACTTAATAAACTTAAATCTGTTATGAACTATGTCAAATTAATTTAGTTAGTAATTAAGTTGAAAACTTGGAATCTAAATTTCTACTGCTATTTGTTACATGGTTACTTCAACAATCTGGTGCCGCTGATTTTGTGAACTTGGAGTTTTCAATTATTTAAAAAAAACTAAATATGATTTTATATAACGTCTTGCCACTATATTGTACGAGTCTGATACAACTTCTCACTTGGCTTAGGTGAAGGTTGTTAACAGAACTGCTGTTACCACAGCAAATGCAGAAACTGTGGTTGTCAGTCCTGTTGGTATTCAAGAAGCCATTAATGCCGTAACTGGTAAAGCATTTCACTGTCTCTTTGAGTTCTTAACATGGAATTGAGATCTTTTTCCCCACGCAAGATATATGTTATTTAACACAGTTTTTATCTACTTTGTCATGTTAAGAGTTCTGTCATGTTTGTCGTGAGGTCCTACATGTGTAGATGATATACAACAAGTATTTGAACATATGAGATTAGAAGAATTAAAGTTTTGAATCCATGTTGATACTCATTTAGAGTGTTGTGCCATTATGTTGTTAAAAAGTTACTTGTGTAGATCACATATGACAAGTATTGAACATATGAGATTAGAAGAATTAAAGTTTTGAATCCATGTTGATACTCATTTAGAGTGTTGTGTCATTATGTTGTTAAAAAGAGGAAAGAATCTCTTTATCCTTTTTTCTTCTTTTTCTATTTTTTGATTACTTTTGTCCTTTCTTCTCCTTTTTTCCGATTTTTCCTTATCCTGGAGAACTGTCAGAACTTGATACAGATGATCCTAACTCAAATGATCTTTGTGAGAGTGTTCATAGCCTTGTTCTGAAATAAAACCATGTCCACGGTGATTTGAAGACCTGGTGGTCACTCTGATTGTATAAGATTTTTCATCTGTGATATCTTCAATTTCTAAAACGTGTGCTAAATATGCTTCTTGCGTTGTACTAAAACTTTTATGCAGCAAACTACCCTCAAGGCAGATGTTTTATACGACCATCAGGAACAGAAGATGTTGTAAGAGTATATGCAGAGGCAAGTACACAAGAAGCAGCAAACAACCTAGCCAGTTCGGTGGCAAAACTTACTCACCAATATCTTGGATTACGGTGACTCTTGATGAGTTTCTTTCCCGGCGTCTATTTTAGAAGGTTTGAAAACATGAATCGGCCTTTCACATGGGAGAAAAACCTACTTTCTATAGTTCCTAAGATGTGCCGTCTACAAAGGAGAAACTTAGCCAAGCTCATATTTTTCAGTATTTCTTGGAATTCTTAGTAAGCTATGACCATTTCTTTCATCATGCACTCGTCTATTTAACCCAAGTTTTCTTGAACTATTGTAACCATGAGAATTCATGTATCTACACTATCAAAAGGCCAAGATGATAAATGGAATTGCGTAAACATGTGCGCTCATGTAAGAGTGAACCATGTAAAAATATCAAAACAAAAATACATGTGAAAATATCAATTTACTTTACTTCTGTGATCTCTTTTTGTTGGTAGAGAGGATTCCATTTTAGGGAGTATTGGGTTGCCTATTGGCAAAGGATAACCACAATATTTGAGTTAGTCATTTTAACATTAATTGACTAAATAGGTACATCACTTTCAGTTGGTAAACTGTGTACTCAATTTCAAGAACTCAGACTTCATAAGAGTAAATCTTAAATAATCAAGTACAAATTTGAGCAAACAAAAAATATAAACATGGAACCTAATACAATCAGGATCCAGCTATAAGAAAATATAAAGCCAAACACAAAATTATCTGGGATTCGAAACAGTAACATAGCATAAATCTTGTACATTTCACAGCAAGCACTAAAGTCACCACTTTACCTGCAAATAAGGAGTAACACACAGCAATAAATGGAACAAGAGATGCATATCTTGCTGCAATCCATTTGAGGAACCGCTGGACATACTTCAAAGAAAATCAAGAATATATAAACAAAAGTAGGGTATCCATTATAGTGAATACTCAAGCATCATGAATTGAAAGAAAAAAGCTCCACACCAGTGGCAGTACATGAATTTATATTATTACATAAATCATGGGTTATTTTACTTGAAGCAATAAAAAAATGTTCCCCAAGTATGAACACTGGCATTCTTCCAATAAGAGCAACTCCAACAGGCCGGAGCTGCTGGATTCGTAGACTATATTTAGTCTAGGACGGAAATCGCGTTGCAGCAGATGGAGTAAATTTAGTCCGTCCTTTTTTCCGGCAAGCCAAACCGACTAAATCAACGAACCAAATCTGATGGACTATAATTTATATTATATTTAAATAGAAGGCTCAACGGATAGGAGAAGAAGGGAGGTTGAAGAATGGAGGTTGAAGATGAAGGAGAAGGAGAAGGAGACAGATGAAGAAGACAAAGGAGACGAAGAGTATGCCAACGGATAGATCTGTGAAGTTCAGAACGGTAATAAAAAATAATCAGAACGGTAATAAAATGAAATCAACGGATAGAAAATGAAAGTCTATAAACGTGTACCATTATTTAACACATTTTACAATCTCTCAATCAAGTTCAACATTTAGCAATTGTAAGTATGTTGTTAATTATTGTATTTTTATTATATTTAATTTTAGTTTTTATTGATAATATCTCTTTAATTTTTTTAGATGAAAAATCATGGTCCTCCGATGTATTATTCTTCATTATTATCTGAAGGTTTCTCACTTGATGATCCAAATTTGTTGGATGAATTTTCAATTCAAACTGATGTACCAATTCAGACTCCTGAAAATGAGTCCAATAAAAGAACAGGGCGAAAGGGAAATTACACTATTGATGAAGATACCCTTCTTGTTTCTGCATGACTTAATGTAAGCATGGATCCAATTCAAGGAAACGATCAGAAACATGGAAGATATTGGGAAAGAGTTCACGAATACTTTCACGAATGCATGCAGTCGATGCTCCCCAACATCCCAGGAAAACCACGCTCTTCAGCTTTTGATAGCAATCTAACGATGTCATTATTATTGGGGGATCTCAGATATTCATCACCAAAAATTGAAATGACTGCTTTTACAAACCTTTTAAGACTCGATATAGCCGTGCTTTCACCGATCCGCACATAATCATCAACGAAATCTGCTTAAACACCATAGGCAAGCATCCGCATTGAGGCAGTTATCTTTTGTAAAGAAGATAAACCGAGATGTCCTGCAGCATTCATTTTTTGGACGAAGTATGAATCATACGCTTCAACTGCTCTTTGAATTCGGAGGAAGAGTGGGCACCGCATTCTAAACCTTCTCCGAAATAGATACCGGGGGGGGGGTATGTAGGATGTTCAGCAAAATAATCACAAAAAAATCGATTATGACCTTTATGTTTACCACGATCAATGGTCATACGACCTTGCACAGAACCACGATGACGTGATGTATGCCTATTGACATTTTGTTGTTCTTTTTCAATAGCCGCCATGCCACACAATTGTCCATCTTCTTCTTCATCCATGTGCAACATAGCTAATTCGAATTGACGAGACATATTTAAAATAACTTATTTGACTGGAAGAATGAAGTTAAGATGAGTGAATATGAAAGACTAGATGTGACATATTTATAGATGCTATTTGTTTTTTAAAATATAGCCGTTATAATATGGCCGTTGGAATATGGCCGTTGGAATATGGTCGTTGGATTATGTCCGTTGGAGTTATTTTGAATTCATTGATTATTTTAATCATTTTATATTATAATCCACGGGATAGTCCATAGGATAGTCCATCTGCTGGAAGGAATGAAGACTAAAGGACATTTGTTGATGTCAGATGGACTAAATATAGTCCAGCAGATAATCCATCTGCTGGAGATGCTCTAATGGTATTATTTAAATGAGGACCTATAATTTAGCAACCCAAAAACAGGATGAGGACCCATAACCACTACAATTCCTGTGCACCCAAAGAATATCTCATCCTCCAAAACAGAGGATTGGACATTTTGATATCTCAGTAAAACAAATGAAAATATTAGCCTCCCCTGTGAACAAAATAATTACTATTCCTTCTCCATCAAATATCAACACCTCAATTCAAGATAACAGTATACATACTACTAAGAACAAAGATAAAATAATGTTAAGTAGAACAAGATTTTCTTTAAATTTAAAGTTACAGTTAACAAAATAAGACCTTTTTTCTGTTCATCAAGTTCACTTCATTACAATTACAATTCTCATTGTCTAAAATGTATAAGTGAACAAACTATGATGTGTGTGAGAAACCTTCAAGTAAATATATAAGTGAACAAGCAAACCCAATCACCATAGAAGAATTTACTTTAAATACAAAAAAATAGCCATAAAATTACAACTTTTCTTGTTCCTCACAATTACACTAAGAACCCTTTTTCAATTATCACTCAAAATGAATGAACTCACACAAAAGGGCATTCTTTCATAGTCTCTTACAATTTACTTCTCGTCAAAAGACAACACGAAACTGAGGCGCGTCAGAGTCGGTCGCCGGCAATATCTCCCAGCGGCATGGCTCGAGTTCATCGGATACGGGGCAGTACCCGGCAAGAGTGACCTTATCGGCAGAAGCTGCGATTGACCCGAATTCGAACACTGTAATGTCCGGCGACATGGCGGGTCGAGAGACCTCCACGACACCGTTCATGCCAGGTACTTCAGGCTTTTCTGTAGACGATTGGGTTTTAGGGACGATTTTTTGGCTTGGTTTAGAGCCGGATGGAGCTTCTTTGCTACCTTTCCACCAAGAGATAATCCCCATGGCTGTGAAGATTACGTATAACAGTGGTCTAGGGTTTAGGCTTTTAGCTGCTTTGGAAATACAGATAAATAGAGCTATTCAATGAAAGTGGAGGAATGGAATGCTCATTCCATTATGATGTTTGGTACATGTCGGTTACCATAAAGTTTATTTTTTGATAAGGTGGTCCTGCGTGTCAGTATTTTATTGTCTAATTGACTAATTTATCCAAAAATAAATTTCAGCCATGTCCTAATCTAGACATCATCTAATTTATCAAAATATCTAGAACATTGGTCAGCTAATATTACCTAGAACACAAAATTTCGTAGAGAAGTAATAAGCACTGAACTTCACATTTTGAAAATGATAAAGGTTTCTTACATAGCTTTACATGCCCCAGGGACATGGTATTTGAGATGCAATTTGGAAAGCCAATATCTCGCAAATAAACAACACTTGAAGTTTAAAAACCAGGAATGAAGTAAAACAGATTACTCGATTCAAATTGCAAATATAGCAAGAGGATGTAACGTTAAACAAGGAAACAAGGGTGACAGAAGGAGAAACCAATACGAGAGTGCGTCCACATAGCATTTCAATTCTGAAATGGTTCAAACTTTTTATTAATTTTTTTATAATTTCCAAATAAACATTAATTGTAAAGCTACTTTCTATATGGATTACGCGATGATCAAGCATTTTTGTTTAGTTGGAACGTACTTGCATTTGTTTGGAAAGCCTTCCACCATCCAAAGCTTCACGAGAGAGAGGGAGAAACAATCAAATACAACCAGCTTCATCAACTAAACAAAATTCCCTATGTCTAGTAAAAATCCTAAAATCTGAATACAACGGAATGAAAAAAAAGAGTTATGAATTGATGTTTATTCCCTAGGGAGTGGGATTAGACGCTTATAATTAAGTTCGCAATAGTCAATCACTCTATCAACTTCTTTCGGGGTGCTCCACCCTTTGGCAATGTGTTCCATCGCTGTTTTATTCCTGGTGTGCATATGTCTCTGTGACAAAAGCATAAACTAAATAAATTATTGAATTCCACACATCAGGAAGACAGAAAATTACCTGTGGATTGCACTGAGCAAGATGAAGACTGTGTTTAGTAGTAGTAGCCTTCATGAACAATGATCTCAGCATCATTTGAGGCATATATTCAGGAGACTTGGATCAAGCACAGCATGAGGTTAAAAATCCAGAAGCCCAACTAATAAAGCAGAAAAATAACTCGTCATATTTAGTTTTGTTAGAATGATGAAACCTTGAGAAAGTGAGTCAATTTAACATGAGCTACTTGAAGTGTTTTTCACTTGAAGTTTATTATTTTGTTTCCAATCTAGATTATTATTTTGTTTCCCAACAAAATAATAATCAGTTTTTGGAAATTGGATTGCACCTCAATTATGCTCATTAAAGTGTTTTTCACTTGAAGTTTGTAACCTGCAGGTGCTGCTTCATCAACTGATCGGTAAAGATCCGCCCAAACTACTCTATAAACGGATCTATATATTTCTTCTTAGTTTTTATATAAAATTGATATATATATATTTGTATCGTCTTTGGCAGTTTGGCAATTTACTTTGAGCTTTGCTTGACTGGTCTTGTACCATTTTTTGCTTTCATCACCACTAACTAATGAGTTAACAAGTGTTTTATCACCATATTTTTGTTTATTTGTGAGGCAGATTTTAAGTTATTTATATTATTGGTATTGGAATAATTAAAATATTATATATTTTAATTATGTATTTCCTATATTGTGCGAGTTTCAAAAAGAAAAGGAAAAAAATATGAGTCATACAGGGAAAACTAAAGTCATTGTTTCTGAATTTTTGCAGGAAAGGGTAAAAAAAATTGGGGGGAATTTTTGAAACAATTATGTTATTTAATATAATAAACTAATTGACTGATATTAATTTTAATTATATTATTGGAAGAAGAAGAAGAAGAAGAACAAGATGAAGATAGGAAATCTGAAAAGAGATGAAGAGAAACGTAACAATAACCGATTAATTGTATATGGGTTTTGGAATTCAGTACGATATTTAAGCCATCCGAAAGAATTGCGTAAGCAAATCGATGTATTTAATTCTAATCGACTTTGCTCACCTGATTTTCAAATTGATCGGGTTCACGGGCTGAATTTTAAATCGAAAAGCGGCTAATTTTGAATTAAAAAGATGGACTTTATTGTCTTTACATAGATATATAAGGTATTGATTATAAAATTAATCATGTGTAAAATATTATAAAAATATTATTAATTAAATTTATTCACGTAAATCGTAAAATAAAAAGATTGACGAAAGGCACAATATATCATTTTCTAAATAATAATAAATGGGATTCTTATTGAGTAAAAAAAATTCTGGTCTTTTTATGTTAGGTTATATATTGAGAAAAATTTCAATCGAATTATAATTGCGACTTATATATTAGATAAAATTATAAAATTAATTATATATAAAATATATTAAAAAATATTATTAATTATTATATATTAAAATAAAAAGATGGGCGAAAGTCACAATATATCATTTTCCAAATAATAATAGATGGGATTCTTATTGAAAAAAATTCTGGTATTGTTCTTTCAGTCCTAAACTCAAAGGCTGAAGCGGAAGAACACTGAAAAGCCCTTCACTGTTAGTTCTCTCAAATCTCAGCCACCGACGAGCTAGCGGCCAGCAACCGTTTGTAACCGGAAATTTCTCCATCCATTACCTCCATTTGCGATCAATTTCTTGGTAAGCGCTCTGATCTATCCTTTTTGGCCTCCGTTAATTGATCCTCTATTTTGTTTCATTTTATATTTATTTTGTTTGTTCATTCTTAATCCCATCTCCTCCAAATTCATTGAAGGTTTGCTTCCTTCTTTTTTCTTGGTAAAGAAATAAGAACAAAATATGAGGTTTTCTGAGCTCTTTTTCTCATCAAGTGGGGTTTATTGTTTATTAGGTGGCTGAAAATTATAATTGGTATTAGGTTGGCTGAGATTAAATCAACGGCTGTTGCTCAATACCCTTACTTTAGATTTTACAATTTATGGTGGTAGGATTGTTTCTATACGATAATTTGATCCTTTTGTATGGTTTGATTTTATTACACTGATTTCTGACTTTTTCTAACTTATTCCAATGGCATGGAGTTATATTTTGGTTTTTGAATGTCAATCCCATATCAGGCTTCAACCATCATTTACTTTGACAAATGAAAAATAGGAGACCCACAAATTAAAAAGAAGCGGCTTTACTATTAAAAATATTTATAAAGTACTTGATTTGTGAATGTATACATGTCTTGGAAAGTATTTATACTTATTGACGCTGCCATTTCTCTAGTGTAGTTACTCTGCTGATGTAATGTAATAACCCAACAGGTAAAGGGGATACTAGGTGTTTACGATTTAATGAATTAATTTGTGGGAGTAGTTGTTTGCCTTTTACTATGTTTTAATAAATCAATTCTAAATAATTGATCTCTTTACTATGTAAGTTCTAGTGCTTCTAAATATGTAGCGCGATAATGAAGCAAACTAGTTGGATATTAACACTACCACTACCTTTCTGTTGCGCTTTTCTTAGCTTTATCTGCATTAATTTTGTGTACTTTTAATGTTTCCTATGGGAAAAAAGGAGTAGCATGGAAGTGAATTTATAATCATAATTGTGTGTCTTTTTTGGGCCTTTATCTTCTTATGTTTTGATTATATCTTATGTTTTGATTATAGAATTGCATAGATGTTATGTTAAGTCAATATAATGGTTAATCTTTGTTGAAGGAGTATAAAGTGAAGATAAGAAAAGCTCAATGACAAGGAGAATTGAAAAGCATGCTAGTTGTTGTTCACCTATGGAATATATTAGTATATCTTATTAAGCTCAGTGTCTGCATGCTCGACCTGTCTTCTTGACCTGAATCTGAACATTTGGAAGAAGCTTTCATTGGAAGGTGTTAGAGAAATTGATGAGGCATCATTCGGGTCTTTATTTTCCTAACATGCTCTTTGAAAGCATGATGCTATCTTCTATGATATGTTTGTGTCAGATTTGCCTAGTAGAACGTATACATCTGGGAATTTCAATTTCTTGAGCACTTTATAGTGTATTCAGTGCTAGAAATTAGATGCCCCTTTGACTGCCAAGGGCCTTGACGTAAGCAATATATACAGAGAACATTTAATTCAATACCTTATTTGAATGCTCTTAGTTCATACATATGAAAGCTTTGTCCCTTGGTTAGGTTTGGAATATTTTTTGAAAAGAAGCTCTACTTTTTGTGCTTTACTTGGAAACTATCCCACCTACTGTTCTGCAAATCTATTTTGTTGGTTAAATAGATATTATAACTCCATAGTGTTATTTGATTATAATCATGAGTTTGAAGAGTGGTCAAGTGTTTTTTTTAAACTGGTCTACTGAGGGATTGAATATTGTTAATAGAAATGCTTGTCATTAGATTTACATAATGGCCAATGACTATATCTTGTTTTTTATTCAAACTACAGTCAATTCTTTTGTTTTCTGTGCCTTCACTGTAAAATAGTTTTGTTTCTCTAATATATTTCATTTGTTATGTTGCAGTTTGAACTTCTGAAAAGTTGCTCCTACATCATGGTAAATGCGATCAAAGGACTATATATTTCATGGTAAATTTATTTCTGACAAAGATTTTACTATTAACGTTCATTGATCATCATTTTATGTACGTTTTGCTCTTACGTTAGTGAATCATGTCTTGTTATTCTGGGGAATTGTGTATGAGGAATGACTGATTTAGCAACAAAGAAAACATGCATATCGGTTAAGTTAATAAGGTGAAAAGAAAACTTAATAATTTGGGATGTGAAGAAGTGGAACTTTTAAATTGTCAACCCCTAGGGGTTACTCAAGCCAGGTAGTGAGGCATTGTAAATGCAATCCAAACTCAAAAGGGTTAGTTATAAAATAAATAAATCCCTAAACCCGTAGATGTTGATATTGGGATACGTGAATTACATCAGATCTATTTCTTTTATGTTTTCTTTACCAAATAATTGTTTGTTGGTTATCAATTCTACGATATTACTGCTTCCTTTCGTGATTTATATTTCATCAATGTCTGTTGCATGTCTCTGCTCCCACACCCCTAGTCTGCTCTCACTCATAGAATCTACTGATGCTCCCTTGCAGTGACATACCAATGGCTCAATTCATTATTAACATGAATGCAGGATTACCCCAATCACAGAAGTTCATAATACATGTCTTGGATAATACTCATCTGTTTGTTCGATCTGATATGGCTGGAAGTATACAAGATAAAATCTCAGAGTTTAGAGAGCAGAATACTTATGAGAAGCCTGCTTGATTTTTAAAACAAGTTTATATCACTTGCATCCTGAAGATGCTTTGAAAGCATTTACGATGAACCAGATCATATTTTAACCTTTTATCTGTCTGATGTTGTGATTGCCGTCTGCTGATACTAGTCTACATATTATGATCAATGTTGCTTGTCAGTATGATTATGGACATATTTAATGGATAATACATATTCATGAAAATTCGATACACTTTACAAGAAGTACATTGAAAAATGATTATTTTGTTATATTTTGATTATATTTCTGCAATACTTGCACTTATTTCCAAGTAAATTTTACTTTTGTAAATTTTAATTTTATTTTTTATTTTTGCTTATAGTAAACAAAACATATAGAATTTCAACATCTGTATAGAAACTTCTCATTTATTTATTAATTTTCTACTAGTATTAAGGTTTATGTAAGACAATCCTAGGAGTATAAAGAATTGTTAATAGTGGTACCTAGGTTCAAAAGAGAGAGCCTTATTTGTAGTATTTACAAATTTTGATGTTATATTTTTATTTTATTTTTACCTTTGAGCATAATGATTGTTTAGTTTAGCAATATGACATTACAATAAATTGGAGTAGTTGGTAACCTGTGTAATGTATTTTAATAATTTATTAGACATTCATGTCAAAAAAAAAACAATTCATAATTTAGTAATTATTTTTAACAACATTAATCAAATAGCGATATTTGAGTTTAATTGGAATACTAATTCTTAATAATTTTTTGTGTTAAATTAAATTGATTATAGTAATATTTGGAAAAGAAAACTTACATTATATATTTAAATTAATTAATTTAATAATTTAATAATGATACTTTTCAAATTTTTAATTGACTATATCTAAAAATTGAATATCTTAATAAAATTATAATAATTAAATTATCTTACATAAAATTAGTCAAGATATATTATCTTAAACAATTTTTTTAATAAAAAATATTATAATAAGTTTGGTAGAACAAAAAATAAAAAATATTTTAGACTTACATTCTCTTGTTAGAGAATAAAAATATAGCATTATTTATGTGTATCATCATTTATGTGTATTTATATAAGAATAGAAGAATATATGAGTTATCAAATTAAGTGAGTTAACTCAATTAATTAATTAAGAGTGGACTCAACAATTTTTTCAATTGATTTGATGATGTCATCATTTAATAAATTTTTATAATTGATTGATTTGATTTGATGATGTCATCATTTATGTGATTTATATATGAAAAAGTCTAGGCAGACCGGTTTATTAGACCGGAAAATAGGACATTTTCAGGTTTTTTTTTTGCTTGTGACTCTTAAAAAATGTATAGTATTTATTCCAACATAAATTTTTACAAAATATAGTGTTTTAGGTGTAATTTGGATACATATACAAAAACAAGGTTATACAGATTACACCTAAATATAGTGTCTGTATAACTCTATTTTTGTATATGTATTCAAATTACACCTAAAACACTATATTTTGTAAAAATTCCTGTTAGAATAAATACTATACATTTTTTGAGAGTTACAAGCAAAAAAAAACTAAAAATATCCAATAAAAATGTCCATATAGAAGCACTCTTTATATATAAGTATTGATATAAGGAATGAAGGATTGATTCCAATCCATTGAAATTAGTGATGTCATTTTGTAATCAATTGGAATTAATGATATCATCTTTGTATGTGTATTAATATAAAAAAATTGATTGTGATTTGATAATAAAATTGTGATGTTAAATTTAAAGATATTATCTCATTTTATACTATCATCGATAAAATGAGTGGTTTTTAATGACTAATAGTACTTTTATATGTGAGGGAGGAAGTAATTTTTTTTTTCTTTACGAATCTAAATATTGGCAAAAAAGAAAAATTCAATCGAAGAATATATACCAAGTTGTTGGCTCTCCTCAAATGCACCTTCCTTTATTTATGTTTTTAGTATCCAAATTAATCGAGTGTTTGATAAATTTCTGTAATAAATTTGTGTTGCATAATAAATTACATAATTACTATAGAATATAATGGTGGTGGTTGGTTGGTATTGAGTGGTGGTGAATGATGCAGTGAGTGGTGGTGGTGGTGGTGAAAGGTGGTGATGGGTGGTTGAGGGCGACGGTGGTGGTGATGGTGGTAGATGGTTGGAGGTGGTGGGTTGTGGTGGTGGTGATGGTGATGGTGGGTTGTGCTGGTGTTGAATTGTAAGACCCCAACTTTTATGAATAAAGATTAATTTCTCTCGAAATATATTTTTGAATATTATGGTGTGGATATAATATAATGTTATAGTTGTGGGTAATATTTATAAATTTTGTAAAGTAAGCAAGTGATTATATAATATTCGATTGGTCAGGGAATATTCGTACGACGACACAATCATTGATGGACCCCACAACGGAAGTATTGTCATAGTAAGAAAACGACAGAATTATCTTTTTATAAAAATAACGACGGAAGTGTTACCGTTAAAACTGTTGAACTACTTGGTAGTAAAAATATAGTAATACGCGTGGTTGTATAGTAGCACACGGTATTTATTATTGATGCTTACGTGAGAAGTCACTCAGTTATACTCAATTATTGTTACAGTAATTGATGCATCATATCTCTCATATTATTGATTCGATTATTGTCACAGTATCATCTGCATAATATGATATATAATTAAATCAATAATTGAGACGACAAAAGTTATTCATATTATTAAATTATAATATTTACAATGCCTAGAAGTTCTGTCAAAGAGAGGTTTGGTCATCTAATTGCGCGCCAATAAGGAGAAATCCTTATCGGAAAGCCCCCTCTTTCCTAAGAACGACCTAGTTGTTAAATATTGTGAGTTATAATATTAATGATGAATAAGTTCGTGTTGATTAAAGATGAATTTGATAATTCCTATTATGTGGATTAGTGTTAGTGAAAATCGGCATTTATTTCGATAATAATTGATGTCTGGAAGTTATCGGGTAATTAATCGGATAAATGAGCAATTAATTGCTATTAATTCACATGATTATAACTATTTATTCACATGTGTGTACTATTGAATCATATTCATTTACTATTATGGGAGTTGGTGCAAGATTGATAATACTTGCATGACTAAATTAAAAATGGAGGTATAGATGGTGGTATTATACTGTAATTCGTATTTTCACATGTCTAGAACTATTGATTCACATGATTTACTATTGATTCACATTATTTACTATTAGGGGAGGTGGTGTAAGTTTGATAATACTTGCAGGACTAAATTAAAAAATGAAAGAAAAGTTAAAGGTATTGTATTGTAATATTTTGAGCTCCAAAACGTGCAATTATCGAAACTATATTTTTCTATAAATAGAAGCTCATTCTTCCTTCATTTATCATCCAATTCACTAAAGTTATAGAGCAAATATTATAGAGAGAAATTATAGAGAGAAAGAAGAAGAGAAGTCTGCTACCTCACTATTCCAGTATCCAGTATTCTTTTGAGGTAAGGGGTATCATTTTTTTCGTATTCATGAAGAGAGCTTCTTTTATTCCATTATTTATTATTATGTTGGAATAACCTGTCTATGCGAAGTACCGCATACATGGTGAAATTCTTCTGTTATTCCATTCTTTATTATTATGTTAGAATAACCTGTCTATGCGAAGTACCGCATACATGGTGAAATTATTATGTTATTCCATTCTTTATTATTCTATTGGAATATCCTGTCTGTGCGGATTACGCATGACCTGGTTCATTCTTTATTATTATGTTAGGAATATTCTTTCTGTGCGTATTAAGCATGACCTAGTTCCATTCTTTATTATTATGTTGGAATAATCTGTCTGTGCGAAGTACCGCATACATGGTAAAATTCTTATGTTATTCCATTCTTTATTATTCTGTTAGAATATCCTGTCTGTGAGGATTACGCATGACCTGGTTCCATTCTTTATTATTATGTTGGAATATCCTTTTTGTGCGTATTACGCATGACCTGGTTTCATTATTTATTATTCTGTTGGAATAACCTGTCTGTGCGGTCTATCGCATGCCTGTTGAATTCTGTTGTTATTCCATTCTTTATTATTCTGTTAGAATATCCTGTATGTGCGTATTACGCATGACCTGGTTCCATTCTTTATTATTCTGTTGAGAATAACCTGTCGGTGCGGTCTATCGCATGCCTTGTAAATTCTTCTGTTATTCCATTCTTTATTATTCTGTTGGAATAATCTCTCTATGTGGATTTTCGCATGCATGGTGAATGATCCTTTGTATTCATTCCTTATTAAATTGTGGAAATGATCTTTCTACGTGGATTACAGCATGGCGGGCGAGAAATCCATTTGCAGTTTCATATATTCTATTATACTCAGTTGGTTAAATTTTTGACTTTATACTCCATAAAATTAGTAGAATATCCTTGATATTTGTGCTTCATCCAGTATCTTTTCATAAAAATATTCTTCTGAGCATTCTTGAATTTTACTCCACAAAGAAGTATCATGTTGACAATTTAGACGTTATTGATTTCAAGATAAATTAACTTATAAATCTTTAAAATTTATTCTTGAACTTGTTTTATTGAATTATTATGTCATTGTCATCATCCTCATGCTTATATTGTGATGAAAGTCATCTTTGGCTTACGTGCATAGATGGACTCGATATGATTATGACTAGGGATCATTCGGTATAATCATGACCTGTAATGTATAAATGATGTGGTAAAAGTCCTCAGTGGCCTGTAGTGCAGTGATGGACAATTTTTAGTATGATTATGACCAGGGATTATTCGGTATAGTCATGACCATTGATGATTTAATGAATATCATTGGCCCATAGTGCATGGATGATTCGATGATGTAGTTTATTTATTAAGCTGAGTCTCAGCGATAAAAATTGATGAAAACGTTTTAAATTATAGAAGATAGCAGGTATCATGCTCTACTTGACTCTTCTAATGGATTGCTTATTCCGTTGCAGTTAAACTTGATGTCTATTGTATTTTATTAGTTTAACATTGTTGAAGACTATTGATAATTTATTCTACATTATCATAGTCATAATATTTCTTACTGGGCTAGTTGAGCTCACTCTTTTTACTTTTATTGTTCTCTTTAAGAAATGAGAACGTAGCTTGGACTAGTCGAGGAACGGAGTGATGGTCCGAGATGATGTATTAGTAGTCCTCACTATTCTATAAAATAGTGTGACAATAAATGTAATAAGGACTCTATTTGAGAGTGAATATTGTCTAGAAGACAATATTTCTGTTTAAACTCTCAGCTATGTTTTGTTGCATATTACACGACGGTTGTATAATTAAGTTTATATTTGTATTTTGTACCATGTATTTGGCGGCTCAAGATAGGTGATGTATACCTATTTTGGGGGCGTCACATGAATGGTGGTAATGGATAGTGAATGATTGTGGGTAGTGGTGGTGGTTAGCGATGGTGGGTGGTGTAGTGAGAAAAGTGAAGTGAATAATTAAAAATAAGAAATTAAAATAGTGAGGGTAAAATAGTAATGAAGAGCCTCTTTGCTAAAAAGAGTTAGCTCAATGACATTTTTTTAATAGGCAAAAAGAGGTTTAAAAATTCAATTGAAGAATATATACCAAGTAGTTGGCTCTCCTCAAATGCACTTTCCTTTATTTATGTTTTAAGGCAAATGGAGATCTTATATAAATTAAGGGTTATTTACACTTCCTAGTACATTTTAAAAAATAATTACAATAAAAGTGCATACAGAAAATATTTACATAATTAATATATTTTTAATATTTTATTTACAAAATTAGTGCATTAAATAGAAACATAATTAGAGATCTAGATCTATTATCGGGATGAATGGAGGAACCTTAAGAGAGGTCTTTGAGACCTTTGAAGATGTTTTCACTACTATACATTCTCAGAGTCATGGCGTCGAAACTTAGTTCCTCTGTTTCTTCCCTATGAATCTTCTCTCCATTTTCTCTCTCCTCTTTCCCACTACTTTTGCTCATCGTCATTTTGCAAAATAAACAACTTGATTGAATCCATAGCTCGATTATGAACCAATTTCTGCACACAAAAATACAGTTTAATTGAATCGTACTAGTCGATAACTTGATTGATCGTTTTATTATTGATTTGTTAGACTAAATAAAGAGATTTTTTTATATTAACAAAGGTAAGCAATTTAGTTCTATTGGGTTATCAATTAATTATAAAAAAATTTAAGAATAGTTTCCAAGTGTTGACACGAATTTTTTCTCTTCAACATGTGCAACCATGAACAATTTTATTGGGTTCTGTAATGGTCGTCGTCGGTACATTTTTTTCGTAGTGCAGGTTGATAGTCAAACCTTCATACAAAGGTAACCAATTTAGTTTTATTGGGTTACCAATTAATTATATAAAAAAATTTAAGAACAGTTTTCAAGTGTTACCTGGATTTATTTTCTTCAACATGTGCAACCATGAACAGTTTATTGGTTTCTGCAATAGTCGTCATCGGTGCATGTATTTGTTTATGGTGTAGTTGGTAACCAAACATTCATACAGAGGTAACCATTTTAGTTTATGTGGGTAACCAAATAATCATAAAAAAAAATTAAAACAGTTACCAAGTATTACATGTATTTAGTTTTCTTTATCTTGTTAAACCTTGATGATATCAGATAGTAGTCGTGTGTTTTTTCTCTTACTTAATGTAAGAAGAAAAAAATACAAAATATTATTCAATATTGTATAGCACAATCTCGGTTATCTTACATCAATGAAAAGGTGCAGTTGGTAGTCAAACCTTCATACAAAGGTAATCATTTTAATTTTTGTGGGTAACCGAATAGTCATAAAAAAATTCATAAAAGTTACCAAGTGTTACATGTATTTGTTTTTTTATCTTGTTAGACCATGATGGAATCAGAGAGTAATCGTGTGGTTTTCCTCTTACTTAATGTAAGAAGAAAAAAATGCAAAATATTATTCAATATTGTGTAACACAATTTCGTTTACCTTACATCAGTAAAAAGGTTAACATATGTTTGTTTATTGGTTACTCACAGTAAACATCCATCGTTTACTATGACAATTAAAGCATTAAAAATAATACAATATTGTGAATGGTGACCAAATCTGTGACGCTCCCAAAATAGGTATACATCACCCATCTTGAGTCGCCAAATACATGGTACATAATTCAAATACAAACTTAAATATACAACATGAGCTGTGAGTTTTAATACAAATATTGTATTCTAGACAGTATTCAAACTCAAAAATAAGTCATCAATACATTTATTATCACACTATTTCACAGGAATAGTGAGGACTACTAATACAATCATCTGGACCGTCAATCCATTCCCCGACTAGTCCCAGCTATATTCTCATTTTCTGAAGAGAACATTGAAAGAAAGGGTGAGCTCAACTAGCCGAGTAAGAAATATTATGATTAAAATAATGCAGAATAAATTATCCTTAGTCTTCAACAGTATAACAACTAATAGAATAAAATAGACAACAAGGTTTTAGATCAACAACTGCAACGGAATAAGCAATTCATTAGAAGAGTCAAGTAGAGCATAAAATCTACTATCTTCAATGATTTAAAAAGTTTATCATCAATTTTATTGCTGAGACTCGGCTTAATAAATAATTCCACATCATCCCTGCACTACGGCCAAGGATATTCATTAGTATCACGACCACAAATTATTCATGCACTACGGGCTAAAGATAATCGTGTTTTCATCAACGGTCATGATCATGCCATAAAACAATTCATCTTTGCACCCTTGGCCGAAGAGAATCCACTGGCCATAATCATACCAAAAATTGTCCATCAATGCACTACGGGCCAATGAGGACTTTACCACATTATTTATAATATTACGATCATGATTATACCGAATAATCCTTGATCATAATCATACCAAGTCCATCTATGCACTACAGGCCACAGATGTACTTTCAACATAATATAAACATGAGGATGATGACAATTACATAATAATTCAATATAACAAGTTCAAGGATAAATTTTAAAAATTTATCATTTAATTTATCCAGAATTCAATAACGCTCAAATTGTCAACATGAAACTGCTTTATGGAGTAAAATTCAAGAATAATATTGTACCAAAAATGATTTGGACCGAAAAACGAATAATTTTTATCATGAATAGTACCCCAGGTGAATAGTACCCGAGTGAAGATCCCGTGAATAGTATTCGGCATAAAAAAGTTAAAACTTATCAAGAATGCTCAGAATAATATTTTCATAAAAAGATACAGAATGAAGCGCAAATATCAAGGATATTCTATTAATTTAATGGAGTATAAAAGCCAAAACTTTAACCAACTGAATATAGAATTCAAAATCTGAAACGAAATAATATTACTTACATACTACAGAGTATGAAAGAAAATATTACTTCAAGCGAATATTGAACAAAAATAATATCCCTTACGAATATTGAACGAATATAATATTTCTTATGAATATTAAACGAATATAATGTTCCTTACGAATATTAAACGAAAATAATATTCATTACGAATATTGAACGAAAATAATATTCATACGAATACGAAAACTAATATCTCTTCAGAATGTGAAATAAATAATACCGCTTACCTCAAAAAGAAGAGTATTCCAACTGGTATAGCGGACATATTCTTGAAGAAAACTTTCACTATTTTCTACACTCAAAGCTTTCTAAAACTCGAAAGAAATACGCTCAATATTATAGAAGAAGAATTCTCTGATTTTGGTGTGATTTTTAATTCTAAATAAGCATCCTATTTATAGGAGAATGGAAAGGATACTATTTGAAATATCTCATGGACTGCAGAGTTTTATAACTCACGGACTGAATTCATATGCCAGATTTTCAATAATATTCACTAAAACTAAATTTTATAATATATATATATATATATATATATATATATATATATATATAACACATGCTATATCGGAAAATCCCACCACCAGTGAATCATTTTTCAAATTCCTCCCCACAAAAGTCCTCCTACACGTGCCCCACCTGTTGCCTCCACCCACATATCACCATCACAGGTGGATCCCATATAATATATATACAGAATAATCTTCTATCGATTATTTTAAAAAATGGGTAAATGGGGTCCATAAAATAATCAACATTTACACAAATACTTCATAAAAATTCTCCTCAATATTTTTAACAACCTTTATTCATATTAATATAACTCACAATATTAACAACCGGGTCATTCCCAGGAAAGAGGGGATTTTCAATAAGAATTTCTCCCTATTGGGGCGCAATTAGGTGACCAAACCTCTCATTGACAGAACTTCTAGACATTGTTAATTATGCAAATAATAATATGAATAACTTGTCATCTCAATTATTGATTTAATAATATAAAATATTATGCAGATGATACTGTGACAATAATTGAATCAAATAACGTGAGATACTATGCAGCAATTACTGTAGCAATAATTGAACAAAACTGAGTGACTTCTCACGTAAGCATCAATAATCAATACCGTATGCTACTATGCAACCACGCGTATTATTGTACTTTTACTTCCGAGTAGTTCAACAGTTTAACGGTAAAACTTCCGCCGTTATTTTCATAAAAAGATAATTCTGTCGTTTTCTCATTTCGATAGTAATTTCGTTGTGGGGTCTACCAATGATTGTGCTATCGTACGAATACTCCCTGTTAAAATGAATATTTCCCGACCAATCGAATATAATATAACAACTTGCTTACTTTACAAAATTTATAAATATTACCCGCAACTATAACATTATCTCAAATCCACACCATAATATTAAAAAAAATATTTCGAAAAAATTAAATCTTTACTCATAAAATTTATGGGTCTTACAATCTCCTCTCCTTATGAAATGTTGCCCTCAAAATTTACGTACGTACCTGGTATGCCTGAACAGATGAGGATACCTCGTCAGATTCTAACTCTTAAGGTATAACCTTTGAGCGTAGAATATATTCCTTCTTATTCAAGATTTTAACAGGTATCTCCTCATACGTTAAATCTTCCGCTATCTCGTCCTGTTCTAATTTAATAATGTGGTTCGGGACATCCACATATTTACGTAACATTGATACGTGAAAAATGTTATGAACACGTAACATATTTAGCGGTAAAACAAGTTTATAGTCCACAGTTCCTACTCGATCGAGGATTTCAAATGGATCAATAAATCGAGGGTTGAGATTTCCTCTCTTCATCGACTCTTGCTTCTAGAATAACGCCCTCTAGAACCTTCTTTATCGTGTTCATCAGCTTCGGGTCTGTAGCTTGAGCGGCTTTAACTTTATCAATTAAAGTCGATTTTACTCGTATATTCATTATCTTTACATATGTTCGTATATTCGCACTCATAAACGCATACGATCTTCTACTCAACGCGTCAGCTATCACGTTCGCTTTTCTAGGATGGTATTGAATGGTATGGTCGTAATCTTCAACAGCTCTAGACAACGTCTTCAGCGCATAATACGTTTGTTTTGGGTGAAGAAATACTTGAGGGTTTTAGAAATGGGTTTTGTATTGAGGTCAATACAAAATTCGATTTCATGCTCTGGGGTAGGCCAGGAAGTCTTCAGGGAATATGTCAGGAAATTTATTAACGATTAAAATATCATTCAAAACTGTAACTCTCATCCTAGACTTGGATATCACGTCACATTGATACCTATCAACTTGCCACCATTATTCACAGGGTCGCCTAAGAAAAGTCTGGTTTCGGTGCATTTCACATAAGGAAGTCACTAGCGAAAAGCTCGGGGCTCTTTACTTATGGTTTGATATGACAATGATTGACTTTAGTGGTTTGGTTGCTTGAATTCGCATAATAGGTTGGTTAGGAATATGAAAGCTAACAACCTTACGCAAACAATCAATTTTAGCATGATGAGTAGTTAACCAGTCGATTCCTAAAATTATATCAAAGGCAAATATTTTCAAAGAGATAAGATTGACAGGTAACGTGAAAGTGTCGATTTAAATCAAACAAGATTTATAAACAGTGGAGGTAACGAAGGTTTCTCTCAATGGAGTTTCAACAGATAAGTCAAGGTCTAATTTTTCCAGATTTAAACATTGTTCGCAAGTAGGAGAAATAAAAGAGTGGGTAGAACCGGTATCAAATAAGGTATAGACTTTGTAAGAGTTTTGATTAACTTACTCGTGATCATAACTTCGTTCGGGTTCCTCGACAACCGCTCTCACTTAAACTACAGGCTTTGACTTGTCTGGAACATCCTTTGGCGTCACTATCCCAGGTAGACTTGACTTCACTACACGATAAAATTGAGCTATGTGACCTTCTCTTCCATAATTAAAACACGCTTTGGGTTGCTGCGTACAGTTTGGACAGATGTGTCCCTCCTGTCCGCATTTGAAACATACAACCGGTAGTCGTTCTTCTTCCTTTGAAACGGGTGTCGGTGTTGCTGTCTTTCCATCATTATTGAACCTTCTCTTCTTGAAATTTCCACTTCTATTATCTTGGCCATGATTACCACCGAAGTGGTTACCATTCTTGGCATGATAATTTCCCCCACGATGGTTATCATTGCTCCGATGGCCGTTGCCACCGGTATTATTATTATCTTGTTGTTGGTCGTTACCTTTTGGTTGTGCTGACTCGTTATCGCGCTCCACTAACTAAGCCCTATTCACAACATCTGAATATAAACAAAGTTTGTAAGAAATGCGGTATTGACGTATTTCGGGTGTCAAACCTAGCAGAAATATTCACGTCATTCTCTCCTCATTATCTATCAAATGGGATGCAAACCGTGAAAACTCCGCAAACTTAGCCTCGTACTGCGACACGGTCATATTGTTTTGCTCCAGCTTGATAAATTCCACCTCTTTCATGTGACGAATACTTTCAGAAAAGTACTTGTCGTTGAACAATTCTTGAAACTTCTCCTAAGACATCTTGAGTGCGTCAGGCTGGGTACGTTTTATAGATTCCCACCAATGATCTGCTTCTTCACGCAACATAAAGGCAGTGAAGGGAACCATTTGCTCCTCTGAGCATTCCAAGACATCAAATATCTTGGTGATCTGCTTTATCCACGTCTCCGCCTTAAGTGGTTTTGGCTTTCCCAAAAACTTCGGTGGTCCAGCTCCTTGAACTGCTTAGCGGTGACCAACCGTGGGTTGCCATTGATTCTACCTGCATTATAAACAGGAGTCTCTCTCGTTTGAATGAATTCTAAAAAACTCCTAAACGTACCATCGTTCGTCATTTGGTGGGTGTCGTTGTTTATAGGAGGATTATTGTCTTCTTGATGCACATTATCCTGGCTATTGATCAGCGGTGACTCAACGGTCTTATGTGCTCCATTGCTTATCTCAACATTTTCAGATGTCATTTTCAAACACTGCCACAAGACAAGGGTTAATTCACATGCCACATATTATCCCTATATTTTGACCGACCATTTAAATAACACATAAGCTTAGGTAGGTCATACTAGCGAAGTATTAACCTGTCTCTCCCCTCCTAGTACTTGTCTCATATCTCAGCCAGAGATCATATCCCTAAGCTTTGATACCAACTGTGACTCCCCCAAAATAAGTATACATCACCCATCTTGAATCGCCAAATACATGGTACAGAATTCAAATACAAACTTAAATATACAACATGAGCTGTGAGTTTTAATACAAATATTGTCTTCTAGACAGTATTCAAACTCAAAATAAGTTCTCAATACTTTTATTATCACACTATTTCACAAAATAGTAAGGACTACTAATGCAACCATCTGAACCGTCAATCCATTCCCCGACTAGTCCCAGCTATATTCTCATTTCCTGAAGAGAACATTGAAAGAAAGTGTGAGCTCAATTAGCCGAGTAAGAAATATTATGACTAAGATAATGCAGAATAAATTATCCTTAGCTTTCAACAATATAACAACTAATAGAATATAATAGACAACAAGTTTTAGATCAACAACTGCAACGGAATAAGCAATCCATTAGAAGAGTCAAGTAGAACATAAAATCTACTATCTGCTATGATTTAAAAAGTTTATCATCAATTTTATCGCTGAGACTCAGCTTAATAAATAATCCACATCATCCCTGCACTACGGCTAAGGATATTCATTAGTATCACGACCACAAATTATCCATGCAGTACGGGCCAAAGATAATCGTGTTTTCATCAACGGTCATGATCATGCCATAAAATAATTCATCTTTGCACCCTTGTCCGAAGAGAATCCATGGCCATAATCATACCAAAAATTGTCCATCAATGCACTACGGGCCAATGAGGACTTTTACCACATCATTTGTAATATTACGGTCATAATTATACCGAATAATTTCTGGTCATAATCATACCAAGTCCATCTATGCACTACAGGCCACAGATGACTTTCAACATAATATAAACATGAGGATGATGACAATGACATAATAATTCAATAAAACAAGTTTAAGGATAAATTTTAAAAATTTATCATTTAATTTATCCAGAATTCAATAACGCTCAAATTGTCAACATGATACTGCTTTGTGGAGTAAAATTCAAGAATAATATTGTACCAAAAATGATTTGGACCGAAAACGAATCAATTTTTATCATGAATAGTACTCCGGGTGAATAGTACTCGAGTGAATAGTACCCCGTGAATAGTACGTCGTGAATAGTAACCCATGAATAGTACTCCAGCATGAAAAAGTTAAAATTTATCAAGAATGCTCAGAATAATATTTTCATGAAAAGATACTGGATGAAGCGCAAATATCAAGGATATTCTACTAATTTCATGGAGTATAGAAGCCAAAACTTTAACCAAATGAATATAGAATTCGAAATCTGAAACGAAATAATATTACTTACATACTACTGAGTATGAAAGAAAATATTATTTCAAGCGAATATTGAACAAAAATAATATCCCTTACAAATATTGAACGAATATAATATTCCTTACGAATATTAAACGAATATAATGTTCCTTATGAATATTAAACAAAAATAATATTCATTATGAATATTGAACGAAAATAATATTCATACGAATACGAAAAATAATATCTCTTCAGAATGTGAAATAAATAATACCCCTTACCTCAAAAAGAAGAGTATTCCAATTGGTATAGCGGATATATTTTTGAAGAAAACTTTCACTATTTTCTACACTCAAAGCTTTCTAAAACTCGAAAGAAATACGCTTAATATTATAGAAGAAGAATTCTTTGATTCTGTTGTGATTTTCAATTCTAAATAAGCATCCTATTTATAGGAGAATGGGAATGATACTATTTGAAATATCTCATGGACTGCACAGTTTTATAACTCTCGGACTGAATTCATATGCCAGATTTTCAATAATATTCACTAAAACCAAATTTTATAATATATATATATATATATATATATATATATATTTATATATAACACATGCTATATTGGAAAATCCCACCACCCGTGAATCATTTTTCAAATTCCTCCCCACACAAGTCCTCCACACGTGCCCCACCTGTTCCCTCCACCCACATATCACCATCACAGGTGGATCCCATATAATATATATACAGAATAATCTTCTACCGATTATTTTGAAAAATTGGTAAGTGGGGGTCCATAAAATAATCAACATTTACAAAAATACTTCATAAAAATTCCCTCAATATTTTTAAAAACCTTTATTCATATTATTATAACTTGCAATATTAACAACTGGGTCGTTCCCAGGAAAGAGGGGGCTTTCCAATAAGGATTTCTCCTTATTGGTGCGCAATTAGGTGACCAAACCTTTCCTTGACAGAACTTCTAGACATTATTAATTATGCAAATAATAATATGAATAACTTGTCATCTCAATTATTGATTTAATAATATAAAATATTATGCAGATGATACTGTGACAATAATTGAATCAAATAACGTGAGATACTATGCAGCAATTACTGTAGAAATAATTGAACAAAACTGAGTGACTTCTCACATAAGTATCAATAATCAATACCGTGTGCTACTATGCAACCACGCATATTACTGTACTTTTACTACCGGGTAGTTCAACAGTTTAACCGTAAAACTTCCGCCGTTATTTTCATAAAAAGATAATTCTGTTGTTTTCTCATTCTGATAGTAATTCTTTTGTGGGGTCCACCAATGATTATGCCATCATACGAATATTCCCTGTTAAAACGAATATTTCTCGACCAATCAAATATAATATAACAACTTGCTTACTTTGCAAAATTTATAAATATTACCCACAACTATAACATTATCTCAAATCCACACCATAATATTAAAAAAAATATTTCGAGAAAATTAAATCTTTACTCATAAAATTTGGGGTCTTACAAAATCAACATTATATAGTAACCAAAATATATCTAATTAGTAACCATAAATCTGAAACACATTATTTCCATTCTTTTGGTAATTATTTTGTGGATGCACTAAACCTATAGAGGTATTCTTCCTCATCACTTTCAGTCTTTATGGAGCCTACTACAGATTCAACGGGTGAACTCAAATTCGAGTTAGGCCAGTACAACCCAAAACCATATAGGAAATCGTAGCCGCCATTGTTTTCCCCAAAAAGCTTTTCATTGTTGTTCTTCTTCTTTCTGATTTTACTAAATTCCATGAGTAAGTTGTCTTCAGAAAGAAAGTTAGGGGGAAGCCAAAACTCTCCGTCGTCCAAATCCTCTGCCATCTGAAGAAATCACAGGAAGTAAATATAAACACAAAGAATTAAAAATAAAATATGATATACAATTAAAAGTAAAAGCTTTGATTACCATGTGTGATGGAGTGGTTGCTGCTTCTTTAAGGTTGAATTATTATTATTATTAACCCCCACATTCTCTACTTTAATCAAGGCCCAATAAGAAGATAGTGAAAAGGAAGAGAAGAAGAACACAATGGTGCAGAGAATTGGTTTAAAGATTTTAGAGTGATGAGAGAGCAAAATCGAGGGAGGCAGAATGTGTATATATAAAGTGTTTTTCTTAAGAGAGAAGGGAAGAAACCCTAGGTTGATGGATTTTTTATGTCGCGCCCATTTTGCACTCTTTTTGTAATTATTATGTGGATGCACTAATCTTACAATTATTTTCTAATTGTTGTATAGTAGTGTAAAGAACCCATAAATTAATTGAGTGTTTAATAAAATTGTGTAATAAGATCTTATTAAAATAGAGGTTCTTTGTAAAATAGAGGCTGTTTTTAAAATAGAGATTAAAAGTAATAGAGTTATTTGATAACCCATCTTTTTTATATGTTTGAATATAACATTTTACTAATTTACCCTTATATTAGTTTATACAAACTTAAGATAAGGATACAAATATAATAAATATTTCAAGTTTAATAAAACATTATAATAATTATGACAATTTTTCATAATTATTATAAAATATAATGGTGGTGGTGGATGGTGGATGGTGGATGGTGGATGGTAGATGGTGGGTGGTGGTGGTGGTTGGTTGGGTAATGGGTGGCGGTGAATGATACGGTGAGTGATGGTAATGGTGGTGAAATGTGGTGTAGTGAGAGAAGTGAAGTGTAATTAAAAATATGAAATTAAGATAGTGAAGGTAAAATAGTAATGAAAAATCTCTTTTTTTTTATAAAAAGAATAAACTTAATATTTTTTTAAGAGGCAAAAAGAGGTTGGAATTTTTTTTATCAAACAATATATCCTCATACCGAGGTAAAGTCAAAATGAGACAATAAGAGGCTATCAAACACTAGTTAATTTGATTGATCTTCGAGTTAATCCCGAGTTAGTCTCAAAGTTTATCACCTTTATTGAGGGATAAATCAACTTTTGGTACCTGTACTGGGACACGACTTATAATTTGGTACCCGAAGCGAAAAAAGTTACAAACTGGTAATTGTACTTAAAAAATATTACACTCCATTAAACATTAGGGACATGACTTACAATTTGATACTCAAAGTAAAAAAAGTTACAAACTGGTGATTGTACTCGAAAAATATTACACTCCGTTAAACAGTAGGGTTTCATCTTTATTCTGTTTGAAAATTAGGGTTCTCTTCTTCTATCCTTATTCTTCTCTCATTCTTCTTATCTCGATTCTCCTTTGATTACTGGTTCCTATATATTTATTAAAGGGTTTTTAGTGTTTAATTGAAAGAATAAGTTCGTCTTGGAGTGGAATCGTAAATGAAATCGGGGAAGAAGATTGAAGTTCATGCAATAAAAATGAATGGATTACACCATAGTTCCCAAGTCGGTGCCACTATGGAGCAATGTTGCGAATGTGGGAGGTAAGGAAAGATGGAACAAAACATCGAGGATCTTCTTCGCGTCGACTTCGATCCTCTCTCTGTATGTTTGTCTCTCCTGTTGGATCAATCTTAACGATTATTTAAAATTTGGAAAGTCCAAGCACCATATTTCAATATTTTTTGAGTATAATCACCAGTTTGTAACTTTTTTTACTTCGAATACCAAATTGTAAGTCGTGTTCCTAATGTTTAACGAAGTGTAACATTTTTCGAGTACAATCACCAGTTTATAATTTTTTTCACTTCGGGTACCAAATTGTAAGTCGTGTCCCAGTACAGATACCAAAAGTTGATTTCCCCCTTTATTGATACAATGTTCATAATTTTGTCAATTTTTTTTATCATTTATTGTATTATTCCAAAGGTATACATGCATATATTAAAAATATATATAATAATAATTTTGATATGCCGATAAGATTATAACCTAGTGGTTAAGATTGATATATTGTGACTTTTAGTTGTTAGGTTCAAGTTTTACTTTGGATGAATTTATTTAATGAGATTTGATTGTTTATTGAAATATTTGATTTTTTCAAAATGTGAAACTTTCAAAAAAGAAAAATTCACATAAATACAACATTTCGATTTTATATTAATATATTATTCCTTGATGAACATTTGCCGTTATTATCAAAATTTAATATTTATGAATCTTATTAAATTTTAACCATAAAACTATTTTTAATCTTTTATAAAAATTGATGATTTTGTTTATAATAAATATTTGATTGAATGAAATAGAGGAAACATATAAATGTGTAATCGAGGGAAATCAAATTCTTTAGAAAAATTTAAAAAATAAATAAATTAAAGTAGTTGGCATTTGTTACTTAGCAATCCGGGTCGGGTTGTCTAAACAGCTCCATTAAAATATCCGGAAACTATCTCCTCTTGACATCTATCCGACTATCCCTATTCTGGCTTTGATTACATTCTCTATTCTCGCGGAGATGGCTCTTTCGCTCCAGTCAACCTGTTCTTCTTCTTCTTCTTCATCGTGTCTTAACTCTCACACCAGAGTCCCTCAGCCTTCTCTCAGGTTCCATCTCTATTATTTATATGCACTCACATATATAAAAATTACTGTGTTCTTTTGGGTAATTTGTTTTTTCTTTGGCAGCTGTGCGACTAAGGTTTTTGTGGGGCTAAAGCTTCAATCACCAAGTATCTTTCTTCTATCCATTTAATTGCAAAAGTCTTTAACTTTTTTAGTGTGTTTATAATATCTTGATTCTGGCAGATTCTTTCGGCACTGAAAGACCCAACTTGAATGTTGAATTTTACAACAAGGTGAATAAAAGCGTTGAATCAAGGTTTGTTTTTTGCTTGTTTTGGATTTTGGGTTTTCTTTTTGACCATTTGAAGGTCCGGTCTGGTAGTTAAAATACTCATTTTTTACTTTTTAATTTAAAATGTGTTGTCATTCATCATAAATTGTTAGGGAAGTAATACTCACTGGGTATATTGGAATTTATGATTAAAGGATATGATCATATGACACTTAAATTTATTATCTAATTTGTGGGAAAAATGAAATAAAATTGAAGCTTGGAAGTAAATTTTATTTCACCAGTTAATATGTATTTTTTTAAAATAGTTGTTGGGTTTATGCACAATGCTCAAATGAGATGCCTTGAAATTCTTATCGTGGTATCTGATAATTTTATGGCAAAAATATATTTGAGGGTTTATATGGGGATATAAGGTTAATAGTCCGAACTATACACTGACATATTCTTGAATTGCAGGATTTGTAAGGGTAAACCAACGAGAGCGCGTGTTGGAATGATGCCCATAGGAACTCCAAGAGTTCCCTACAGAACACCTGGTGAGGGAACTTGGCAGTGGGTTGATTTGTGGAATGCCCTTGTAAGTTATTACGGCTGATAATCTACTTTATGACCTTGAATCTGTTGACTTCTTAGATAGTCATGTTAGACAGTGGAAGAATGGGGTTTAGTCTTTTTGCACGACCCAATGTTAAGGGTGGACTATTTATTTTTCCTCCATGTGCTATATCTGTAGTGAGTCACTAAATTATTGCATTGCAGTACCGGGAACGGGTTATCTTCATTGGGGAAGAAATAAACGAAGAATTTAGCAACCAAATACTGGCGACAATGTTGTACCTTGACAGTATCGAATCTTCCAAAAGGATGTATATGTACATCAATAGTCCTGGTGGAGATGTGAGTTATTCGTCAATCAAGTTTTTTCTTATATCAAACTTAATGTACATTCTTCTTTTAGAGTCTACAGATCTAACTACTTTTTATAAAAAAATATTTGCTGGATTTCTCTCCTTATACAGCTTACGCCAACCATGGCTATCTATGACACAATGCAAAGCTTACAAAGTCCTGTTGGTACCAACTGTGTGGGCTATGCATATAATCTTAGCTGGCTTTCTTCTTGCTGCTGGAGAAAAGGTAAAACTTTTACCTCACAATGGTAAAGTAACTTCAGAGAAAAATATAACAGGAAGAAAGTTAATATTTGATACAATGCAGGGGAGCATGATAAACCATTTCATTATTAATGGAAAACGAATAACCTATCCCATCAATTCAAAAAAAATTTGCTCAGGGTTTTCGGTTTCTTCATGTTTCATTCAAAATCATATGATAGACTCAGTCGTGTAATAATTGAATTACATGGGACACTCTTAACTAAAAGAACTTTTGGTCCCTTCAGCATGTAAACTGGGTGCAAGAGTGATATTGCATTAATGGACTATTATGTTTCCATGTGTGATACTGCATTGCTTGATTGAAAACGTTATCCCTATTGGGTGTTAATGCCAATATTTATTGCTTCCTTGAATCTATCTCTGATTTTGTTTGCATTATGAAGGGAAATCGCTTTGCAATGCCTCTTTCGAGAATTGCCTTACAATCTCCAGCTGGGGCTGCTCGTGGTCAGGTTTGAATACTTCTCCCCTGTTCAGAAAAGTTAATATAGTTATAAATCTCCACCGGTGTAGTTTTCTTTGTCTTGTATGTGTTTATGTATATATATATACTTATATACCAGTCATTCACAGGCTGATGACATTCAAAATGAAGCGAATGAGCTCCTCAGAATTAGAGATTATCTCTTTAAAGAGTTGTCTCAGAAGACGGGCCAGCCTCCTGAGAAGGTATAGTTGAATTCTCACTAAACTCTATGATTCTTTTTTGCTTGATTGGTTTGATGAGTTGTTTCAGCTTTTTGTTACTATAGCTTTACATGTGTACAAGATTAAGATTTTCCCCTTTGATTCTTGTCAACCAAAAATGATATTAGAGCATATTGAAACGAGAATTTATACACATTTAATTTTACCCTTTTGCTAACTATGTCTGTCTGGATTCTTCAGTTAGTAATTTTTTCCCCTAGAGTCGGTAGTTTTTTCCTAAACTTTTATTTTGTGATTAAAATGTTAGCATTTCTTATTACATGTTTGCAGATTCACAAGGACTTGAGCCGGATGAAACGCTTTAGTCCTCAAGAAGCTCTCGAATATGGTCTCATTGATCGTATAGTTAGGCCTCCCCGAATCAAGGCAGATGCACCACGAAAAGATGCTGGAACAGGTCTTGGTTAGTGTTTTTGTTGTTTGTATACCAAATTGGCTGGTAGCTGTTATACAGTTCAAATATCTCCCAAGTTGATCGATCTTCTAATGTTATTCACAATTCTGTTAACTGTTAAGACAAATACATAAAGTTTCTGATATCATTAATCCTCCCATTGAGTGCTTAGAAAACCTTCATTTTTGCTTGGATTTATATTCACACTCGATTGATGTTTCTTAGTTATTGTCTCTCTTTTTTTCCTTTTTTTTTGAAGACATGAAGTCTTTGAACCTCTTAGAATTTTCAACTAATCCCATAGACACCCATTCCCCCCCTACTAGATCCTTGTACCAAAAAATCCAAAGCTTTTGTGGCTACCTCTTTGAGTTGTGACCTTCCAAATTTCCGTTCTTGCAAAGAGAACCGCAAGTAAATGAAATGATTTTATTTGCGAACTTTAAGTATATTTGTCCCTTAATAATATTTAGTTTAATCGTGGTGACATGATATAATGAAATTGACATTATGTCATAGTATACTATAATCTCTAAATAGTAATAGTCATCAACTTTACAATGGCTGCTGCCCTGACCGCTGCTGTGCTCATTTGCATTTCCTATCTCTTCAATTTGCACGCCCTCTATCTATTAACAACATATAAATACTTGAGAAGATTATTCATGTGACTTGAGAAGATTATTCGTGCGACGAATGATATTAGTGTAAAAAAAATTGTTAAATTCACAACACTTTTTCTTATTTTCACAATAAAAGCGTCGCTGTAGATATATAGTGACGGTAAAAACCGTGTTATAGGATTTATAACGACACATTTGTTGTGGATTTAACAATTTTCTAGTGTAAAATGTGGTTGATTTAACTCCCCTGTTACATATAAACAAGTGGGTGAGATTGGTGTTTCTTTATTAGGAGGCCAAGATGAGGATAACCCTTTATAACTGTGGCAGAGACTGGTTAAATGTTTAAGCTTTTAATATTCAAAATTGATATTTTTACAAGTAAAAATGATAGTTTTACAAGGTTCCTTCCACATGAATACTAAATGGGTCTCAAAAAAATAGTAAAAGCGGCACTGCTTAAAATGTTGGATTTAATTTTCGTTTGGACGGTGATAATTACAAAAACAAATTAATATGGATTTTTCTTTTATTTTCAATTTTCTCCACTTGCATAAAAGGGATAATTTATTACTTTTATATCAAAATTTGCAAATTCAATTGCCTGAACAAATTATCTAAATTGTAACTTCCACTTGCTAACTTGAAAGAATGGTTGGGGGCTTCTCAGGCCGAGTTATGGGTAACTACCAATTTAACATATAATTTCAATACAATTTCCAAACTCACTCCTAAAGTTTTCTAAAGTAAACTAATAAATCATGAAAATCGTCATTATAGATTCTAAAGTAAACTAATAAATTCTTTAATTGACTAAATTTAGTATAAAATATAATTAATGAATTCTTTAATCGACTAAATTTAGTATAAAATTTCCATGCAACCCTACTAAAATTCATTAGAGAAAAATGGAAATGTTGTCTCATTGGACTAGACTAGTTAAAAAAAAAATAAAAAACCCAGCACTTTTGAGGTTTGTATCAACAGGCAGATAAACCTGAAAATTTTACTAGCATTTTAGGACCTTCAGATCAAAACAAGGTAGGTCTTAGCTTACTGATAGTCAACTGCTGTAAAGATTCAAGACAATTCTTCCACAATGGCATAATTTTGGGAATATATAAATTCGGTGGAAAGAAGAATATAAAAATGGGTGAGGGAAATAACTTGAAAAAAAAAAAGTAAACACCAGCACTTGGATTTTAACTATGGTAAAAGACAACTTCAGGGAGAAATAAAACATCCAAATCATCCACAAGACCACAGCTGAACAGCTCGACCAACTAATCTTACTGTTAGACAAATAAACATAAATCCTAGAAGGATCTACCATTTCTGCACTAGGAAGATGAATGACTGCAGGGGTTGCAACAAAAGTTGTAGACTCAATCTTCTGTTTCTCTGGAGCACTCCGCAGAATCCCATTTTCTCTTTCTTTGGAGCATTCCTGCATATTCCCAGGGAAAAAACTGCCTACCATGATCTGATTTTTATCAACAAAGAAAGGAATCATAATCAAAATTCATATATGCAGACCTCAAGGACATCACAATAGAAAATTATTATCAGTGTTTTTCATATTATTCCCAGCAGGATTTGTATAACAGCAGAAAAATATTCCCCCAATGACCCGGTTTAGAGGAAAAGATAAGTCAGACCTGCACAGGATAGCCAGCTATAAGTTGACCATCAACACCACCCCCGATAACACATCCGTCTGGACCTGTTAAAGAAACACTCGACCATTCACACCTATTACTTGTACCACCATTTTCTATTGGCCTAAATGATCCATTCAAGGAGAGTATCTGAAAATGACCCTGAAACCGAAGGGGAAAGAGGTCAAATCTCCGTAAGTTGTTAATAACAACTGCTTCCAAATAATGATGGGCAACAACTAATTATCACGATGAAGGTTGATGCTTGAAAACATGAACAGTTAAGAGACTTGTAATCTTCACGGTGATTCAAATGACCATCGACCTTTCATTCACACAAATTTACATATAATGTGTCCTCTTGGCATATCAATTGAGATCCTTGTTGAGCATGTGACATTATCTTCATTGCGATATCCTTAATCAACCAAAAGCAAAATTACAGCTGTTTACTTAATGTGAAACTGTTGTTAGATAAAAAATAAAACCGTATAGATACAAGTTATTATGGACAGGAAAAGATGGTAGATGCAAGCTAAAAACTGTTTTGAAATATCCCTTGACAAAAAGTCCTCATGACATACTTTTCATCACTACTCTTATCCAATAATTTCCAAGGATGTAACCGGCAAACTAAAAATATGGTTGCCACATGGGAAATTCCAGCAAGAAAGATACCACAAGTAGACAAGTTTCGTAAGTAAACCTTGCGCTTTTAATTTTTAGTGTCAAATATAACATATATAAAAGTAATGCACTTATATTATATATTAATTATGTTGCGGGGCTGAGCAACAAATTTGAAATAGTTCCATTTTCCTTTTTTTACCCTCTAAGATTGAGGTAATTTACACCCACATATTTATAATTAAACATAAATAAATAAATAAATAACTTCTGTGGTTTATATTTCATATCCATAGTAGTAGTTTCAAATATTTGGTAAAACCAGTTTGCATATACTGTTTCAGCTAAAGGCAAATTATGACAAATATAGCACAATATTTCACTCAAAAGTTAAACAAATTACAAAGGAAATAAAAGATCAACAAAAATGGAGGAAGCTTGAATAGTGAAACTGAATAATCATAGGATGATTCAGTTTCAGCAAAAGCAAACGATTATTAATGAATATTTTACCTCTCCAGTTTTAACTCTGATTATATTGAAAGAGGAACGACAGGTAATAGAATTTGAAACCAATTCCCCTACAAAAACATGAGAAAGATGAGTTATATCATTCATACATACCATTCTCACTCTGTTCAAAATATTCTTCTTCCACTTTTAACAACACAAAACACACAATATTAAGTAGTGTGAAAGTCTCGACTGGCAAGGAAGTGTAAGTTCCCCATACAAACTGTGTGTCAAATATCTTAAAACCTAGCCTTCAGACCAAATTATCATGACACCCAACAGATGATTCACTACTAGAAGACCAAGCCAAAATAGAGTGCAATATAGGTAACAAACATTCCTACCATTCAGAGAAGTTACTAAAAAGCATCAAACTAAGTTGTTAGACACAATGTCACAACAATGAACCTCTACTAATTTTAGTAATATTACAAGAACTCGATACTACTGCATCAATTAGCTGATAACAACCAAAAACAACTAGCAATGACTTCCCCCTTTTGCAACAGAGGTGAATGGTGAACTAAGCCCAAGATTGCATCTTCCACATTTTTACACTCTTCCACTCTTCTTCCTATATCAACCGAAGTGGTGAGAATTGATAAGTTGCAAACGAAAGCCATAAGTTGGAGGTTCCATCATTCCCCACACCAGCTCTCAAGAATCCTAACCATTACTTTCTAACTACCATTAACATCAAGATCCAAGTTGACGCATCAATTAACAGGCCCCACATCTAATTAATCACTTAATTCCAAAACAAAACATGGGACACCCCAAATTGCACATCGAAACACATTGAATAGTTTGATATATATATATGGTAAGGTAATCTAAGGCATGCTTTAGCCAAGTTTTACTCCTCGGGTTAAGTTTTTTCATTTTTGGGTTTTATAAAAATAATTTTAAATTTTATGCAAAACTGCGTCATTTTATTAAGTAGCCAACTGCTTTAGATTACCTTTCTCCTATATATATATATATATATATATATATATATATATATATATATATATATATATATATATATATATATATATTAGTAACGAAAAATTAGATTAAAATTCGAAAAATATTACATTACCTAAAGACATATACCACCACAATTCACCATACCACCACAACAATTAATACATACTCAATCATTAACACATATCCAACCACCAAAACATCAAGCTAGTCGGTATTAATTTCAAGAAATTTCGGCAAAGTTTCCTTTAAAAATAGATATCCAGAAAATGCTAAACTTGTCTATAAAACTTATAATCATCAATACATATCCAAACCACCAAAAAAACCATCATTCCGTACTCAAAAATCATCATAACCATGTATAATTACTTAACTTTACAAAAGACGAAACACAAAAAATACAAACATGCAAAAAATAGAGAAATAACATGTTGAACATAAGACCCATTACTTTACTGCTTACACCAAGTATTCTTTACAGTTTACACCAAGTATCCTTCAATGTATACCTGAAAATATTTAAAATATAAAAAATATCAAAATATGTGAGTCAAAATAAAACAACTGTAAATCCGAAACATAAGAACCCTTACTTTACCCTGAATTATCATTTAGATTGATATAAGTAAGAATTTAGAGAAATTGTAACAATTATCAATTTATTTAGGAAAAAATATGGATGAATGTAGACTTACAATCAAATAAAGTATTCTTAGTACCATTTCAACAAACGGTTCATTTGCTTAATGATTTAACTAATAAATCTATATTGGTGGCAGTATAATGGTGTGTGAGTTTGATTTGCGAGTGTTTGATTGGTTACAATTATGTGTGTTTTTGCATGTATTGTGTGTTGTGTGTCTGGATGAGAAGTAGAGAAATATAGTCTTAGTCAAAGAGACTTTCACACCAGACAATTGTTTGGTCAGTGATGGTTTATTCATCGTCAAAAGTTGACAGGTCGGTACTGGATTGCATATCATTTAACTCTCTTAAAAGTCTTCTTCATCCCTTCAAATCTTCTCTTCATCACTATCTTAATGTCCTCGTATTAATACGACCGCACTTTACCCAATGAGTAGAATGTACAACCACCTAAATTATTCACATAAACAATAAATTTAACACTATTTATATTATAGGAATAGTAAAGTTATTTTGATGCAGTGACATAAAAGTAGATTTACTTGATTACGTCAGCCCCATCCACAAAGGTCCATTGTATATACTCTATCGTTCTCGTTGACAAATTCACTCCAATCCTACAAAGAATGAACCTCATTGTAAAATTAAAAGTTAAAAAGATTACATAATTCAGTAGAAATAAACTTGTTTAAACTATACCATTTACTTGTCGTAAGAATATTATAACAAAACTTGTGGGTAAACAATATTTGTGGTGCAATTCAACCCATCTTCTGGAAGGAGAACAGTAATACGATCCGAAGATGTGCATCTAGATAGTGCCACATAAAGGGGTCCATTACTAAAAACAGGTGTCCGCAAATCAATCCCAACGAACTTGATAGATTGTCCTTGGGCTTTATTGATTGTCATAGCATAAGTTAATCGGACAAGAAACTAACGTCTTGTCATTCCAAAAGGCAAGTCCAAAGATGTTGATGTCAATGATATTCTCGGAATGAAGACTGAATTGTAAATTTTATCTCCATTTAATATGCGAGCTTCGATTACCCTTGAGGCACATCTAACAACCATCAATCGCGTGCCATTACAAAGTCCATCTTTAGGTGCAATATTTCGTAATGGTATGATCAAGCCAATCACCTTCAGACATTTTATCTGCAACTAAAAAAGTAATTGTTTCTCTCGGAGTAATATTCAGTGCTGTAGCATTTATATCACTGACGTTGTCATTGCGAGCAGATAAAATTGTTCGTTTAGTGAGAAAGGTTGGAGTCACTATACCAACCACATCCAATTGTGGATAGATTCTAAATATCAATTCTTTTAGATTATGACACCGATTTATTGTAGATGGAAGTTACACAATTTCTTGTGGATTAGTCCCAATCTAAAAAATGAAAGTATAATTATTCACATGAGATTTAATTCAAAGCATCATGTTATAGAAATTCAATTCAAGGTTGAATGAAATATTACCTCCATCAAGAATCGAGCAAAATTAGTATTTTGAATGTCTGTGCGAGTTAATCGCATGTTTAAACCCAGAGTCAAAGCACATATATCTTTCCATAGTGAAGACCGTCTCAATAATGCACTCACAATTTGCTCGTGAACGCCTTTAGGAATAACAAGCAATATTTGTCGAAAGTCTCCACCTAGGACAACAGTGATACCTCCAAAAGGTCTTTTATCGTCTCTGATATCTTGAAGGTGTGATCGACTGCCTCAACACAGTATCGATGTTGCATAGGAACTTCATCCCATATTATCAGCTTTGTTTTTCTAAACAATTAGGCATGCATTGATTGTTTAGTGAACTCGCATATTGAATTATCTAGGGTTTCCAAAGGAATACAAAATGTCGAATGTGCAGTGCGCCCCCTACCAATAACAACGATGCAATACTAGATGAAGCCACATTAACATGTCCATCGCTACGCAAAAACGTTTTCCCCGTCCCAGCACCTCCACTCAAAAAGAAAGTAGTTGGTATGTTTTCACATATTGACGTTGTGAAAGCAGTATAAGCAGCAAGTTGTGCATCATTAAGGCCGTCAACATTAATTTGTGCATCATACTGTTGTGCTTCATTCTCAAGTTGGTGGTGTTCAAACAGTAATCTATTTCCAACTATTGCATTCCAACTTCCCGTTAGTTGTGGCATGGGTGGAAAGTCAACTAAACTCTTCCTCGACTCATGGAGCAATTGATTCATCAAATATAAGCCATAATCTTCAATATGATCATCAGTTGGATTCAAAATACCAAACTTAGTACGAATCTTGTGTGCTAAATCATCACATATATGTGCTAAGAATTGCTTCCACAATGCAAAAGGATGCGATAGAAATCATTCCGTTAGAATTATAGCAAATAGTCTCCTTAATTGATATCATGTTCTCATAATTGCAGCCTCTTGAAGACATTGTATCCATTCTTCATCATCTTCAAGAAGTCCTCTTGCAACACATGCTGACTTGAATGTATCATGCGTAACATTATTTACCGTGCGTAGCCAGTCAAATGAAGTAGGTCCTCTGACAACAGTTAGAAGCAAATGCAAATAAAACCGCTCACTTGAATTAGGGCTAGCAAAGTACATTCTACCAATTGCATAACCCCTTTGTCTTGGAGTCCATTTATCGATAGACTTGTTCCAAACAAATTTTTGTGGAAATTCCCAATAAGTTAATACACGGGTAGATTCATTTGTAGCGCAACAATCAAAAAAGCCAATTAGAGTTGTTTCTTGATGTGAACATTTAGAAATGATCGTATCAAAAGATTCAGCAGGGTTAAAGAACACACGATGCATCCTAGGCAAATGAAGTGCCAGTCTTACAACTGACGGAATCTCTTCATGTAAAGGATTACCAAACAATCGCCACGTAGCTTCTGGAGGTCCAATATACCTAGCATCAACATATTGTTGGATCTCATTAATTCCTCCAAGTACCATTGTTGCGCGATCATGTCCTTTATAAATATACTTGTGAATGTATTTTACACATCTAATTCCTGCACAAACTTCAACATTGATATGGCAGTTGAACATTCTTGATAAATACGGATTATGTGATACAACGTCTCTATTATCAATTTCTTGCCCCCTCGCGATGTACTTCTGACCAGTATTACAACGACGATAGACAGGATATCCATCGGATTCCATACTTGTTGATTCAAAAAATGATTGATGGTACCGCTTGGTACACACCCCATTTTTCATACGTGGTGCTTGTGGATTTCGAGCACCACATGGTCCATATACCATGTAACCTATGATTGTTTCAAAAAGCAATGGGTCAGTTTGACAATCTGGAAATTCAGCATAAACTACTCTGTCCACTTGAGCACATGTTTGAATTTTATCTGAACTATGAAGGAACAAAAGTGCATGCATGTGCGGTAACCCCTTTTTTGGAATTCAATTATAAAAATGTGCGCCACTTTTTTATCAAAGACGTTTGTTTCTATCTCTTTTGTTAAAAAAATTCGCTTCAACTCAAAAACACGGGACACTAAATCAGGACGGTCAATAGGGATCTGATTTGGAAATAGTGATTTAGTAATTTCAGGCCATTTGGGATTTGCTGTCATAGTTAGAAAAATATCTGGGTATTGATTATACCGCGTAATAGCCATTGAATCTTGAAAATTTTCAAACATATGTCTTGCACTACCAGTGAATGAAGATAGCAACACCATTCGTTGCCTAACTTGTTCAGGACCAAGCTCATCTGCACAAACATCTGTAAGACCTTGGTAGAGTTCTGCATGAAGCTTCGATTCAACTTGAAGTATGCCAACCGATTTTGTTTAGTAGCGGTACAAGCATCTACTACAAATTCCTGAAATAGTTTCCCAGCTCTCAAAATTGTTGAATACTCAGTGTCACGCTGGAACATTCGATAACTGTAATATTGCAATTGTGTCAGTCGAGTAGATGAAGGTCCACCTTGGGAAGCGTTCTAATGTTTCAAATCTAGATTCCATTCTAGCTCACCATAAGGGAACAATAACACATAATGCATGACAAATAGGCCGGATGACACTCATTAATTTGCATCAAACCATTATCCCCTATCAAATTAACATAATATCTCATTCCACTTGATTTAGTTCCATCTCCAGATAATATTACCGCAATCTCATCGGTTGTTGGGAGATTATATCGACGCTGGTCTGTTACAGAACTGTAGTGAAGATATGCCGGTAAATTCACCCCCGTCAATTCCAATTCACTTAAAATTATGTGAGCCTGCCGAAATTTCATAGGAAGTGGATTTACTTGCAATAAACAATCTTGTATGATTTTCAAAACATCTCTTCTCAAGTTAGGACTTTTGTTGCTGCGAACATCTAAAGCTGAATTAGAATCATAAATGTACAATTGAGAGTAAATTATTTCACACCCTGACTGTGGCATAAGCGATCCTATTCGATGGCGTAATTCTCCATGGATGGTGAATGTTCTAGGCCCCCTCCCGACAATTAATCTGTCATCCAAAGTAGCACCAAGACTCGTAAACGCATTAGCTGCATTATACTCTCGTGTGTGCTGACGAAACGATTTTGATTGTTTATAATTGTTGTCATACAATGCTTTAAGCATTAAAGGAGGTGCAATAAGTGAAGGTAGTCTAATTTTTCCTTGCAAACAACATTTACCAAAGAGAGGATTTGATACAGATGATTTTGTTAATTTTTCAGCAAGCAAGTGTAAGGCAGAACAATAAGGACATGTTCGATTCGAGCCGAGGGAATGACGATCTGGAATTTCATGGATTCGAGGATTAAATGCAACATCCATAGCTACATCTTCTACTGTGTAGGCACTACAGATAAAATTATAGATGTCATACAATTTTTAAAAGAAGAACATGAATGAGACAGCAAGTGTGAGAATAGAAAATTAAAACTTACATCGAACACCTAGTGCCTTCATTCGGATTATGCATTTGTTGGAGCATGTTTGTCATATACGATGCCCTTGGGGAACATGGGGAGAATGGTTCCAAGACTGTTGTTGTGCTTTTGTATAGGTTTTGATGAGGCAAGTCTTGAAGCATGGTAGTCACATGCGACACCCTTGAGATATTTGTTGGTGTGACTTCTTTAAGATTTTGAGGAGGATTTTCTTGATTCATGATGGCCACAGACAACCACCGTGAAACAATTGTTGTAGTATCTTTATTAAGATTTTGAAGCAAGGTGGTTGACGATGACTCTAAAACATTTGTTTTCACTATACTGTCTATTACTGGATGTGAAATTTTGGTAGACAAAGTCATTAGTTGAAGCCAGGACCTTTTATTTGATTCTGGTTCTAGGCATGCTCGGCGACGACGGCTCGATGGTAAAGGAAAAAATCTAGGCTGAAATGGCGCACAATGTTTTGATCGCTCTTTTTCGTGACCTGCAAGTTGTCCCAATTGACGTTTGGAGCACTCATTTTCTTTCCCAGCATAACGCATTTTTGGAGCAAGCCTTGCACATTGCGGCAATGTTGATTTTGATATAACATTATAGTTTGGTGCCTAAACCACAAATTCATAAAAAATTAATTATTATTTTGTTGATTTAACGTATATCGTATCGTTTTCCACTTTGTATATATAGCAACGTGATGTAACATGACAATAAAGTGTTGCATTAATAGAACTATTTACCCAACCATTTATCAACATTATAATTATAATAAAGTTTTTGTTTGATACAAAAATAAAACATCATAGCCACAGTTGCATCCAACACATTGTTCTATAGTAATATGCTCGGTCAAAACTACTGGGAAAGGTTGATGTTTCACTATTGATCGATGCTTCAAATTATGAAATGTTCAAACAAATTTAGAGTTTTAAAAAATGGGACCCAACAAAAGATTCAAATCTTATGTCATATCAAAAGCTTAAAGGCTACAAAGCAACATTAAGATTAAGAAACTAAAACTCTCAACTACAAAACTGGTAAAAAACAAAAAATCATAGTTCCTCAGTAATTCAATTGTATACACAGAATAACAAGAAAAAAAATAATATTAAATGAGACAAACCAGAAATATGTTGACAAATCAAACATTCTATATAAAACGAAACTTAAAAATAAGAAAATGATGAGTAAGAAAAAATTATCATACGGTATTTTCTAGGTCATCATCCATCTATCACGACATTAATAAAAATAAATTAAAATAAATAAGTTATTAAAAAAATCAATAAGATTTATTTAGAGAGTTAATCAGATGATAAACTTACACCACCAAATATAACAACATCATTCATTGGTCGATGATTGTGCAGTTGAAACAGCTGTAGCTACACAGTAAATTTCATAAGCTATGGATAATGAACATCAATTACATAATACATACACAAAAGAACATACACATCCAATTTCCAGAATCAAAATTAAGGAAAAAGATAACCTAAATCAGCCTACAAATTTCACAAAATGAACACTCAATAATAACCAACTCAACATCCATTCCAACCTAACATTCATAATAAAAAACCTATTTTATAATAAAAATAAAAACAGCCAAATTAAAAGACACCCAATTTAAAAAAGCAACCTAACATTCGTGTGCAAATGTGTGTGTTTTGTAGGTGGTTGTGTGTGTACTACTGCTGTGAAAGAGAGAGGGATAAAGTAAGAACACAAATTAAACACCCATTGTAAAAAAAACAAATTTAAAACACCCAAATTAAACACCAATATTCAACAGCTGAAGTTGTTGTCAACTTTATAACAAGACTTATGATGAAATAGAATTTTTAACTGAAGCTATTCAAAAACTTAAGTTAAAGATTTCAAGGTATAACTGATGTTAATGGTTGATTCACTTGATAAAAAATTCATGATAAAAACAATTTTAATTTAAACCACAACTCAGTTGATTCGTACAATTTAATCTGAACAATTAAAAATGGAAAATTAGACCCAATACATGGTAAGAGGCTGTTTGAAAATGAAACTATTGAAAGAGTCATCAAGCAATCCTTTTCTAGAATGCGTCATCCACGCACCTTTAAAGAAGGTCAAGCTCAACCTCTCTAATTTTTGTTTGGTGTTTTTTGAAAAATCGGACAATGCCAGAAGTCAGTAATCTATCTCACCAAGCTCAACCCATGTGAAATGGGGGTTTTCTTCTTCTTTTATCTTCTTTCTTCTTTATCTGTTCAATTTTTGGAGGTTGGTTGAAGCTTTGGCGACTGTTTTTTGGGCTATAGCGATGGGTCGTCGCACTACCCGTCGCCATAGTTATTATGGGCTACGGCAACGGGTGAACCATCATCACCATAGCCCATAAAACTCGTCGCCTTATCTCGACTGTGTAATACATAGTTGTGTATATACATATAACATATATATATATATATCGGTCCGGATCTTAAGCTTATCCCTTATCTAACATACTTTGCATACCCACTAAAGGGGGTATGCAGGGTGTGTTAGATAAGGGGCAAACTTAAGATCCGGATCAATATATATATATATATATATATATATATATATATATATATATATATATATATATATAAGGTTCTCATATGTGGCAACTGGTTGCCACAAACACTATTCCAACAAACATGCATGATCTTAATCGTTGATCATCATAATAAAAGAATGAGATTAAAAGCAATTTAATCATGACCGCTATAGCTTGTAGCGGGCTAGCGACAGTAATGTTCTTTATTATGGTAGAAAAAATTACCAAAAAATCCTCTAATCCAACCTACATGCCGCTACAAGCTGTAGCGGCAGTGCAATTCATATGTAATCACTTTTGTCTCGTCCAATAACACTAGTCACTTGTGTAAGATTCTATTCAATTATTCAAATATTTTTATTTAATTATAAAATAAATAATCAAATAGAATCTTCTATCAAATAAAGTTATAAAATAAAATTATTTATTTGATATAAAATAAATATCAAATAGAATCTTCTATTTTTTAATTTCTCCCCTTTTCTTGTTCTAAAAAATGGAAAGATGAAAATAGAATAAAATATTTGATTTTATAATTTTATTTGATAGAACATAGATGAAAAAATCAAAAAAATATATTTAATTATAAAATAAATAATCAAATAGAATCTTCTATCAAATAAAATTGTAAAATAAAAATATTTTATTTGATATTTTCATCTATTTTCTATCAAATAAAATTTAAATCAAATAATTTATTTGTGACGCCCCCAAAATAGGTATACATCACCCATTCTGAGTCGCCAAATACATGGTACATAATTCAAATACAAACTTAATTTATACAACTGTTAAGTGTCGTACAGAATACGATAAAATATAAGCTTGAGTTTTAACACGAATATTGTCTTCTAGACAATATCCAAACTCAAATTCAATCTAATTATTATCACACTATTTCACAGAATAGTGAGAACTACTAAAACAACCATCTGGTCCGTCAATCCATTTCCCGACTAGTCCCAGCTATATTCTCATTTCCTGAAGAGAACAGTGAAAGAAAGGGTGAGCTCAACTAATCTAGTAAAAAATATTATGACTAAGATAATGCAGAATAAATTATCCTTATTTTTCAACTGTATAACAACTGATAGAATACAATAGACAACAAGTTTTAGATCAACAACTGCATCGGAATAAGCAATCCATTAGAAGAGTCAAGTAGAGCATGATATCTACTATCTTCTATGATTTAAAAGTTTATCATCAATTTTATCGCCGAGACTCAGCTTAATAAATAATCCACATCACTGAATTATTCATGCACTACTGGCCAAGGATATTCATTAGTATCACGAGCACAAATTATCCATGCACTACGGGCCAAAGATATTCGTGTTTTTATCAACGGTCATGATCACGCCATAAAATAATTTATCTTTGCACCCTTGGCCGAAGAGAACCCATGGTCATGATCATACCAATAACTATCGTTGAGACTCAGCTCAATAAATAATCCACATCACTTGTAACATTACAGGTCATGATTATACCAAATAATCTATGGTCATAATCATACCAATTAGCAGTCCATGTATACACTATGGGCCAAAGATGACTTTCATCATAATATAAGCATGAAGATGATGACAATGATATAAGAATTTAATTAAATGAAAGCAAATGATAAATTTTTAAAGATTTATAATTTAATTTATCTAGAATTCAATAATGTCTAAAATGTCAACATGATACTGCTTTATGGAGTAAAATTTAAGAATAATATTGTATCAAAAATGATTTGGACCGAAAAAAAATTAATTTTTATCATAAATAGTACCCTAGGTGAATAGTACTCGAGTAAATAGTATCCCGAGAATAGTACTTCGGGAATAGTATCCCGTGAATAGTAACTCGGCATGAAAAGATCATAAAGTATCAAGAATGCTCAGAATAATAGCGTAAATTTTAAGAATATTCTACTAATTTCATGGAGTATAGAAGCCAAAACTTTAACAAAATGAGTGTAGAATTCGGAATCTGAAACGAAATAATATTACTTACATACTATAGAGTATGGAAGAAAATATTATTTCTTAAGAATACTGAACAAAAATAATATCCCTTACAACTGTTGAATGAAAAAATAATATTCTTACGAATATTTAAAGAAAATAATATTCCTTACGAATATTAAACGAAGATAATATTTCTTGTGAATATTGAACGAAATAAAATTTCTTACGAATACGAAAAAATAATATCGTAAGCGAATATGAAATAAATAATACCACTTACCTCAAAAAGAAGAGTATTCCAACTGGTATAATGGAGATATTCTTGAAGAAAACTTTCACCTTTTCTACACTCAAATCTTCCTAAACTCGAAAGAAATACGCTCAATATTATAAAAGAAGAATTCTCTGATTCTAGTGTGATTTTATTTTCTAAACAGAGCATCCTATTTATAGGAGAATGGAAGGATACTATTTGGATGCATAGTGAAGAGAAGAATCACAGGCGAAGTTTTGAAATTCACGAACGAAGAAAATTTTTCAAAAAATTTTCTGATTTTTACTATGCAATGCAGACACTATGCATAATAAAATATAATATATTCTATTTTTCATAAAAAACAAAACTAATAATATATATATATACATATATATATATATATATATACATTACATGCAAACACACCCGTGACATTTCCTTCCAAATTTATTTTTCCACATGTGGCCCCCACCTTTATTATATATATATATATATACTGAATAACTTTCTACCGATTATTTTGAAAAATGGGTAAGTGGGGATCCAAATAATAAACAAATTTATCACAAATACTTCATTAAAATCCCCTTAATATTTTTAACAATATTTATTCATCATTATTATAACTTGCAATATTAACAACCAGATCGTTCCCAGGAAAGAGGAGGCTTTTTTATAAGAATTTTTTCCTATTGGCGTGCAATTAGATGACCAAACCCCTTTCCTCGACAGAACTTTCTAGACATTGTTAATTATGCAAATAATAATATGAATAACTTGTCTCTCAATTATTGATTTAATAATATACAATAATGTGACAATAATTAAATTAATAACGTGAGATACTATTCATCAATTATTGTAGCAATAATTTGAATAAAACTGAGTGACTTCTCATGCATGTAAACATCAATAATCAATATCGTACGCTACTATGCAACCACGCGTATTACTATACTTTTACCACCGGGTATTTCAACAGTTAACGGTAAAACTTTCGCCGTTATTTTTATAAAAAGTTATTTCTGTCGTTTTCTAACTCCGACAATAATTCTGTTGTAGGGTCCACCAATGATTGTACCGTCGTACAAATATTTCATGTTAAAACGAATATTTCCCAACCAATTGAATATTTTATAACAACTTGCATACTTTATAAAATTTATAAATATTACCCACAACTATAAATTATATCAAATCCACGCCATAATACTTAAAAAAATATTTTAAGAAAATTAATCTTTATTCATAAAATTTGGGGTCTTACATTATTCTATTTTCATATTTCCATTTTTTAGAACGAGAAAAGGGGGGAAATTTTAAAAAATAGAAGATTCTATTTGATATTTATTTTATATCAAATAAAATATTTTTATTTGATTATAAAATAAATAATCAAATAGAATCTTATACAAGTGACTAGTGTTATGGGACGAGATAAAAGTGATTGCATATGAATTGCAATGTTGTAGCGGCGTGTAAGTTGGATTGGAGGACTTTTTGATAATTTTCGCTGTCGCAAGAAAGAATATTATTACTGCTACAAGCTGTAGCGGCATCGATTAAATTGCTTTTAATGCCAACCTTTTATTATGAGATCAACGGTTAAGAACATGGTTGTTGGAACCGTTGATATGGATAATGAATTACCAACAATAAACTCATCTTACTTTAAATACAATTACTACAAGAAATTTTTTAATTCCAACAAAGTATTTCGTCCGAAGTAAGTCTATTCAGTCGGAATTAGCATATTTTAGAGGAAATATTCTGTTGGAACGTCAGTCGTATATAGACACGTCGAAGATAATAGCTGTTGAACATTTCGTTGAAAAACACATTTTAATTATATCCGATTGAATTTCTTAGGAAATAAGGTATTTGTGACCCCCCCCCCCCCAAAAAAAAAAGAGGTATACATCACCCATCTTGAGTCGCCAAATACATGGTATAAAATTCAAATACAACTTAATTATACAATAGTCGTGTAAAATATGACAAAACATATGCTGTGAGTTTTAATACAAATATTGTCATCTAGACAATATTCACACTCAATTGAGTCCTCATTACATTTATTATCACACTATTTAACAGAATAGTGAGGACTACTAATGCTATTATCTGGACTGTCACTTCGTTCCCCGACTAGTCCCTGCTACGTTCTCATTTCCTGAAGAGAACAATGAAAGTAAAAGGGTGAGTTCAACTAGCCCAGTAAGAAATATTATTACTAAGATAATACAGAATAAATTATCGTTAGCCTTCAACAGTGTTAAACTGATATAATATAACAAACATCAAGTTTAACTGCAGCAGAACAAGTAATCCATTAAAAGAGTCAAGTAGAGAATAAAATCTACTATCTTTTATGATTTAAAAGATTTTTCATCACTTTTATCGCTGGGACTCAGCTTAATAAATAATCCACATCATCCCTGCACTACGGCCAAGGATATTCTTTAGTATCACGACCACGAATTATCCATGAACTACGGGCCAAAGATAATCGTGTTTTCATCAACGGTCCTGATCATGCCATAAAATAATTCATCTTTGCACCCTTGGCCGAAGAGAATCCATAGCCATAATCATACCAAAAACCGTCCATCAATGCATTACGGGCCAATGAGGACTTATTCCACATCATTTATAACATTACGGTCATGATTATACCGAATAATCCCTGGTCATAATCGTACCAAGTCCATCTATGCACTACAGGCCACAGATGACTTTCAACATAATATAAACATGAGGATGATGACAATGACATAATAATTCAATAAAACAAATTCAAGAATTAATTTATCCAGGAACCAATAACGTCCAAATTGTCAACATGATACTTCTTTGTAGAGTAAAACTCAAGAATGCTCAGAAGATTATTTTCATGAAAAGATACTGGATGAAGCACAAATATCAAGGATATTCCACTAATTTCATGGAGTATAGAAGTCAAAACTTTAACCAACTGAGTATAATAAAATATATGAAACTGCAAAAATGGATTTTCGCCTGTCATGCGGTAATTCATGTATACAGATCATTTCCACAATTTAATAAGGAATTAATACAAAGGATCATTCACCATGCATGTGGTAATCCACATATACATGTTATTCCAACAAAATAATAAAGAATGAAATAACAGAAGAATTCTCCATGCGTGCAATAGACTGCACAGACAGGTTATTCCCAACAGAATAATAAAGAATTGAACCAGGTCATGCGTAAATGCACAGACAGGATATTCCGACAGAATAATAAAGAACGGAACCAGGTCAGACAAAATTAGCACCGACAGGATATTCCAATAAAATAATAAAGAATGGAATAACAACAGAAATCACCATGCATGCGATAGACCGCACAGATAGGTTATTCTAACAGAATAATAAATAATGGAACCAGGTCTGACGTAAACGCACAGACAGACTATTCTGACAGAATAATAATGAACGGAATAATAGAAGAATTTCACCATGTATGCGATACTTCGCATAAACATGTTATTCCAACATAATAATAAAGAATGGAATAACAAAAAAAATTCACCAAGTATAGGGTAGCCCGCGTATACAGGTTATTCTAATAGAATAATAAAGAATGGAATAACAGATGTTCTCTTCATGAATACGAAAGAAATAATACCCTTTACCTTAGAAGGAACTGGATATAGGAGTAGTGAAGTAGCAGAATACTTTTCTTCTTTCTCTCTATAGTTTCTCTCTCTAGAGATTCAGTGAATTCGTAAGAAATAATGAAGGAATGAGCTTCTATTTATAGGAGAATGGACTGAATAGTAACTAATCCATGAACGGTCCAGATTGATTTACTTTTAAACGGACGGTCCGATTGGTTTACAATAAAATATTCTAATAAAATAAAATCTTTTAAATAAAATATAATATATTCTATTTATAATCTAATAAAATGAATAACTTTATAAAAGTATTCTGTTTTATATAAAAAGATTTTACTATGCAAACACTATGTAGGCACTATGTAAAAACTATGCATAATAAAATATAATATATTCTAATTATTGTCTAATAAAATAAATAACTTTATAAAAGTATTCTGTTTTATATAAAAAGATTTTACTATGCAAAATACTATGCATAATAAAATATATTATATTCTAATTATTGTCTAATAAAATAAATAACTTTATAAAAATATTTTGTTTAATATCAAAACATTTTCTGTTTTATTACATTAATAATACTAATAAAACAATATATATATATAATATATATATATATATATATATATATATATATATAAACTTCCGTGACTTCATAAAAAGACACCTTAATTTATTTAACAATATTTATCATCATTATTATAATTCACAATATTAATCGACCAAGTCGTTCCCAGGAAAGAGGGGGCTTTCCAATAAGGATATCTCCCCATTGGCACGCAATTAGGTGACCAAACCTCTCATTGACAGAACTTCTAGACATCGTTAATATTGCAAATAATAATATTAATAACTATGTCATCTCAATTATTAATTTAATAATATATAAAATATCGACAATAATTGAATCAAATAACGTGAGATACTATGCAACAATTACTGAAGCAATAATTAAACAAAACTGAGTGACATCTCACGTAAGCATCAATAATCAATATCGTGTGCTACTATGCAACCACGCGTATTACTGTACTTTTACTACCGAATAGTTCAACAGTTTTAAAGGTAAAACTTCCGCCGTTATTTTCATAAAAATATTTTTGTCGTTTTCTTAATCCGACAATAATTCCATTGTGGGGTCCACCAATGATTGTACCGTCATACGGATATTCCCCGACAAAAAGAATATTCTCCGACCAAACGAATATTATATAACAACTTGAATACTTTGTAAAATTTATAAATATTACCCACAACTATAACATTATATCAAATCCACACCATAATTTTAAAAAAATATTTCGAGAAATTTAAATTTTTATTCGTAAAATTTGGGGTTTTACATTATTTGCGACAGAATATTTACGACACAATTATTTACACTGGGTTTATTTCCGATGGAAGTTCCCTCAAAAATAAGCAACTTTCGACAAAAAAATATAATTTGTAAAAAATTGCTTAAACGATAATACTGACGGAAATTCTCTCAGAAATAAGCTATTTTCAAAGGAATATATATATATATATATATATATATATATATATATATATATATATATATATATATATATATATATATATATATATACGGGAAGCTTCAAGAGTATAATTCTTAAATAATATAATGCCTTAAATAGCATAATTTTATCAAAACGACGTAGTTTTATAAGGACGCGGTGGCATTTTTGTAAATACCATGCCACCGCGTATTTATAAAAATGTCACCGCGTCCTTATAAAACTACGTCGTTTTGATAAAATTATGATATTTAAGGCATTATGCTATTTAAGAATTATGCTCTTGAAGCTTTCCGTATATATATATAAACAGGATCAGGTCCGGACCTCCCGGACGGGAGAAAATTCGGACCTTTTTTTTTTTTTGCTTTTTTTTGTAGAACAACTAAAAACAAAAAAAAAATTTATGGAACTGAAATTTTTACATAATACAGTGTTTTGGGTGTGTTTTTAATACCTACACCAACCAATGTATGTACAGTCTGTCCAGACTGTACAGACATGTTTTGTTATAGGCATCCAAATCACGCCCAAAAAACTGTATTATATAAAAATTTCAATTCCATAATATTTTTTTTTTAGTTGTTTCAAAAAAAAAGTAAAAAAAAAAAAAAAAAAGAGGTCCGGATTTTAAACCTGTCCGGGAGTCCGGACAGGATCCGGCCTATATATATATATATATATATATATATATATATATATATATGCTAACAAAAGGACAATTACAGCCCCCATTTTTCTTGTCCATTAAATTCAACCAAATTAATTCATTTCGATCGACGAAACTAACACTTGTTATTTTTTGAAGCCATTGACCAAACTTATACTCGAGAAGAATTTGAAGAAAGAAAGGTAAACATGCAACAACATCGAATATACTTTAAATAAAACATGTTAACGGATACCTCAAGTTGTAGCCCACTTGTCATTTTTAAGGATTATCTTCTACAATTATACAATGGAAAGATTCCTTCCCGATTCACATAACTTGAATTACAAACTTTGGTGGGGTTTTCTTGGTCATGTTATATAATTTATTGACAATAACATCTATACATAAACTATAAATTATATATTGTTGCATATAAAATAATTTTAATTAAAAATTTTATTTTTTTGTAAAATTAAATAAAAAATCAACAAATCTAACAACGAGAACAAGAATAATAAATAATCATCTACATGCATAAACAATATTTAGCGTGCCCTTAATGAGAAAAATCACAAGTCGACCTCTAAATCTCTACTATATCACTAATAATTGGTTAATGCAATTAATTAGTTCAAACTTTTAGGACCATCAAACATAATGTACTACGAGTTTATTCAGTGTGATGTTGTTAAATATTACTCCCTCCATTACAGGATAAAAGTCATGGTGGATTTTTCACGCATATTAAGAAGATGAATAAAATGACAAAATTACCTATAATAATGTCATTAAATATGGAGAGAGAATTAGAATAAGAAAAGTATAAGATATTTAATGCTACGGGTATAATAGAAAAATATGCGTAAATGTGACGCCCCCAAAATTAGGTATACATCACCCATCTTGAGTCGTCAGATACATGGTACAGAATTCATATACAACTTACTAATACCACTGTCGTGTATAATACGACAAAATACAACTGTGAGTTTGAATACAATAATTGTCTACTAGAGATCATACAAACTCAAAAGGAGTCCTCATTACAATTATTAATACACTATTTCTCAGAATAGTGAGGACTACTAATGCTATCCTCTGGACCGTCACTCCATTCCCCGACTAGTCCCTGCTATGTTCTCATTTCCTGAAGAGAACAGTGAAAGAAAGGGTGAGCTCAACTAGCCCAGTAAGAAATATTATGACTAAGATAATGCAGAATAAATTATCGTTAGCCTTCAACAGTGTTAAACTGATACAATATAACAACATCAAGTTTAACTGCAGCGGAACAAGCAATCCATTAAAAGAGTCAAGTAGAGAGAATTGAATCTACTATCTTTTATGATTTAAAAAGTTTTTAATCACTTTTATCGCTGAGACTCAGCTTAATAAATAATCCACATCATCCCTGCACTACGGCCAAGGATACTCATTAAGGTCACGACCACAAATTCCATGCACTACGGGCCAAGGATATTTGTGTATTCATCAATGGTCATGATCATGCCAACAACTGTCCATCAATGCACTACGGCAAATGAGACTTTTACCACATCATTTGTAACATTACGGTCATGATTACACCGAATAATCCCTGGTCATAATCATACCAAGTCCATCCATGCTCTACAGGCCACAGATGACTTTCAAAAATATAAATAAGAGGATGATGACAATGATATAAGAAATCAATAAAACAAGTTCAAGAATTATTTTATCCAGGAATTATTAACGTCCAAATTGTCAACACAATACTATTTTGTGGTGTAAAATTCAAGAATGATCAGAAGAATATTTCCATGAAAGGATACTGGATGAAGCGCAAATGTCAAGGATATTCCACTAATTTCAAGGAGTATAGAAATCAAAGTTTTATCCAACTGAGTATAATAAAGAATGGAATAACAAAAGAAATCACCATGCATGCGGTACTTCGCATAGACAGGTTATTCCAACAGAATACTAAATAACGGAACCAGGTCAGGTGAAATTCACACCGACAGGATGTTCCAACAGAATAATAAATGCGGAATAATAAATGATGGAACCAGGTCCGGCGTATAGCACAGACAGGATATTCCGACAGAATAATAAAGACGGAATAATAAAAATGGAACCAGGTCCGGCGTATAGCACAGACAGGATGTTCCAACAGAATAATAATAAAGACGGAACCAGGTCCGGTGTAAAACACACAGACAGGATGTTCCAACAGAATGATAGAAGAATGTCACTAAGTATAGGGTAGACCGCGTATACAGGTTATTCCAACAGAATAATAAGAAATGGAATAACAACAGTTCTCTTCATGAATAAGAAAGAATAACACCCCTTACCGTAACAGAAACTGGATATAGAAGTAGTGAAGTAGCAGAATACTCTTCTTCTTTCTCTCTATAATTTTCTCTCTATAACTTCTCTCTATAATTTCTCTCTCTAGAGTTTCAATGAATTCGTAAGAAAATAATGAAGGAATGAGCTTCTATTTATAGGAAAATGGAATGCATAGTAACTAATCCATGAACGGTCCAGATTATTTTACTTTAATCTGACGGTCCATATTTAAAGAAAAATCTTTTAAATAAAATATAATATATTCTATTTATATAAAAACATTTTACTATGCAAACACTATGCAAAACACTATGCAACACTATGCAAAACACTATGCAACACTATGCATAATAAAATATAATATATTCTATTTATAGAATAACTTTAATAAAGTATTCTGTTTTATATAAAAAGATGTTTCCGTTTTATTACGTTAATAATACGAATAAAACAAAACGTCATTATCACTATATTAATTCATATTATTAATCAACAATAATTGAATTAAACTGAGCGACTTCTCACATAAATATCAATAATCAATACCGTGTGCTACTATGCAACAACGCGTATTACTGTACTTTTACTACCCAGTAGTTCAACAGTATCAACGGTAAAACTTCCGCCGTTATTTTTAATAAAATATTTTTGTCGTTTTCTCAATCCGACAATAATTCTGTTGTGGGGTCCACCAATAATTGTACCGTCGTACGAATATTTTCTGACACAAAGAATATTCCCTGACCAATCGAATATAATATAACAACTTGCATACTTTGCAAAATTTATAAATACTACCCACAACTATAATATTATCTCAAATTCACACCATAATATAAAAAAATTATTTCGAGAAAATTAATTCTTTATTCATAAAATCTGGGGTTTTACAATCTCCCCTCCTTATGGAATTTCGCCCTCGAAATTTACGTACATACCTGGTATGCCAAACAGGTGAGGATACCTTGACTTCACTTCAAATTCTAACTTTTGAGATATAACCTTTGAGTATTGAATACGATTCTTCTTATCCAAGATTGTAACACGTATCTCTTCAAACGTTAAATCATCCGCTATCTCGTCCGGTTCTAAATTAATAATGTGGTTCGGGTCGTCCACATATTTACGTAACATTGATACGAAAAAAAACGTTATGAATACGCAATATATTTGGCGGTAAAACGAGTCTATAAGCCACAATTCCTACTCAATCGAGGATTTCAAATGGGCCAATTAAATTGAGGGTTGAGATTTCCGCTCTTCAGCAACTCTTGCTTCTAAAATAACACCCTCTTGAACCTTCTTCTTCACATTCATCAGATTCGGGTATGTAGCTTGAGCGTCTTTAACTTTATCGATTAAAGTCAATTTTACTCGTATATTCGTTATCTTCACGTGGGTCCCTAGGGTCTTTAACTCTATCTTCATCATTTGCAAATTATACGAAATGAGTCTTTGTGTTAACAACATCGCACTTGTAAACGCATACGATCTTCTACTCAACACGTCAGCTACCACATTCGCTCTTCCACGATGATATTGAATAGTACGATCGTAATCTTCAACAGCTCGAGTCAACGTCTTTGGTGCATGTTACTTTCGTTTTAGTTGAAAAAATTATTTAAAGGGTTTAAGAAATGGGTTTCGTACTGGTGTCAATACAAAATTCAATTTCACGCTCTGGGGTAAGCTAAGAAGTCTTCAGGAATACGTCAAGAAATTTATTAATGATAAAAATATCATTCAAAACTGTTACTCACATCCAAGACTTGGATAACACATCACATTGATACCAACTGTGACTTCTATCCCTTAACCTAGATAGCACCTCACAATGATACCTATCAACTTGTTATCGTCATTCACGACGTCGCCTACAGAAAGTCTGGCTTCGGTGCATTCCACACAAGGAAGTCATCAACAAAAGGATCGGGGCTCTTTACTTATGGCTTGGTATGACAATGATTGAATTTAGTGGTTTGGTTGCTTGAATTCGCATAATAGGTTGGTTAGGAATATGAAAGCTAACAACCTTACGAAAAACATGATGAGTAGTTAACCAATCGATTCCTAAAATCGCATCAAAGACAAGTATTTTCAAAGAGATAAGATCGACAGGTAACGTGAAAGTGTCGATTTGAATCAAACAAGATTTATAAATAGTGGAGGTAACGAAGGTTTTTCCCAATAGATAAATCAAAGTTTAACTTCTCCGGAGTTAAGTACAAACATTGAACACAACTAGGTGAAATAAAAGAGTGAGTAGAACCGGTATCTAACACGGTATAGACTTCGTAAGAGCTTATGATTAACTTACCCGTGATAATTTTATTCAGGTTCCTCGTCACGAGGAAAAAAAAACGCTCTCTCTTAAACTACCGGCTTTGGCTTGTCTGGGACATCCTTTGGCATCATTATCCCAGCTGGAATTGACTTCATCATACGACAGAATCGAGCTAGGTGACCTTCTCTTCCGTAATTAAAGCATGCTTTGGACTGCTGCGTACAGTTTGGACGGATGTGTCCCTCCTGTCCGCATCTGAAACATACGACCGGTGGTCGTTCTTCTTCCTTAACAACGGTTGCTGGTGCTGACGTCTTTACGTCATTGTTGAACCTTCTCTTCTTGAAATGTCCATTCTTATTATTTTGGCCATGATTACCACCGAAGTGGTTACCATTCTTGGTATGATAATTTTCCCCCGCGATGGTTATCATTGTTCTGATGGCCGTTGCCACCGGTATGATTATTATCGTGTTGTTGGTCATTACCTTTTGGTTGTGATAACTCATTATCGCGCTCCACTAACTGAGCCCTATTCACAATATCTGAATATAAACAAAGTTTATGAGAAATGAGGTATTGACGTATATCGGGTTTCAAACCTCGCAGAAACATTCGCGCCATTCGCTCTTCATTATCAACCAAATGGGATGCAAACCGGGACAACTCCGCAAACTTAGCCTCGTACTGCAACACGGTCATATTGTTTTGCTCCAGCTTGATAAACTCTACCTCCTTCATGTGACGAATACTTTCGGGAAAGTACTTGTCGTTAAACAACTCTTGGAACTTCTCCCAAGACATCTTGAGTGCGTCAGTCTGGGTACGTTTTACAGATTCCCACCAATGATCTGCTTCTTCACGCAACATAAAGGAGGCAAAAGGAACCTTTTGCTCCTCGGAGCATCCCAAGACATCAAATATCTTGGTAATCTGCTTTAACCACGTCTCCGCCTTAAGTGGTTCTGGCTTTCCCAAAACTCCGGTGGTCCCAGCTCCTTGAACTGCTTAGCGGTGACCAACCGTGGGTTGCCATTGTCTTTACCTGTATTATGAACAGGAGTCGCCTTCGCCTGATGTTGCATGAATTCTAAAAAGTTCCTAAACGTACCGTCGTTCGTCAATTGATCAGTATTGTTGTTTACAGGAGGATTATCGCCATCCTGTTGCACATTGTCCTGATTATTGATCTGTGGGGACTCAACGGTCTCCTGAGTTCCATTGATAATCTCAACATTCTCGGATGCCATTTTCAAACACTGCCACAAAATAAGGGTTAATTAACATATCACATATTATCCCTATACTTTGACCGACCAATTAAATAGCACATAAACTTAGGTAGGTCATACTAGCGAAGTAATTCCCCGACTCTCCCCTCCTAGTTCTAGTCTCACATCTTAGCCAGGGATCATATCCCTAAGCTTTGATACCAACTGTGACGCCCCCAAAATTAGGTATACATCACCCATCTTGGGTCGTCAGATACATGACACATAATTCAAATACAACTTACTAATACCAATGTCGTGTATAATACGACAAAATACAACTGTGAGTTTGAATACAATAATTGTCTACTAGAGATCATACAAACTCAAAAGGAGTCCTCAATACAATTATTATTACACTATTTAACAGAATAATGAGGACTACTAATACTATTCTTTGGTCCATCACTCCGTTCCCTGACTCGTCCCAGCTATATTCTCATTTCCTGAAGAGAACAGTGAAAGAAAGGGTGAGCTCAACTAGCCCAGTAAGAAATATTATGACTAAGATAATGCAGAATAAATTATCATTAGCCTTCAACAATGTTAAACTGATAAAATATAATAGGCATCAAGTTTAACTGCAGCGGAATAAGCAATCCATTAAAAGAGTCAAGTAGAGAGAATTGAATCTACTATCTTTTATGATTTAAAAAGTTTTTCATCACTTTTATCACTGAGACTCGGCTCAATAAATAATCCACATCATTAAATCATCCCTGCACTACAGGCCAAGGATATTCTTTAGTATCACGACCACGAATTATCCATGCACTACGGGCCAAAGATAATCGTGTTTTCATCAACGGTCCTGATCATGCCATAAAACAATTATCTTTGCACTACGGCCGAAGAGAATCCATAGCCATAATCATACCAAAAATTGTCCATCAATGCACTACGGGCCAATGAGGACTTTTTCTACATCATTTGTAATATTACGGTCATGATTACACCGCATAATCCCTGGTCATAATCATACCAAGTCCATCTATGCACTACAGGCCACATATGACTTTCAACGTAACATAAACATGAGGATGATGACAATGATATAAGAATTTAATAAAACAAGTTCAAGAATTAATTTGTCCATGAACCAATAACGTCCAAATTGTCCACACGATACTGTTTTGTGGTGTAAAATTCAAGAATGCTCAGAAGAATATTTTCCTGAAAAGATACTGGATGAAGCGCAAATATCAAGGATATTCTACTAATTTCATGGAGTATAGAAGTCAAAACTTTAACCAACTGAGTATAATAAAGAATGGAATAACAACAGAAATCACCATGCATGCGGAACTTCGCACAGGCAGGTTATTCCAACAGAATACTAAATAACGGAACCAGGTCAGGTGAAATTCACACTGACAGGATGTTCTAACAGAATAATAAATGATGGAACCAGGTCCGGCGTATAGCACAGACAGGATATTCCGACAGAATAATAAAGACGGAACCAGGTCCGGCGTATAGCACAGACAGGATATTCCGACAAAATAATAAAGACGGAATAATAAAAATGGAACCAGGTCCGGTGTAAAACACACACAATTGGGAGAATCCAACATCGAATTCGGAATTATCCTGTTCATAACGGTCAACCCCAATTCGATATGGATCGGAGAATAATGATTCGAATCATGGATCAGGAATGCGACGAAGCAACTAAAGGTGGAATGTACTCTATAGCAAAACCAATTCCGATAGTTTAAATAAGAGCATTTGTTGCGAAACCAGAACGAATTTATTACGGGGTAAGTTAATTTCAAACTCTTGTGAAGTCTATACCTTATAAGATACCTGTTCTACCCATTATTTTTTCTCTCTTGCTTGCGTTCAACGTTTAAATTTGACTCCGGAGAAGTTAGACTTTGACTTATTGGTTTAAACTTCGTTAGTAGGAGCCTTCGTTACCTCTACTATTTTTAAATCTTGTTTGATTCAAATAAACACTTTCACGTTACCTATCGATCTTATCTCTTTGAAAATACTTGCATTGATGTGATTTTTGGAATCGATTGGTTAACTACTCATCATGTTTTTCGTAAGGTTGTTAGCTTTCATATTCCTAACCAACCTATTATGCGAATTCAAGCAACCAAACCACTAAATTCAATCATTGTCATATCAAGCCATAAGTAAAGAGCCCCGATCCTTTTGTTGATGACTTCCTTGTGTGGAATGGACCGAAGCCGGACTTTCTGTAGGCGACGTCGTGAATAACGATAACAAGTTGATAGGTATCATTGTGAGGTGCTATCTAGGTTAAGGGATAGAAGTCACAGTCGGTATCAATGTGACGTACTATCCAAGTCTTGGATGTGAGTAACAGTTTTGAATGATATTTTTATCATTAATAAATTTCTTGACGTATTCCTGAAGACTTCTTAGCTTACCCCAGAGTGTGAAATCGAATTTGGTATTGACACCAGTACAAAACCCATTTCTTAAACCCTCAAATATTTTCTTCACCTAAAACGAACGTATAACGTGCCAAAGACGTTGACTCGAGCTGTTGAAGATTACGGTCGTACTATTCAATATCATCGTGGAAGAGCGAACGTGGTAGCTGACGTGTTGAGTAGAAGATCGTATGCGTTTACAGGTGCAATGTTGTTAACACAAAGACTCATTTCGTATAACTTGCAAATGATGAAGATAGAATTAAAGACTCTAGGGACCCACGTGAAGATAACGAATATACGAGTAAAATTGACTTTAATCAATAAAGTTAAAGACGCTCAAGCTACATACCCGAATCTGATGAATGTGAAGAAGAAGGTTCAAGAAGGTGTTATTTTAGAAGCAAGAGTTGCTGAAGAGAGGAAATCTCAACCCTCAATTTAATTGGCCCATTTGAAATCCTCGATTGAGTAGGAACTGTGGCTTATAGACTCGTTTTATCGCCAAATATATTGTGTGTTCATAACGTTTTTCTTTTCTTTTCGTATCGATGTTACGTAAATATGTGGACGACCCGAACCACATTATTAATTTAGAACCGGACGAGATAGCGGATGATTTAACGTTTGAGGAGATACGTGTTACAATCTTGGATAAGAAGAATCGTATTCAACACTCAAAGGTTATATCTCAAGAGTTAGAATTTGAAGTGAAGTCAAGGTATCCTCACATGTTCGGCATACCAGGTACGTACGTAAATTTTGAGGGCGAAATTCCATAAGGAGGGGAGATTGTGAAACCCCAGATTTTATGAATAAAGAATTAATTTTCTCGAAATAATTTTTTTAATATTATGGTGTGAATTTGAGATAATATTATAGTTTGTGGGTAGTATTTATAAATTTTGCAAAGTATGCAAGTTGTTATATTATATTCGATTGGTCAGGGAATATTCTTTGTGTCGGAAAATATTCGTACGACGGTACAATTATTGGTGGACCCCACAACGGAATTATTGTCGGATTGAGAAAACGACAAAAATATTTTATTGAAAATAACGGCGGAAGTTTTACCGTTGAACTACTAGGTAGTAAAAGTACAGTAATACGCGTTGTTGCATAGTAGCACACGGTATTGATTATTGATATTTATGTGAGAAGTCGCTCAGTTTGATTCAATTATTGTCGATTAATAATATGAATTATTATAGCGATAATGACGTTTTGTTTTATTCGTATTATTAACGTAATAAAACAGAAACATCTTTTTATATAAAACAGAATACTTTATTAAAGTTATTTTATAAATAGAATATATTATATTTTATTATGCATAGTGTTGCATAGTATTTTGCATAGTGTTGCATAGTGTTTGCATAGTAAAAATCTTTTTATATAAATAGAATATATTATATTTTATTTAAAAGATTTTTCTTTAAATATGGACCGTCAGATTAAAATAAATCAATCTGGACCGTTCATGGATTAGTTACTATGCATTCCATTTTCCTATAAATAGAAGCTCATTCCTTCATTATTTTCTTACGAATTCACTGAACTCTAGAGAGAGAAACTATAGAGAGATAGAAGAAAAGCTTTTTGCTACTTAACTTTTCTTTTCCCATATCCAGTTTATGTTACGGTAAGGGGTGTTATTCTTTCTTATTCATGAAGAGAACTGTTGTTATTCCATTTCTTATTATTCTGTTGGAATAACCTGTATACGCGGTCTACCCTATACTTGGTGACATTCTTCTATCATTCTGTTGGAACATCCTGTCTGTGTGTTTTACACCGGACCTGGTTCCGTCTTTATTATTATTCCGTTGGAACATCCTGTCTGTGCTATACGCCGGACCTGGTTCCATTTTTATTATTCAGTCTTTATTATTCTGTCGGAATATCCTGTCTGTGCTATATGCCGGACCTGGTTCCATCATTTATTATTTCGCATTTATTATTCTGTTGGAACATCCTGTCGGTGTGAATTTCACCTGACCTGGTTCCGTTATTTAGTATTCTGTTGGAATAACCTGTCTATGCAAAGTTCTGCATGCATGGTGATTTCTTTTGTTATTCCATTCTTTATTATACTCAGTTGATTAAAGTTTTGACTTCTATACTCCATGAAATTAGTAGAATATCCTTGATATTTGCGCTTCATCCAGTATCCTTTCATGGAAATACTCTTCTGATCATTCTTAAATTTTACACCACAAAACAGTATCGTGTTGACAATTTGGACGTTAATAATTCCTGGATAAAATAATTCTTGAACTTGTTTTATTGAATTCTTATATCATTGTCATCATCCTCTTATTTATATTTTTGAAAGTCATCTGTGGCCTGTAGAGCATGGATGGACTTGGTATGATTATGACCAGGGATTATTCGGTATAATCATAACCGTAATGTTATAAATGATGTGAAAATTAAAAGTCCTCGTTGGCCCGTAGTGCATTGATGGACAGTTTTTGGTATGATTATGGCTATGGATTCTCTTTGGCAGTAGTGCAAAGATGAATTGTTTTATGGCATTATCAGGACCGTTGATGAAAACACGATTATCTTTGGCCCGTAGTGCATGGATAATTCGTGGTCGTGATACTAAAGAATATCCTTGGCCTGTAGTGCAGGGATGATTTAATGATGTGGATTATTTATTGAGCTGAGTCTCAGCGATAAAAGTGATGAAAAACTTTTTAAATCATAAAAGATAGTAGATTCAATTCTCTACTTGACTCTTTTAATGGATTGCTTGTTCCACTGTAGTTAAACTTGATGTCTATTATATTTTATCAGTTTAATACTGTTGAAGGCTAACGATAATTTATTCTGCATTATCTTAGTCATAATATTTCTTACTGGGCTAGTTGAGCTCACCCTTTCTTTCACTGTTCTCTTCAGGAAATGAGAACATAGCAGGGACGAGTCGGGGAACGGAGTAATGGTCCAGAGGATAGCATTAGTAGTCCTCACTATTCTGTGAAATAGTGTGACAATAATTGTATTGAGGACTCCTTTTGAGTTTGTATGATCTCTAGTAGACAATTATTGTATTCAAACTCACAGTTGTATTTTGTCGTATTATACACGACAGTGGTATTAGTAAGTTGTATTTGAATTCTGTACCATGTATCTGACGACTCAAGATGGGTGATGTGTACCTAATTTTGGGGGCGTCACAGACAGTGACGCCCCCAAAATTAGGTACACATCACCCATCCTGGGTCGTCGGATACATGACACATAATTCAAATACAACTTACTAATACCACTGTCGTGTACAATACGACAAAACATAACTGTGAGTTTGAATACAATTATTGTCTACTAGAGATTATACAAACTCAAAAAGAGTCCTCGTTACAATTATTGTCACACTATCTAACAGAATAGTGAGGACTACTAATGCTATCCTCTGGACCGTCACTCCGTTCCCCGACTCGTCCCAACCATGTTCTCATTTCCTGAAGAGAACGGTGAAAGAAAGGGTGAGCTCAACTAGCCCAGTAAGAAATATTATGACTAAGATAATGAAGAATAAATTATCGTTAGCCTTCAACAGTGTTAAACTGATACAATATAACAACATCAAGTTTAACTGCAGCGGAACAAACAATCTATTAGAAGAGTCAAGTAGAGAATAAAATATACTATCTTCTATGATTTAAAAAGTTTTTCATCACTTTTATCGCTGAGACTCAGCTCAATAAATAATCCACATCATTAAATCATCCCTGCACTACAGGCTAAGGATATTCTTTAATATCACGACCACGAATTATCCATGCACTACATGCCAAAGATAATCGTGTTTTCATCAACTTTTATCACCTGTATTCACCTGAACCACTAAAGATTATAATATTTATAATAACATGAATTAACAATAACTTCTTGCCATAATGCTTAATAGAACATTTACTCAATATCTTTACCCCAATGGCTGAAGATATTCAAGTGTAATAACAATGATCAGACAAATCAGTTGTCTACCTTTGCACTATGTGCCAAAGATATTCAACTATAAAATCAATCGCTGAGACTCAGCTAAATAATCCACATCATTGAATCATCCTCGCACTACGTGCCAAGGACATTCGTTAGTATCACCAACGGTCATGATCATGTCATACACCTGTCCATCTTTGCACTACGGGACAAAGCTATCAATTAACAATTCATCTTTGCACGTAAGCCAAAGATATTCAATAACATATCATCTTTTCACTATAGGTCAAAGACATACAACTGTAAAACCAATAACCAACAGTATAATAAAGAATATATGAAACTGCAAATGGATTTTCACCGCCATGCGGTAATCCACTTAGAGATTATTTCCAAAATTTAATAAGGACTGAATATAAAGGATCATTCACCATGCATGCGATAGAGACCGCACAGACAGGTTATTCCAACAGAATAATAAATACGGAATAATGAATAATGGAACCAGGTCCGGCGTATAGCACAGACAGGATATTCCGACAGAAATATAAAGACGGAATAGTAAAATGGAACCAGGTCCGGCGTATAGCACAGACAGGATATTCTGACAGAAATATAAAGACGGAATAGTAAAAGAATGTCACCAAGTATAGGGTATTCCGCATATACAGGTTATGTATAGGGTATGCCACTTTTACAGGTTATTCCAACAGAATAATAAAGAATGGAATAACATAAGTTCTCTTCAAGAAGAAAGAATAACACCCCTTACCGTAAAAGAACTGGATATAGAAGTAGTGAAATAGCAGAGTACTCTTCTTCTTTCTCTCTATAATTTTCTCTCTATAGCTTCTCTCTATAATTTCTCTCTCTAGAGTTTCAATGAATTCGTAAGAAAATAATGAAGGAATGAGCTTCTATTTATAGGAAAATGGAATGCATAGTAACTAATCCATGAACGGTCCAGATTGTTTTACTTTAATCTGACGGTCCATATTTAAAGAAAAATCTTTTAAATAAAATATAATATATTCTATTTATATAAAAAGATTTTTACTATGCAAACACTATGCAACACTATGCAAAACACTATGCAACACTATGCATAATAAAATATAATATATTCTAATTATAGAATAACTTTAATAAAGTATTCTGTTTTATATAAAAAGATGTTTCTGTTTTATTACGTTAATAATACGAATAAAACAAAACGTCATTATCGCTATAATAATTAAAACAAAACGTCATTATCTCTATAATAATTCATATTAATAATCAACAATAATTGAGTCAAACTGAGCGACTTCTTACATAAATATCAATAATCAATACCGTGTGCTACTATGCAACAACGCGTATTACTGTACTTTTACTACCGAGTAGTTCAACAGTTTTAACGGTAAAATTCCCGCCGTTATTTTCAATAAAATATTTTGTTCGGGTGAATAGTACATCGTGAATAGTACCCCGTGAATAGTACCCCAACACGAAAAATACCCCAAATACCCGAGTGAACAATATTAGAGTGAATAGTAATTTCTGTGAATAGTAACCTGTGAATAGTAACTCGTGAATAGTAACTCCGACACAAAAAGTGTCTCAAATACTCGAGTGAACAATACTAGAGTGAATAGTAATTTCGATGAATAGTAACTCGTGAATAGTAACTCGTGAATAGTAACCAGGTATTTTATGACAACTTGTCTATTTTGAAAATTTTTCAAATATGACCCTTAACTTTAAACTTTTATCAATTTAACTATTTACCAAAATAGAAAAATTGAATACTTTTATTTCATAAAATTCGGGGTCTCACAATCTCCCATCCTTATGAAATTTCGCCCTCGAAATTTACGTACGTACCTGATATTCGAAGAGATGAGAATACCTTACTTTTCTTTCGGATTGTACCTTTCCAGTTATTTCCGCTCTATCACGATTTTCCTATATCTCATCTCCTGTATTTCAAATATTATTCTAGAACATAGTTTCAAAATAAGGGTTAATTAACATATCACATATTATCCCTATACTCTGACCGACCAAATAAATACCACATTAACTTAGGTAGGTCATACTAGCGAAGGAATTCCCCGTCTCTCCCCTCCTAGTTCTTGTCTCACATCTTAGCCAGGGATCATATCCCTAAGCTCTGATACCAACTGTGACGCCCCCAAAATTAGGTACACATCACCCATCCTGGGTCGTCGGATACATGACACATAATTCAAATACAACTTACTAATACCACTGTCGTGTACAATACGACAAAACATAACTGTGAGTTTGAATACAATTAGTGTCTACTAGAGATTATACAAACTCAAAAAGAGTCCTCGTTACAATTATTGTCACACTATCTAACAGAATAGTGAGGACTACTAATGCTATCCTCTGGACCGTCACTCCGTTCCCCGACTCGTCCCAACCATGTTCTCATTTCCTGAAGAGAACGGTGAAAGAAAGGGTGAGCTCAACTAGCCCAGTAAGAAATATTATGACTAAGATAATGAAGAATAAATTATCGTTAGCCTTCAACAGTGTTAAACTGATACAATATAACAACATCAAGTTTAACTGCAGCGGAACAAACAATCTATTAGAAGAGTCAAGTAGAGAATAAAATATACTATCTTCTATGATTTAAAAAGTTTTTCATCACTTTTATCGCTGAGACTCAGCTCAATAAATAATCCACATCATTAAATCATCCCTGCACTACAGGCTAAGGATATTCTTTAATATCACGACCACGAATTATCCATGCACTACATGCCAAAGATAATCGTGTTTTCATCAACTTTTATCACCTGTATTCACCTGAACCACTAAAGATTATAATATTTATAATAACATGAATTAACAATAACTTCTTGCCACAATGCTTAATAGAACATTTACTCAATATCTTTACCCCAATGGCTGAAGATATTCAAGTGTAATAACAATGATCAGACAAATCAGTTGTCTACCTTTGCACTATGTGCCAAAGATATTCAACTATAAAATCAATCGCTGAGACTCAGCTAAATAATCCACATCATTGAATCATCCTCGCACTACGTGCCAAGGACATTCGTTAGTATCACCAACGGTCATGATCATGTCATACACCTGTCCATCTTTGCACTACGGGACAAAGCTATCAATTAACAATTCATCTTTGCACGTAAGCCAAAGATATTCAATAACATATCATCTTTTCACTATAGGTCAAAGACATACAACTGTAAAACCAATAACCAACAGTATAGTAAAGAATATAGGAAACTGCAAATGGATTTTCACCGCCATACGGTAATCCACTTAGAGATTATTTCCAAAATTTAATAAGGACTGAATATAAAGGATCATTCACCATGCATGCGATAGAGACCGCACAGACAGGTTATTCCAACAGAATAATAAATGCGGAATAATGAATGATGGAACCAGGTCCGGCGTATAGCACAGACAGGATATTCCGACAGAAATATAAAGACGGAATAGTAAAATGGAACCAGGTCCGGCGTATAGCACAGACAGGATATTCTGACAGAAATATAAAGACGGAATAGTAAAAGAATGTCACCAAGTATAGGGTATTCCGCATATACAGGTTATGTATAGGGTATGCCACTTTTACAGGTTATTCCAACAGAATAATAAAGAATGGAATAACATAAGTTCTCTTCAAGAAGAAAGAATAACACCCCTTACCGTAAAAGAACTGGATATAGAAGTAGTGAAATAGCAGAGTACTCTTCTCCTTTCTCTCTATAATTTTCTCTCTATAGCTTCTCTCTATAATTTCTCTCTCTAGAGTTTCAATGAATTCGTAAGAAAATAATGAAGGAATGAGCTTCTATTTATAGGAAAATGGAATGCATAGTAACTAATCCATGAACGGTCCAGATTGTTTTACTTTAATCTGACGGTCCATATTTAAAGAAAAATCTTTTAAATAAAATATAATATATTCTATTTATATAAAAAGATTTTTACTATGCAACACTATGCAAAACACTATGCAACACTATGCATAATAAAATATAATATATTCTAATTATAGAATAACTTTAATAAAGTATTCTGTTTTATATAAAAAGATGTTTCTGTTTTATTACGTTAATAATACGAATAAAACAAAACGTCATTATCGCTATAATAATTAAAACAAAACGTCATTATCTCTATAATAATTCATATTAATAATCAACAATAATTGAGTCAAACTGAGCGACTTCTTACATAAATATCAATAATCAATACCGTGTGCTACTATGCAACAACGCGTATTACTGTACTTTTACTACCGAGTAGTTCAACAGTTTTAACGGTAAAATTCCCGCCGTTATTTTCAATAAAATATTTTGTTCGGGTGAATAGTACATCGTGAATAGTACCCCGTGAATAGTACCCCGACACGAAAAATACCTCAAATACCCGAGTGAACAATATTAGAGTGAATAGTAATTTCTGTGAATAGTAACCCGTGAATAGTAACTCGTGAATAGTAACTCCGACACAAAAAGTGTCTCAAATACTCGAGTGAACAATACTAGAGTGAATAGTAATTTCGATGAATAGTAACTCGTGAATAGTAACTCGTGAATAGTAACCGGGTATTTTATGACAACTTGTCTACTTTGAAAATTTTTCAAATATGACCCTTAACTTTAAACTTTTATCAATTTAACTATTTACCAAAATAGAAAAATTGAATACTTTTATTTCATAAAATTCGGGGTCTCACAATATAAGAAATGGAATAACAACAGTTCCATGCACTACGGGCCAAGGATATTTGTGTATTCATCAATGGTCATGATCATGCCAACAACTGTCCATCAATGCACTACGGCAAATGAGACTTTTACCACATCATTTGTAACATTACGGTCATGATTACACCGAATAATCCCTGGTCATAATCATACCAAGTCCATCCATGCTCTACAGGCCACAGATGACTTTCAAAAATATAAATAAGAGGATGATGACAATGATATAAGAAATCAATAAAACAAGTTCAAGAATTATTTTATCCAGGAATTATTAACGTCCAAATTGTCAACACAATACTATTTTGTGGTGTAAAATTCAAGAATGATCAGAAGAATATTTCCATGAAAGGATACTGGATGAAGCGCAAATGTCAAGGATATTCCACTAATTTCAAGGAGTATAGAAATCAAAGTTTTATCCAACTGAGTATAATAAAGAATGGAATAACAAAAGAAATCACCATGCATGCGGTACTTCGCATAGACAGGTTATTCCAACAGAATACTAAATAACGGAACCAGGTCAGGTGAAATTCACACCGACAGGATGTTCCAACAGAATAATAAATGCGGAATAATAAATGATGGAACCAGGTCCGGCGTATAGCACAGACAGGATGTTCCAACAGAATAATAATAAAGACGGAACCAGGTCCGGTGTAAAACACACAGACAGGATGTTCCAACAGAATGATAGAAGAATGTCACCAAGTATAGGGTAGACCGCGTATACAGGTTATTCCAACAGAATAATAAGAAATGGAATAACAACAGTTCTCTTCATGAATAAGAAAGAATAACACCCCTTACCGTAACAGAAACTGGATATAGAAGTAGTGAAGTAGCAGAATACTCTTCTTCTTTCTCTCTATAATTTTCTCTCTATAACTTCTCTCTATAATTTCTCTCTCTAGAGTTTCAATGAATTCGTAAGAAAATAATGAAGGAATGAGCTTCTATTTATAGGAAAATGGAATGCATAGTAACTAATCCATGAACGGTCCAGATTATTTTACTTTAATCTGACGGTCCATATTTAAAGAAAAATCTTTTAAATAAAATATAATATATTCTATTTATATAAAAACATTTTACTATGCAAACACTATGCAAAACACTATGCAACACTATGCAAAACACTATGCAACACTATGCATAATAAAATATAATATATTCTATTTATAGAATAACTTTAATAAAGTATTCTGTTTTATATAAAAAGATGTTTCCGTTTTATTACGTTAATAATACGAATAAAACAAAACGTCATTATCACTATAATAATTCATATTATTAATCAACAATAATTGAATTAAATTGAGCGACTTCTCACATAAATATCAATAATCAATACCGTGTGCTACTATGCAACAACGCGTATTACTGTACTTTTACTACCCAGTAGTTCAACAGTATCAACGGTAAAACTTCCGCCGTTATTTTTAATAAAATATTTTTGTCGTTTTCTCAATCCGACAATAATTCTGTTGTGGGGTCCACCAATAATTGTACCGTCGTACGAATATTTTCTGACACAAAGAATATTCCCTGACCAATCGAATATAATATAACAACTTGCATACTTTGCAAAATTTATAAATACTACCCACAACTATAATATTATCTCAAATTCACACCATAATATAAAAAAAATATTTCGAGAAAATTAATTCTTTATTCATAAAATCTGGGGTTTTACAGTAAAAGTTTGGTTATTAAAGGAAAATGAACATTTAACATGGGACTACCCAAAATAGTAATATGGACTTTTATCATGGGACGTAGGGAGTATGTGCAATGATGATTAATCCATAAGCAATTAATGAAATTATTCTCCTTCCGTCCCTTTATATAAGTAGTTTTAGAGAAGTGTTTTTGTCCCTTAATATAAGTCGTTTAAGAATTTTAAGTAAGTATTAATTGTTTAGTTTTCAATATTATCCCAAGTATTAAATATAACTTTGGTTCTTTTATTATTTTTTGCCCAATAAATAACACTCTCTTTTCTAAATACAAGGACAATATAGATAATTAATATTATATTTAATGTTATATAATTATTTTTTTAATATTTATGCAAAATTCTAAAATAACTTATATTAAAGAAAAGAAAGAATAATATATATATATATATATATATATATATATATATATATATATATATATATATATATATGTGTGTGTGTGTGTGAGTGCGCTAATCGATATACATTGATTTCAATTGCTTTCTATTATATGCTCATCCATATACTAAACAAAAATGGTAAGAAAATAAGACAAATAAGTGCTAATTTTCCATTAATTTACATATCCAAATATCCAAACAAATAAAAAAGAGGAATGTTAATATTTTTACATGTATTTTTGATATTTTCACATAATTTTTTTTATACGAAGATGAGACCCAATATATCATTATAAGAGATGATCATGTCGAAATATCATAAATAAATGTGAGAATATTAGTTCCCTAAAAGAAACAACAAATTTTGCATCAATCCTATCGATTGCCTAATTCCTCTAACCCAAAAAAACAAATTTAATTAATTGAATAAGCAATTTCATTTCCTAATCACAAACTCTTCACCAGATAACCTGTCAATATGCTTAATCCACTTACTCTCTCTTACCCTACCACTAGCCCCTATATGTGCAATATCAAGTCCCTCCCCCACCGGCAAAATCACCGACCGCACCAGCAGCCGCGAACCACCATCAATAACCGCGCGCCACCTAATCTCTGATTCGCTTCTCGAGCTGCTACTAATATTTTTGCACACAATAACTGCACCCCTGTGGCCTAGCTTAGCCACCCTCAAAATTCTGGAGAAATGATCCTTTTTACAATTCAATACTAGAAAATCTATACCCATTAATCCCCTAAACGCTTCCTCCGGCTCCCCTACAATAACTTCCGGCGAAATTCCGGCGTTTTCCATGGATTTAATGTATTCGGATTGTGACAATTCATCCGGGACTATGCATACCTTCCGGCCACACGTGTGCCGGCTTGCAATGGCAAGGCCAATGCTTGTTGTTGTCGCTCCACCATGTGACCAGGTTTCTACTATCAATTTGGAATTCCACCCTGCAGCCATGGCTGAGATTAGCTCCGCCTCACTTGAATCTTTGAAAATTTCACACTGCATATATATATATATATAGATAGATAGATATATAGAAATTCAGTTAAACAAACATGTCAGATATTCAAACGAAAGCAAAAATAAGCTATGTCTGTAGACTCAATTCTATACTATGAAATTGTGATCGAAGGCATATCTACAAGTACACAATATTTAAAATTTTCAAGTTTTGGAATTAAATAGAATTGAAGGCATATATATATATATATATATATATATATATATATATATATATATATGATGTTCCATTCACAGTAACCGGTTGCTGTGGAGTAAGGAGAAAAAAAAAATTAACAGGCCAAAAAAGTTGCTCCACAAGTGTGGATGGAACCCTTATATATATATATATATATATGGTTAAGAGATATAAAAAACTCCAAATTAACATAGGAATTGAGATTGAAGGCATGCATGCACATCTGCAATTACACATACATACATACATAGTTGAAATTTAGTTAAAATTATACATATATATGTGCTCGGCCGGCTTGAAACTGAGTTGTCAGATATATATATATATATATATAGCTTAAAAATATAATGGAATTAATATTGAAGTTGAAGGTTGTGAATTGCTTACGGATTTAACGGTGTCGATATAAGCTTTTAAAGCTGTCTCCGGGGACCAAACTAGCTCCATTTCTTCTTCTTTTATTTTTTGTTGGGTACAATTTGTTGCAAAGCTGGTAGTAGTTGTAATATGTATGAGAAATTCCTACGTGTTGTATCAAATGGATTAGCACTAATTAATTAATGCTTTATTCTTAATTTTTAATTTCTTTACTTGATAAAAGTCGCCAAACAGCTCATATCTGACTTCATTATATTTGGCTAAACACTTGAGGAAAAAGATTTAGTTGCGTAATTGATACTCAAGTCCAACGGTCAAACCAGAAAAGTAAACTATAGGTGGTTATTAGTTATTTTCTAATTACTTCGCGTTCTTCAAAGTAATTAATGACTTAATTTATCATATTATTCTTACACTAGATAGTAATTTATTTATCTTTCATCTTTTTAACTGAATTTTAAAGGATAACTAGATATAAAATCGCGCGTTGCGGCGGAATTATTTAATTTTTTAATAATAAATATATACGTACAATTAATAAATTAAAATATAATAAAAAGATGATAATTAAATTGTTGTGCGATGATCAAACTTTACACAAAAAAATAAATAAATATATATTGTAGGGGATAGTAGTGAGAGTTTACCGGTTTGTACATTACACTATCAAAGTGCGAAACAAAGAAACAGACCAAGAATTATACTACGAAAAGAACCAATGAAATTAAATCATAGGAACTGTGAGACATAGAATTACTAAAGCATGAATGTTCTCACACTTCTTAAGGAAACTGAATCAATAACCAATTAACCATAGCATGTTACTATTTCACGACCATACAACAATATCTTAAGCACAGTGCAATCTTGAAGCATCCTCTAAGAAGTAAGATCGGATGACATCTCTACAAATTTATCATAGTCTTCAAGGAAGCAACTCAACAATGATGTCATATCCAAATGAGGATAAAATTGTCTCTTGTAGCACCCAATATATTGACTGAACCATAAGGAAGCCTTAACTATGAGTACAGAAGTAGGTGCTTAGTAGCCTTAACCATAATGAGAATGAAGGTTCACCATTCCTACATCTGACAATTAGTAAAAGAACAAAATGTTTAGTGCAAAACAAAAGTATCTTCAACACGTGTCTTTTGAATATAGATTATTCTTGAAGCAAATAGTATTGTTTTGGCTATGTTTCTATCGTTTACATAAACAAATGTAAAAATATTGCATAATTGATGGGATAACAATTCCATATTTCCAAAAACTATCAGACTTCAGAATCAATTTCCATCAGAGTACTAATATTACTCAAGCTAAACAGACCTTTTCCCTTTGGTTTAAAATATTCATGAAATATAGGTTCCATATGAACGCCAATAAATGTTAAGAAAATGTATATTCTACAAATATCCAATTTCAGTCCCAAATCAAAACTGAAATGTATGAGGTGGACCTCAAATATTAATTGATACTATATATTCAAAATAGCATATATAAAAATTTAGACGGAAGTAAATATAAATAAATTTTCCCAGAGATAAGCAACTTCATAAAACTATTTTTCTTCCAACTTAAAACTACTTACAGAAGGAGAGCTGAAAAAATGAACATAGTACTATCAACAACCACCTACTTCAAATGATCCTAACAGACCAATAAAAAATTATTTATTTTGATGTAACACCATATACACACACCCTTAAAGCAGCTTTCCGAACAGTAGATGAACGCATATAAGCCTTCATGAGTTTGAATATTAGTATGTCCAGTGGCACTTTAATATCATTACTATTTCTGATCCATGAATGACCTGTAGAATAAAACATCTTATATCATCCAAGGAACATTAACAGCAGAATTCTAAGGACTTGACTACTGAAACATTAGCCACTCACTCAATGCCTGAGCAACAATCATTCTTTTTCTTGGATCTTTATTCAATAGATGTTTGACAAAGTCTTTTGCCTCAGAAGATAGAGAAGGCCAAGGTGGTTCCTCAAAACTGAGATCAGCTTTTAAAACAGCTCTAAATATCCCAAATTTAGTTCGAGCCCAAAATGGACGGCTGTCACATAATAAGATATATGATATAACCCCAATACTCCATACATCAACCTCTGTACTGTAAGATCTATGTAAAACTTCAGGAGCAACATAGTATGCGCTGCCAACAATATCATTTAGCCTTTCATCTGAAACCCACTTAAATTATTAAAAAACGAACGGACTCCCAGAGCTAGCACAGAGAGAAGAGGGGGCGGGGGAATATACCTGGCTTCACAAAATCTGAGAGTCCAAAATCAATGGCCTTCAATGCAGCTCCAATAATTTTTTTAAATTAAATTTCCTTTAATCTTTCATTTCCATTCCCTCACATTTTCAAAGTTACAATATAAACCTACAATATAATGAACCGGTGCGCGCGAGTGTGTGTGTGTGTTAAATATAGCCAATCTGTAGAACCCACTACAAAAATGTTTGTACCAACAAATTATCATCCTGTTTTAGACCATTTGTCAGGATTTTTAAGAAATCGGTACTTCAACATAAAATCGTTTTTGATTTACAAAAATGATCAAACTTAAAATAAAAAAGGAAATTAGTCTAGGTTCTCTAATGGTTTTTGTAGTCTCAAATTTACCATAGGCATGCATCACCTTGTCAATGAAGAAAGTATACAAAGCTTGGCTATTGCCCAATAAAGAAACGATCCTCCTCCGCCCAATAAACAAAAAAGTTACAGTCATTATAATGACACAATCCAGCAGACTTAAATTCAATGCATGTATTGGTGGTTTGAGCTACAAGTTATATCTCACCTCTGGCTTAAGATCACGGTGCACCACGCCCTGCAGATGACAAAATGAAACAACATTCAATATTTGTATCATCACGGCCTTAGCATCATCTTCTGTGTATTTTCCAGCCCTGCAAGACAAAGATACAACTGTTTCATATGCCAAGAATTGCAGAGGAATTTAATTTCTTTAAAAAATCATTTTTGGTACACCAATAAAATCATAATCTCTTTAGTATATCTAATAGTAACAGAAATACCTTGCAAGAATCTATCCAAAAGCTCCCCTCCTTCACATAGCCTGAAAATTGTGCCATCAATCATCAGTTATGCCTAAAAAAATAAGCAGAACATGCTTCTCAAACATTTTTAGCTTATTACAATATACTATAATATATAATATAAAAGAACCTTGTTCTATGCATAAATAGTAGCATTTTATTTTATTTTCATGATTTCCTTTTCTTTTACTTCATATTTTTTTTCTGAGGGAGAGGGATGAGCTTCTTTAGATATCTTATAGTAGCATTTAGTTCAATAAAGAAAAGATCAAGACGGTCTCGCTGACAAAAAGAGAATATTCAAACACATCACTGACAAAGAATTCAGATCTTAGAAACCTACAGTCACCATGGAACTGAGACAAATTTATATAAAAGAAAAAGCTTACTCCATCACAACATAGACATTATCATGATCTTCATAAGCATCTTTAGATTGTACAAGATTGTTATGTCCTGTCAAAGCTCTCAAAATCTTCACCTCCCTTCTCACATCCTTAATAGCTATGGCCGTAGTCATCTCGAAAAGACTAAGAATGGAATTAAATAATCAGCAAAAAATATTAAAAATAATATAAGTATATATGAAGAACATGGTGCAATTTATAGATATACTAACGTAGATATGTCCACCTACGCTATAAATCCATCCACTCATTCATCAGTGCAGGATTTCCTTAACTATTATGTTTAAAAAAAATAAAGTTCATAACTTTGCCCATATTCAATTAATGTAATTTCTTGGTAAAAATATTGTTATCCTATTATTATTGCCATAGTCGCCAAATCCATGAAAAAATTCCACTTTTCACTTATGATTTTTTGAACTTGGAGTAAATTAGCTTTAAATTTGCATATTAATTTTAAATATTGCATTGAAATAGGCAAAAGTAAGCATTATATCCACATTATTTGTAAACTGTATTAAAACATGTTAATTTTTATCAAAAGCTGAAACTATAAATGGCACACAACTAATTACTGTATTAGGATGAAAGTTCACTAAATAATTTTAAGTTCACTAAATAAAGTTTATTTTTCTCCTAAAAAATAAAACTCTAAAAGTGCCCACATTTGGCAACAAATAAATAATTGTAAGGATTTCAATTTTTTTGAACTAATATGACAAGTAAAAATAGTAGAAAGGTTCATTGGATAGATACCTAGAATATAATAACAAATACACAAATATTTATAAATCTGACATAAAATTTGTTGAATTATTATAACATTTTCAATTTATTAAATCAAAAAAATTAACAATAAATTTGTTAAATGATAGCTTAGATTCCGTTTCAGTACAATCCTTTGGAGTATGAAACAACTCCTTTAACCCAAAGCTTGAAACCAATGAATATGGCATTAGTTAGAGCAACAAAAAAATACACACTCAAAAAAGCTTATTATAGATGTAACACCCCCTTCCCGAAAAGGAAAGGGAGGTCACGTGCAAAACACAACAAACCTCAAATAAAATAAACAGAGCACTAACAAGCTCAAAATATTAATAATGGTGATCCATCAATAAAGTAATAAGTACAATTCTCTAAACTGAGTCAAAATAATCAAAACTTAAAATTTAAATCAACCTAACTGGTCAAAGGCAAAACTCTCATCACACTAGCCCTGAATCACCCCTGCAAACCTGCCGGAAGAAAAACACAGCATGAGCCAATTGTCCAGTACGGATACAGATATACAAAAGATATACAACTGATATACGAAAACAGTTGAGACAAATTACTGAACAAGCCTCAAGTGCAAGTACGAACGAAAATATAATATCCAAGGATCTGAATGGAATATATATGAATCAACATAATTGACGAAACCAATAAAAGAATAAAGAAATAGCGAACTGAAGTAACTAATTCAATGACTTGAACTGAACAAAAACCAACAAAACTAATCCAATAAAATAATAGGCTGAAACAAACGGCTGGAGTTATTTCATACCGAATGAGCTAAGAAATATACATTGCCACACGGGCAAGTCAAAATAATGTCACATAAGCAAATCAAATGATGCCACATAGGCAACCAAAATAATGTCACACAGGCACATCAAAACAATGACACACAGGCAAATCAAAATAATGTCACACAGGCAAATCACACATTGGACCGCGAATCCGAATGTATGCAAATCGGATAGGTGTGTTTGGCACAACATCACCAATCCGCAGAACAGAAAACTAGGGTTAACCCATACGCCTCCCACAACGAAACACCAAATGACCCACTTCCTGAGGATCCCAAAACGGAGACGTCGTGGACTAATCACACCGCCACGGAAAGTGTCATGTTTCTCGTGCCAAGACGACATGCATGTGGTACCCCCACAGGTGGTTATAGCTCAGGTATATCCTACAATATATTCTAACAAAAATATCATGTCACAACACATGCGACAAAATACCAACAAAAGGGTTCTATATGTACATGTTGAACCAAATCAAATTATAGTCACAAGGTCTCAAAAAGAAGGTAACAACATGTACCGCTCTACAATTATCAAAAATAAATACTAAACATGATATCCTAATTCAAAGAGTACAAATACGAGTCCAATGTGTCGACTCCAAAATGAAACAAATATATGAATTTCACAAGAAACAATTATGTGAAATAATAACAGAATTTGAAACGCGTAACAAAACGAATAAATCAAATTTAACAAAAGTATCGCTGAAAGAGTACGGAATCCGTACCTGAATATAATAGCGAAATAATTTCTCAAACCCAAATATCACACTGCTAGATCTCTTTAATTCGATCTATATAATCACCAAATTAATACAATACCGTTAATTAAATTACTAAATTACTAAATATATATAACCTATTATTGTACTAATAATAAAATATTAGTAATCATCATTACCTCATAATTCTGCTTCTTAAAATTACAAAGTTGGACCAGTTTTCAGATATGAATTGCTCTACTTCAACTTTGGACTTCCCATAAACATTTACAGGAACGGTCTCTTCCTTTTCCTTATAAAATGATTTCGTCCCTTCATAGACTATCATTGAATCATGATATACAGATTTGCGTAACTTGGAACACCGTGATCAGTTGAAAGATGAACTAGCAGAGTAGTGCTAATTTGGCCAAAGCTCAATAACCAATTTACAAGAGCATAAGGCACATTAATAGACATGGCAGCGCAGTAGGATCCATCTCACCTGCACGAGATGCTGAAAGTGCAGCACAATTGACCACCACATCAGGTTGGCCAAATGTGTGGGAGATGGCATCGAAGCCATGTCCGGTTCGCAAATCAACGCGAAAAGCGAGGGATTGAGGAGGAATGGCGTCGAGCAATGGCCGCGGAGGAGGATTAGAGTGATGGGTGAATGCTGGATCGAAAGTTTGTTGGCCGGAATCTGATGAGAATGCTTGTAAAAGGTGCTGACCCAAGTAATCAGTGCCTCCGACTACCAGCACTCTCTTCCTGCTCATCCCCAACTCGTATTAGGCGTTATGTTTAAGTGAATTAGGTTTTATTTATTATCTTATTATTTCTCTTAATTATAAAAAGATTTTAATATTACCCACAAAAATTAAATCCAATTAATTTTAAGACCCAATTTGTACTAAATTAATTTACTCATCTCTTATTAATACTTATTAGCCCACACAAATTAAATAACTAATTTGACCCAAATAAATGACAAATTATAATTAATATGTTTTAAAACAAAGAAATTTTTTTTTATTTAATATTTATTTATTATTATTCTTATTTTTTTTTTCGGGTATTACAATAGAAGCATTCATTCAGACCTTAAAACTAAACTATAAGCTAAAATTTAGAAAATAACAATACATATGTTCATTACACAAAATCCCAGTTCTAATTTTCCAATAAATACAATGCATGCATTAAAGATAATTACAAGTTCAGAAGTGGTATAACACTGAGAATCAAAACACAAGAACTTTACGTGAGTAGACCTAATCTCAACCATATGGACTATAAAGTCTTAGCTACATAATTTAGCATTACTACATTTCTAAACTACCCACGAAACCACCATATGGCAATAACACAGTTTGTCAATAATACCAGTAAAGATAAAAGACTCAACGATCTAGGGCTTGCCTTTGAACATAATCTAATACAGAGACCTTGTCTAGAATTCTACTGCTCAAGTTCTCCTTGAGATAACAGACATAATAGCTAATATCTGCATTTCTTACATGAGACTAAGTGAAGACTTAATGAATTGAAACAAATAACTCAATTAACTGAATCGAACTGAAGTGAACTGAGCTGAAACGAACAAAATTAACACAGCGAAATAGTAGGCAGAATCAAATGGTTGAGTGTTATTTCATACCGAGTTCAGAACAAAAATATTTGCCGCACGGACAAGTTAAATAATGTCACACATACAAGTCACACACATTGGACCGCAAATCCAAATGCATGTAAAATAGGAAGGCGTGTTTGACACAAACATCACCAATCCGCAAAACCGAACAAAACAAAAAACTAAGGTCGATCTATACGCCTTTCACAACAAATTCACCATATAGCCAACGTTCACGGGAACACAAAATGAAGACGTCGTTGACTAATCACACAACCACAGAAGGTGTTATGTCTCGGTGTCAAGATGACATATACGTGTGGTATTTTCACAGGTGTTTATAGTTCAGGTATACCATACAATATTTCTAACAAAAATCACAACATATGCAACAAAATGCCTATACAAGGGGTTCTAATATATTGTACATGTCAAACCGAAACGAATCATCGACACAAAATCTTCAAAATATATTAACATGTACATTTCTATAAAATAGCAAAATAAATACTAATCATGTTAACATACTTCAAAAAGTACAAATACGGATTTTATGTATCAACGCCAACATGAAACTATCATATTAATTTTACAAAGAACAATTATGTGAAAAAATAAACAAATTCGAAACAATCGAGTAACAAAACGAACTAATTTAATTTAATAAAAATATCACTGAAGGAGTACGAAATTTATACCTAAAGCAATTAATGCATGTAATACTCAAAGTATATTCCAAATATGATTCGTTACACTACTCTTCATATGAATAGTAAATGAGCTTCACCCTCATGTAAAAAAATATACTCCCTCTGTCCCAAATTATCTGTTGTTCTAGAATTTCACACACATACCAATATGTGTGATAAAAATACTAAAATACCCTTATGTGCTGATTTTTTGTTTTTTGCAATTAAGGCTTTAATAAAAGGAAATTGTCCATGGAAGAGTGTGTCAGGAAGGTCTTTTAAGAAGCATAACTTTGACAATCACATCTTATTGGTGGGAATATGAAAAGGATGCTTAAAAAGAGGAGAGACTTGAATGAGTAATGACTATCAATAATTAGGGTTAAGGGGCAAACTTGGAAAACAGAGGATAAAAATGCATTGAAATCTTGAAAAAACAGATATTGTGGGACAAAAATTTTCTGCTAAAACAGCAAATAATTTGGGACGGAGGGAGTATTATGCAATTAACATTTTCACTTGTAAAAATATCAATTTCCATTCTAAAAAATCATCTTAATACATTTATATCAGCTCATAGGTCTACTTTAATGTCATCAACTGAACCATCAAGTAAGTTATTATTTAATAGACTATAGACATATACAATAATGAGTATTATGCCAAGTCCGACATGGATATGTGATCCCTTACGAACTAAAACAATTGATTACATTAATATAACAGAAAATAAATATCCATACCTTAACCGACTTCACTTCCTCTTTCTTTTTAATTCAATTTTTCTATTAATGGTAGCTTAGGCCCACACTTATTAATTAAGTTTATTCATTAATTATTAGTAATCCACATAAATTAATTACAAATTAGATCTAAATAAAAGAGAGAGCCCAAATAAAATATTTTCAATTTGCTTCATATTTTTATTTATTTTAAAAAGATTTTTAAAAGACTTGTATGCTAACGGCTCTATTAATTGAAATATCTTAACTCAAGATAATATTTTATTGTAATATGATTTTAGAAATTAACCTTTGATTTGAAAAAGTAACATAAAAATTCCAATTATAACATTTTTTTTTTGTAGAATGAAGTTGATAAGGTGAAAATCAAATAGCTGAAGTAATCATATGGATGAATAAGAGATAGATAGGTATATATTGATAAAATAAGAGAAATTAAGTGAGAAGAATAATGAAAATGACTCTTTAATTATTAATACATGGTTATAAATATAAATATTAGTAATATGAAACTAAAGCTTAAACTTAAATCCTACGTTCGCATCTAGTCATTCTCTTAATCTTAGTTTTATTATCTTAATCTTAATTAATTAATGCAAGCTAGCTCGAGGTCGTAGTATAAATTTAGGTACGTAATTGTTAAATTCACAATATTTTTTGTTATTCCCACAACAAAAGTGTCGTTGTAGATGTATAACGACGGTGAACACCGTCCTTATAGGATCTATATCGACACTTTTGTTATGAAAACAATAATTTTTATTGTATATTTAACAATTTCCAAAACTCAAGGTCAATGCAAAATAGGTCTTTATTATATATAAGAAAATATATTATATTGAAGTTAGAGAAAAAGGGAGGTTAGGGACTACAAAGTAGAAGTCATGTTATTATTTTAAAAGGGTTGCAAGTATTTTCTTGTGTTTTTTTTTCCATAACTTCACAATGCTTGTTTTGTTTATAATATATTCGTTCGTTTTTAATTGTCGTTTTGAAAGGTGAAATTTGTTTTTTTATTTATTTGTTATTTGTAGATTTTAATAAATTATTAATGATTTAATTTCTTATATTATCCCTATATTAAATATCTTTCATCTTTTTAATGAATATTAGAAGGATAATATTGAAATTTTATAACCATTTTGATCAATCAGACAAAGTATTAATCACATTTTTTAATTTTTGTAATTTTTTTTAAAACGTCAAGAAAAAAAGAACAGAATGAATATTACATACTGTTAATTTGTATTATACTGTGGTTTAGTAAAATCCTGCTCAATATCTGATAAGTATGAATGTATGATAATTGGCAGTCGGCTCAACTTAACAAAATTAGTAGTAACACTAGATTCAGGTTGGGCAAGAACTTGGATAATTATAAAATTAACAGAAAGTCTAGGGGAACCGGGGGTTTTCGATCGGGATAGTGACAGGTCGATTTTTTTTTTTTTTGCTTTTGACTACAAAATAATTATTGTAATTTATTATAACTAAACTTTTTATAAAATGCAGTGATTTCGGTGTCATTTGGATACATGTAAAAAATAGGGTTATACAGTCTGTAGAACCCTGTTTTTTACATGTATCCAAATGACACCTAAATAATTGCATTTTATAAAAATTTCAATTCCAATAAATTACATTAATTATTTTGTAGTCAAAAGCAAAAAAAATAAAAATATTTCGGTCGGTCACTACCCCGGTCTCCCTAGAAGTACTCTGGGTTTAAATCATCAATAAGTCTAGGGGGACCGGGGTAGTGACTGGTTGGAAATTTTTTATTTTTTTCGGCTTTTGACTATCAAATAATTAATATAATTTATTTAGAACTGAAATTTTTACAAAATACAGTGATTTAGGTGTCATTTGGATACATGTAAAAATAGAGTTGTACAGTCTATGCAACTCTGTTTTTTACATGTATCCAAATGACACTTAAATCACTGTATTTTATAAAAATTTCAGTTACAATAAATCATATTAATTATTTAGTAGCAAAAAAAAACGATCGGTCACTACCCGGAACACGCCGGTCCCCATAGAATGATTCTTAAATCATCCGATTCGAGCCCAACAATATATACTAGCTAACTTTTTAACGATACTCGAATTCGTATAAGTATCTAAGTATCAAAATGAATTCGAATTTAACTTGTTTAAGTTTCGAATCATAGTCTAGCTCGAATTTTCCGAGTCTATCCCGAATCAAGTTTCGAACCACTTACTTTTATTTTTAAATAGTAAAAATAAGAGCAGTAAATATATTTGTTGGGGTGGATAGTGAAAAGTGGGGTACATACATAATTAATAAATATATTTTTTTTGGGTAGGGACTGGGGTGGGGGTGGGGGTGGGGGTGGGGGTGGACAGGGGGCGCGTGGGGTGGAGTGGGGCTGGGCGACGTGGGAGGTGTATATATAATTTGTAAATATAATTTTTTTAAGGTGTGGGGATAGGTGGGATGGGAGTATATATATATAATGAGAGCAGATCTTCTGTTCCTAAATTTTTTGTCCCCCATTTAAATTTTGACACATGTCCTTTTATTTTATTTTAAAATTAATTAGTGTTAAGTAAGAGATTAAGTGTCAAAATTTAAGTGGAGGGACACAAGGGACAGAGAAATTGGGGACAGAAGATCTGTTGTCATATATAATCGGTAAATATTATTTTTCTGATAGGGAGGGAAGTGGGGTGGGGGGCGGATGGGGTGGGGAGGTTTATAAATAATCAGTAAATATTATTTGTTTGAGAGGAATCGGAGTCGGAGTCGGGGGTGGGGGGTACGGGGTGGGGGGTGAAGAGTGAGAGTTGTATACATAATAATTGATTTTTTTAGAGGGGGTGAGGGTGTATACATAATCATTGAATATTATTTTTTTGAATAAAAAATTTCTGAATGTGGGGTGGAAAGAATTTTTGATTTGAATTTGAAATGAAATATGGGTCAAAAAATGATTAACCGATTTGGACCTATTTTTAAAAAAAAATATAATTTCAAACCTTACCCAACTTAAATAAATAAAAATAATTAACCAACTCATTTTGTTCTAATTATTCAAATTATTTGGTCTGATTTTAAAGTAACTTAAATTAGACCAAAAGTGAAATAGTATACCGAGAAAATTTTAACTTTTTTACTGTCGAAAGTTTAAATAAAATAATCTTATCGCGTAAACATTGACTAAAAGTATAGGGTACTTATATTTTCAGTATTTTTGATATTTCTTTTTTATATGAGTTGAAAATATTAAAAACACATTTAAAAATAATACTTCCCAAATTATATGGCCTAGTTGTAATACTTTTATTTATTTTGTTGTTAGAAGTTAAAATAAAGTAATCTCCCAACTTTATTTTTACCCCTTCCCTTTTTCTTAATTTTTAACCAAAAAAAAACAGAGAGGTTCTCATCGGGCGGGATCTGAGTCACCTGACCCTTCCACCGCCTCTCTCTCTCTCTTCTCTCTGACCACTTAACACAGTCTCTCTTTCCCTTTCTCTGTCCAAGTTTGTTACGAAGAAAAAACTCTAACCCTAAGTGTAAGCCTAAAACTAAATACTCCACCCGATTATTTCAATCACATGTTTTGTGTCAATTGCTGCTACCGGCAGCTGCATCACTGCTCGATTTCTCTGTTATAATTACTCAGTTAAGTAGCATCTCATCAATTTAATTCGAGCCGTAGGCACGGTAGTGTTTTAATTACGATTCTGTCAGGAATTTTATTAAACACCTAACGATCGTCACTCTTTCTTTTCACTTCTCAGACAGGGTTACCAAGACACACCAGGTGTCTCAAAAAGATAAAGTTTCAAGTACACGTGTCAACATTTTCACATGCCACCATAAATACCTTCCTCAGTTCTCTCAGTTCCTTTCAATCGGGAAAATCAATGAGTCAATTCAAGCGATCCATCCAATTTTTCAAACCCATTAGCCACAATTTCCTCAAATCCATCAAACACTTCTCTTCTCAGAAACCCCACCTCGATGACGTGGGTCCCGTTGCCTCTCACCTGAAGACCCGAGCTGTGGTCCGGTTCCGAGGACCCGACACCGTGAAATTCCTTCAGGGTCTGTTAACCCACGACGTACGAAGGTTCGCTGAACCCGTGGGTGAGAAGACTTCGACTGTGCCTACGCCTAACTTGTCCTCTGTTTCGATTCCGCCGATGTACGCCGCAATGTTGACACCTCAGGGAAGGCTTTTGTATGATTTCTTTATATACAGACCCTCCTTGCCAGTAGAGAAGCTTGATAATTCCGGGTCTGGTCCAGGCCCGAACTCGGAAGAATTGGAGTTGCTTGCTGATGTAGATGGGTCTGTATTGGACGAGCTATTGGACACATTGAAGAAGTAAGTCATGTCTTTTAATGGTTCATGATGATTTTATGTATAAAGTGATTTGAATCCTTAGGACTCTTAGTCTGGAAAACTCACAAACATAGTGTTAAGGACATTCAATTTTGACTCTTTCTTTGATCCTATAATATTTTATGATATTGAAGTTACAACTTTTTGAATTCTGCTTGTATATATGAAATGGTAAATCTCTAGTATCTTAAAGTTAGTTAATTTTCTTAATTAATTTTTTTTTTGCTAGTTTGAGACATAAATTAAACACAAGCACTCAACCTTTGCCACTGTCAAGGCTTGAAACCTACCCTCTTGGTACACAATGGATGGGGGTAACTATTGGACCAAGACCCTTTGGTTAATTTTCTTAATTAAGTTGCATAGAGTGGGAAAGTGATGAGAGAGACCACATTGGGAGAGTCTTTATCTAAATGGTGCTTAATAGTTTATTTCATTGCCAAGAAGGCATACTTTTGAAACCAACTTACTTATCCAATATATAACTGTCTAATCTACCTGAATGCCCAATATAAGGTTTTTTTATATATAAGCTTTTGTTCATCTGTTCTGCTGTTTGTCAAAGTCCAGCTGAAAAGTTAACTTTTATAAGTAATATTGTAACCATTTGTAAAAGTATTCTCTTTTCTGTGACGTGGTGTAGCTGAAGTCTTCCAGCAAGCTCGTAGATGAGCTGAGTTTATTTGGAGTTCTTGATGTCATAAGGTTGTGCTGAGTGTTTTGGTAATAAAGGTAACTGCATAGAGCATATGACATGCTAATATAAATGGTATTGGCTCAAAATTTATCATAGGTGCTATTTAGAGTGCACCTCTAATTGAAGGACGTGGAATATAATAAGTTCTGAACTCTTCAAGTTAGCTATTTCTAGAGAACAGTGAGTTTTTGTAGCCAGTAAACATGGATAGTATGGCTTATGACATAGGTGACTTAGTCAGTTCAATTTGTAAGCAGTTATTGTTCAGAAATGAGAAAACTGTGGGTCAAACTCGAGTTGGAGCATAATTTTCCAACTCATAAAAGTGAATCAGCAAATTGGATTCAAAATTTCATTTCAGCGTACAGGTTTACCCAGCATAATGGCCAAGTCTGCTTTCTTTGTAAATTGTTGAATTTAAAGTGAACCTTAGTTTTGGCTTACACTGAATGGAGGGCTATATGTATTGTCAATGGTGCAGTCGTACCATACATGACTCACTCAGCATAGACATTCTTTACTTTTAAGACGTCATAAAGGAGAGAAAGGAGTGTTAAACCAGCAATATCACAGGACTAGACTTGCTTTTCTTGTTTTGTTGTTTGTTGTGATTTCATGGTAAATCATATTATATTCAACACATTTCTGGACGGTAAATGAACAAACCTTTATTACCTATTTATCTCTTGAGGTGCTCTCATTCCACCATAATATCAAACCTAGGCCCCTGCTCCCCGGCTGCACTCTGGCTTTTGCATCTGTACCTTACAAGTTCAAAGTTAGGACTACTACTAAATTTTAAATGTTAATTCATGTATATTGAATTTGAGTAAGTGGACACTGCTTAGAATTGTAATAAAAACTCGTGCTGACAACCGTGATTGGCGATTCAAATATGAGGACTGAATGATTAGTTTCAACATTGTACGACATCAAGGACCATATTGGAAATTACTTTCTAATGCCACATCCAATATTTGAAATATTTATTTACCTCCTATTCTGCACTTGTTTGTCATGGAGTTATTACAAGTTCTCTTTTACATTTTAGACATAAATATCTTACTATTTAGTGCACAGCATAAAATTACTTAGAATTATGCTGGAAATCAATGTGGCAATAATAGTTCAACAAAATATTGTGGACACGTAATATATGGTAAAAGGAAGCCAGATGTCCATGTCCTTAACTAATGCTTGCTTAAAGTGTTGAGTTGAATATGGTTCATTCTGCCTTTTGTGATTTTGTTTCTTCTCGTAGGAGACTAGGAGCTCTCACCGCAATACTCAGTTTACAATGATTGTTTTGAATGACATTGCTTTTCTTCCAGTTATCAAAAGCCGCTTTTACTTTATAGTAACTTATTGTTTGTGTTAATGTTGTAGATACCGGTTGAGGTCTAAGGTTGAGATTGAGGATGCAGCAGAGGAATTCTCTTGTTGGCAGCGTTATGGTGGGAATTTAACTGAAAAGTTGTCTTCTGTAGAAGAACCAGAGGCTGCTGGAGTTGGATATGGTGGCACTGTTGATCGCTCAGGCATTTCAGCTTCACGAGGAAATAATCTTGGATGGCAATGGTACATGGATCCCAGATTGGAATGCCTTGGATTTAGGGGTATCTTTCCATCCAATACAACACGTGAGTTCTCGTGAACTTGGTTACTCTGAGATCTTTTTCGTTTAAAGCTTGGGACATTGTTTAGATGCTCGAGAGTTAACCAGGCTACTTGCAAGCTACCCTGCTCGTTCATGAGAATTCTAGGCTCATTTAATCAAACGGGTCTAGTATGGCAAGAATTTACAGTCAATTCTTAGATTTCAGCCTCGTTTTATTAACAAGATGACTTAGTGATGCAGAACAAATTTAGGATGAAGAATTAATGGAAAATAAACTAGGATTTAAATTGTACGTGTAAACCATTAGGATCTCTCAAGTGTATCAACTCCACGTATGAACATCAAGATGGATAAAATACCTCTACAGTATGAATAAATAATCAACTTCAATATCAATATCAATAGTATGTAGTCTAAATGATTTGTGTGAATTACATCAATATTTAAATAGACAAAACCCTAATATTACTTGGTGAATAATAAAAGTACTAAACGACTAAAATTCTTTATTAATAATTCCTAATAACTAATTAATGTCCTAAATCCTCACTAATAAATAAAATACATAAATCACATCAACTACTTTTATATTGAACATAATAAAAACTCCAAATAATAAATATAAATAATCTCTTCTTTGTTCTTAACTTGGAGTCTCCATCATTCTCCTCTTTTTGGAGAAAACTCAACCTCGAGTTTTATAATATGAATATATGATAGAATAAGCCACAAACTCCTCTGCAAGGAAGAACATTTTGGAACCCCTTGACAACATGATCACACGGTATGGCTCAAATTTTTTTGGAAAGAGAATTGATTAGAGTATCGTTTTTGTATTCAATAATGGGGACTCCAAGTTAAGAACAAAAGAGATTTTTTATATTTATTATTTGGAGTTTTTATTGTGTTTAATATAAAAGTAGTTGATGTGATTTATGTATTTTATTTATTAGTGAGGATTTAGGACATTAATTAGTGATTAAGAATTATTATTAAGAGTATTTTAGTCGTTTAGTACTTTTATTATTCCCCAAGTAATATTAGAGTTTTGTTCTTTAAATATTGATGTAATCCCCACAAGTCATTTATACTACATACTATTGATATTGAAGTTGATTATTTTATTTATACCGTAGAGGTATTTTATCTATCTTGGTGTTGATGAGTGAAGTTGATACACTTGAGATTCTAGTGGTTTAAACGTGTAATTTAAATTTTAGTTAATTTTTCGTTAATTCTTCATCTTAAATTTGTCATGTATAATTTTTTTTTGAATAAAATAATCAACTTCAATAACAATAGTACATAGTCTAAATGATTTGTGGGATCAATATTTAAGGAGACAAAACACTAATATTACTTAAAGTAATAATAAAAGTACTAAACGACTAAAATACCCTTATTAATAATTCATAATCACTAATTAATGTCTTAAATCCCTACTAATAAGTAAAATACATAAATCACATCAAGTATTTTTATATTAAACATAATAAAAATTCCAAATAATAAATATAAAAAATCTCTTCTTTGTTCTTGATTTGGAGTCTGTGACGCCCCCAAATTCGGGTATTTGAAACCCTTATTTAGTGCTCACGATATTAAACATTCAGTATATAATAAACTTTAACTTAGTAAAGTTATTACATCAAAGTTCTTCTAATCCCAGGTACGTAGACCTTTAAATGTTCATTACATGATAGTTTAATATTTACGAACATGTAAACTATCTATTACATCAACTCCCAGCTATTCTGTCACTTTTCCTTTCCCCTTGTCCTTTCCAGACCCTTCTGTCGAGTTTGCTCAGCTGAAAACATTTATAACAAAGCAAGTATGAGCATTTAATTGCTCAGCAAGTAATAGCATTCTTTAAGGCTCAACACGAAATAAATGTTTTCTTTGAAGCATGCTTTGACAGTGAATCAAAACTGTAAAGCAATAATTCTCGAATCATTCACATTTCTGGAATATCATAACAACATCGAATAATTGAGAGGTTTTAAGACCATGAACATATTTTTCTTTTCTTGAAAAGGTTCAATCAGAAATTTAATCTGTGAACCGTCTTATCTTACGAGCACGTAGGGTGATCAGCCCTGTATTGATCAATACTATCTTTTCCAGAACAATTTTGATGTTCTACGTCACCACTCCCAGAGTGCAATAAAAATATCCCATTTCTGGGTATGTTCATTCTCAGTTTTAGATTCCAACTACTACAATATAGCTGGATAGCTTAAATCATGGCACAATAATATTTCAAGACTTATTATAAAGAAATTGAAATATTTTACATCTGTGTCTGGCCAAAAGGAATGGCTCAAACTTCTTTGCAACCATGCTCATGTATATTGAATTTCATTTGATATACATGAAAATACATTACCCAATCTTTTGAAGCTGATTGGAATAAAAAGGTTATTCAACCTTATAATATTCATAAATAATAAAAGACAGTTCAAAATTTAAAGAACATGTCCACATATGAATAATCTCAGAATACTTGCTCAATAAAGAGTAAGATTTAGGTACTTGCCTTGTTTGTAGACTATTTGTACAATTTTCAATTTAACTTGTGTGTTCTCACAGATCCTACACAATTATTTGCATTCACAATTATATTAGCCAATTAGTCAAGTCATATAACTTGCATATATACATATCACATAGTCACAGTGATCATGTTTTTAGTGTATACATCCATACTTGAGATATTTCTTTACATTTTTTAAATATCTCATTCATGTTCTTACAATAGCTTTTTCTTTCTTTTATAGGGTCTGACATAACTTCTTCTATTCATGACTCTCTTATATGATTATAGTTCATATTCCTTTTCTAAATTATGTCAAGTTAGCTCCTTCGTGGTATTAGCAATTCTTTGCGATACTAATAGCTTAAACTTGGCTTAGTAGTTTCAAATTAAAAGTCTAATCATTTGTAGTTTCATTTTTTTTATACTAAGATGCTAAACATTCTTGTTTATTTTTAAAATGTCAAAACCGTTCCAACTTGACCCATCGTGTGGCAATCAACCTTTGCTTGGCCCCGTGGGGCTTGGCTAGGCTTAGTGTGGCCTCGCAGCCCCTAACCGAGCCTAGCAACCCTTAACCCTTGCAATACCTTTCAATTTGATTAGCCTTGTCTTATAATATGCTATCCCATTAATATTCTCTACGTAAGAATGCATTGATGCTAACTGCTGCTGCTACCGCTGCTGTCAAAGACAGCAGCCCTGCTCCCCTATACAGCCCTCCTTGTAACTTTATAACTTATGCTATACAAAATTATTTTAAGCCCAACTTCTAGCATAATTTAGATAGTTCAGCAGTCTATTAACAAAATGCCAGGCTTTTTAAATTAAGGTTCCTTAGATGTCTAATCTGTTAACAAGTGCTGCTACTTACCTCTGCTGCCCATGAGCAGCAGCCCCCAATCCTTTGCCTCTCATTCCTGCTTTTTACCTCCCTTACCATGTCCCTTTCACACAATGTTTTGAATATTACACAACTGGAATTTACACTTAATACAGAGCAATATCAGCTGGGCTATTTTAGAAATTCATCTGCACTAAATGAGAGCCCAAGGAAGGCCCCCACCTGATGCCATAACCAGTCATGGCTGCCACTGTCGCAGCAGCCCTGTTCTTATTCTATGCCATTTTTGGCAACCATTTGGTAAATTATTCACAACCTTTTATCAAAAATATTTACATAATACACCCCACCTTTTAAAATAACATGCAATCTATAATCACTACACATGATATGCAATCAACTTGATGACTGCCCCAAAACAGTGAGTAAAAGTGCTTGCCAAGCTAAATTCTAGCATTTAGTTTTAGCTTAAAAAAATTAGTTTTCATTCCATTTAACAAGGCACAACAGTTTACTTACCCTTATGCATGGTATATATATCCCAAGCTTAATTCTGACAAATAAACAATTGTTAAGAAAAACAGTTCATTAAGGAATTTTATCAAACACTTTACAGGTACTGTTTTGCCATACAAGTGTCGTAGCTATTTTTTTGCTTTAAAATTCCCAATTTAGCTCCCTTATTACTCCACAGCCCACTTATCCCCTTGTGTCTAAATTCAGTTCATAGCAGTCAATTACACAGTCAAAGCATGAAGATTCCAGCAATTAATAAAGTAACAGTTTTTTTTTTAAAACTAACTGCTCTGTTCTAATGCTCAATGCCCCATCCTGCTTGAACAATTAGAACAACAATAAGCAACTAGTTGGTTTATATACCTTCTGATTTTAACTCATGCCAACCAAAATAATAATACTTTCCATACATATCATAGTAGCCATGATCTCATAATTTTTATTTCAGTTTGCGAAACCCCACTAGCTAACTCATTATAACAAAATCTTTATATTACAAACATAATATGAACAAATTGTAATGCCTTTGTTTGCTTTGAATTCTTGTTAACTGTTGTTCCTAAACTTCACAGCCCAAGCGAATATCAGAGCTTCAATTGTTAATCTTTTCCTTCTGTTAGCCGAACAATTTACTAGAGATTTACATGGAACAACTCAATTGTGTTTAGGCAGAGAGGTGTCCAGGAAATGGTCTTAGCAAAGAACAAAATCGGATGGGTAAAAAGATAAACAGAGAAACCATTAGAAATCCTTGCTTTCATATGTATTACCACGTATTCTGTACTGTATAGCTTAACTGAGTAGGCTAGTCTATGTAAACTGTATTTGGGACAGCTCCTACTTACCGAAAACTGACTCAGTTAATTTCCCCCAAATAATGACAGCTCATGCTGCTAATTACTTAACTGACAAGTTTAACTTAAAACAGCGTTTGGATTATCACATGAGTATAACCCATTTCTTTTCCCTCTGCATTTTACACATCTTGTCCCCATATATTGTTTACCACAAATAATATTATATACACAATACTATAAATCAAATATTTAAAATCTGATTTCTTTTTCATCATAAATTTTTTATGCTTCCTACAAGCTATTAAGTATAATAAATTTTAATTATTATACTTATCATAACACCATATCACAAATTTTACTGCACATGATAAACTATGCAATATAATAAAACATACTTAAATAAAAATAACAATTTATTCTAGAAAATTCTTACTTTATTTACACAAGAAAAATGTGATTTGCTACAGAATCCCCATCACTTAGGTAATAACTGGGACCGACTTATCCAACAAGCTATTTTGGGAAACTGAACTCAGCTTGTTTAGCTAAAAATTTTCAATGTTGAGTCAAGTGCATTCTATTACCCTCTTTCGAATTCTTGTTCGTGTATTTACTTGTGCATTCCATGAATATACATAGATATAATAATATAATATTGTATAATCTCATAATGATCGTTTAGTAAGTCATATCTCAGTCTATCTTCTTCCATGGTTACATGCTCCATAAATTCACTCCATAAGCTATAAGTCTATAGATATATTATATTTTGTATATGTTCTCTGGTATATCATAAGCGAATTTTGTTACAACTTAAAAAGATATTGTAAATCACTAAGTTGTAACAATTTAATTTGTATGTAAAATTTGACTTTTGAGCTGAATGAGATATTAAACAAATTTGATGAGCTAAATGACCTACTAAACGAGCTTCACGGGCTAATTGAGCTGAAGCAAGCTCATGAAACTCGTTAATAACTCAACCCTTTTAAATATTATTCGAGCCTTAGTTTGGCAAGCCAAAGCTTGACTTGTCTGGTATCTTTTACACCTTGTGAGCAAACGAGTCAAGTTATGAACTTTTTACTGGTCATATATGAAATTGTTTTCTTCCTGTTGCAGCACCTTTGGTTGAGGCTGACAAGGAAACTGATGAACAAAATTACCTACTCTGGAGATTGGAAAAGGGAGTTGCTGAAGGCTCAACTGAGATACCAAAAGGTGTATATTTATCTCTTCATGGGTTTGATATCTGTTATTTTATCCTAACTGATGGTTATCACGGTGCGCATATTATGGGTCCAAGACCTGTCCACTACATGGTGACATAATATTTAGAATGTTCCTGTCTATTTAGACCTATTCACTGCATGGTGACATAGTAGCTACTTTTCTTTACTTCACTGTTTAATTTGCTACACCTGCAATTTCTTAGAACTAAACATTAAATTAAATTAAAAGGGCACTACTATTCTATTGATTTGGAATTGTAAGCCGAACTTCCAGCACTATCATAACCGAGCTCCAGCTTATTAAAGGCCTCAAGTTTGTAATTTCAATCTGTATTTGTGATTAACCTTTGTAGGTGAGGCAATTCCACTAGAATACAACCTTGCTGGTCTGAATGCCATAAGCTTTGAAAAAGGGTGTTATGTTGGTCAAGAACTTATTGCTCGCGCACATCACCGTGGGGTAGTTCGAAAGCGCTTAATTCCATTAAAGTTTCTTGATGATAGTGGAAAAGGTAGAACAACCCCCGTTTCATTGTTAATGACATTTTGTTAATTATCTTATTTTAAGCTTCTTCTGTCCTTCCAGAGTTGGAGCAGAAAGTTGCTCCTGGATCAGAAGTTATGGTAGCTGCATCTGGCAAGAAAGCCGGGACTGTCAATACTACATTTGGATCTCGTGGGCTTGGCCTTTTGCGCCTGGAAGAAGCCTTCAAAGGGACAGGAAACTTGATCATACAAGGGCAGGAAGATGTGAAGGTTGTAGCCATTAAACCAGAGTGGTGGCCCGCGGAATGGTATCAAGATTATCAACAACATAGTTCAGTTGCTTAGAATGGTTATTTACAAGAATAAAGCCACCCCTTGTACACTCAACTTTCCTCGCCAATTCTAGATTTTCTCTTATAAAAACTCGAGATTTGTTTAGTTTTATTTTGCAGAAACTGAGAGAATTCTCTTAATATGAGAAGAAAATAGTAGGAGGGATGGTTCTGAAATAGTTGTGATGTACATTATAAGAAGTACAATAGATGAAATGGAAATTTTGAATGTTGTCCAGTTTGTTGGTAGGTGTTGATAGATAATCCAACAGGAATGTCACATCCATGGTGAATTTCATATTTGCAGTACTATAAGCTGTGGATTTTTCTTTTAGATAAGCTTCCAAAGATGAATATCTGCCAAGTGCAAAGTGGGGTATTTTATTTCCCACATATTTCTCACTAGCTCTGCTATACATTCAATAAATCTCTCTAGTCTTCAATAATAAGAGAAAAAGCAGCAGCTTCAGCAAAAACAAAGCACTTCATGAAGTTAACAAGGTAAGGTTGCCTAGATCTTGAATCACTGCCTTCATGGTAGGCCTGCAATCTGGAAGCTCATCGATGCAATCCAGCGCTATTTTTGCTAATGTATCTGCCTCTGATTTAGAGAAATTTCCCTTCAAATTTTCATCAATAAAATCTTTGTATTTGCATGATTCAGGCTGCCAGTCGCACTGCAGTAGTGAGATTTGTTTTACCGGAGAGAATCTGAAGGATAATCACTCCAAAGGCGTAAACGTCGCTCTTTTCTGTAAAACGGCAAGTGGTAATGTACTCGGGTGCCATGTAGCCTAAGGCTGCACTGACCTTGAGGGCTGAGAAGATAATATCATCAGCAAGGAGCTTTAGAAGACCTGAATCCATAATTATTGGATTAAACTGCTGATCAATGACAACTTTCTCAACAGATATGTTTTGGTGTACTATGGCAGGTCTGTTTGTTTCACTTCTGTGTAGATATCCAATACCTTCAGAAAAAGAAAAGTCAAATTTTGCTTCTTCAAATGCATGCATATTCACATCATTTTAGTTAACAAATTCATTACCAAGTAAAGCGTGAACGTAACAACACGGAAAAAAATGAAAAGGAGTTAGAACAAGAATGAAGAAAATAAAATAAGGATTTGGACTTCAAGCAGTTCATTTGAGCATTCAATAGAAATAAGTTTTAAGAGTTGCAGCAGCTGTGTAATACTTGTATAACAGAGCGATTTTGTGCTACTCAGTCCAAGATTTGCTGGCATGAACAGGGAAGGGAAAGCTAGCAAGATTGCTGTATTAATTATATCATTTGACATGCTATTTCAGTTAGGCCATCTCACTCAAAATTAAATGCGCATATGTTCTTATTGTTTAGTTCACACTATACATTCGCCTCATCTTATGTCTATTATCGCATTGAATTTATATGCTCAATGATCATTAATTTTTCAGCCAAAAAGTTGAAGATATTAGGCAAAGCGGCCCAAAAGGTACATGAATTATGAAGTACTCTCAAGATACTCCATGCCGGAAGATTTGAACTCAGACCTTGCACACACACCGCTCTGCTACCAAGTAAAATTACCAATGTATCTAATAGCTTCAGCTATCAGAGAGGCGTCAACAATGCATATTATGCTAACAACGACGTTTTTCCATTTTACCTAAGCATAAATCTACCATAATAGATCATACCAAGAGGGTCTATTAGACAAGATCATATACTATTCTTTTGACCCACCGGCAAAGTGCAGTCTAATGAGCTGAAAATGTAAGTTTATATGTAACTGGTAAATAAGTTATGGTACTAACCTTTTGCAATCCCATTGATGATAGAAAACCGAGTTTGCCAGTCAAGAATGTGGCTGCTTCCATCTTCCAAGTCCAGATATAGTGACAAAGTTCCTTTAGAAGCAAAATCATAAATGAGAAAACATTCACCCTTGCTCATTGAACAACAAAAGCCTCTAAGCCTAGCAAGGTTTTCATGTCTCAAAGAGGTCAATAACCTTAACCCATTCATAAACTCGGCTTCCTCCGACTTACAGCTGATCACATTAATGCTCTTAATAGCTACAACTGATCCATCCTTCAAAATCCCTTTATAAACAGCTGAGAATTTACTCTTCCCCAACAAATTCACCTCCGAAAAATACTGCGTTGCAGACTCAACTTCTTCAAGATTGAACTTGAACCTTTGTAGAAACTTATCTGAATCGTCGCTGCCTATCTGATAACTAACCATTGGATCCCATTTATTACTATACTCGAGAGTTACAAGTGGAGAGGTACTTCTTGAGTAGAAATCCTTGTTCTCGTTAACGCTAAGCCGGTCATCAGAAGTATGATCAGATGTGATGGCTATTTTCTGTTTATGCCTACGATATCGAAAAACACATAAAAATCCCACAACCATTAATGTGATTGAGGCTGTGATTACCCCAGAAACAATGACCATTTGTGGGAGTTTTGATGATTTTGAGCAATGGGTTTGGTTGCAATTTGTATGAAACTTGGCATTCATGGGAACATGTTTTGGAGAAGTACTATTTCTGGTAGGTGAAAAGGGTTCAATTTGGTTGATGCTTAGATCATCCCAAGAATTGCAAACTCTCAATGAAGAAAATCCATCACCACATAAACCAGAATTGTTACCGCAGAGAAATCCTTCACTTAATTTCTTTAAAGCTTCATAACCAAAAAGGAAAAGGTAAAAAAAATAAAATCAATTTTGGGTTGAATACTAACTAATAAATGATGATTTAAGGAGGACTAAAATGCAAAGTTATTCATCGAGTTTATCTTACATGACTTTACATATAGCAAACGCTACCTCGTGGTACAATTAGTAGTGCAAACTGTATCCTTGGATCAGTTTTGCATTCTAATTATACCTTAAAAGACACGATTTTGCACGTGGTAGCGATTTGCTACATTGTAAAGTCAAGTACCATATCTCTATTAAGTGATAGTTTTGCATTTAATTTTTTTTTACCAAACTTACCAGGAGGGACAACTCCAGAGAGTGAATTGTTTTGAACATCTAGAACCTCCTAACAAAGGAGCATTAGCTAATTTATCAGGAATTCTACCAGAGAGGTGATTAAAGCTCAAATCAATCCTTTTAAGCATACTCATGTTCCCTATGCTGGAAGGAATTTGACCGGCTAATCTGTTATACTGCAATGTAAGAACACTTAGCTTCTTTAAGTACCCAATCTCTGTTGGTATGCTTCCACTCAACTGATTACAACATAGCTCCAAAACTGAAGAAACAACAAAAAATCATATGCTTTATAAGCTTGGAAAAAAAATGGTAAACAACAAAAATCATTGAAATTTTCATTTTTTCAGATTCACAAGTCAGATGTGAGCCAGTTCGGCAACCCCCCAAAACCCACAAATGTGCATTTCATTTAATTATATTAAATTTTAAAACAAGACCAAAGGACAGAAGAAAACCAAGCCATGAATCTTTAAGCATAGTTCTAATTTTATATTGCTCCGGTTTAAAAATCAAAGATTCACCCTTTCGGCTACTTAATCCATGACCAATTCCCAAACCAAGAATTCAAAATAATACTCCTTATATATCAATAAGAAAATTAAAAATTGAATTCAAAAACTAGTATTTTTTAGGAGATCATAAACAAATGATACTCGTTTCATCCAAAAACAACTAACAATGCTCAGAAATGGGTACATAAATTTCAAATTTTTATACAAACCCCCCACCCCACCCCCCCACCCCCAAAAAAAAATTTCATAAAATTGACTTAAATCACACAATTAATACTCATATACTAACTGACCTTGAAGACTAGCCATGTTCTTAATCTGAGAAGGTATGACCCCAGAAAGATTATTGACATTGAGATAAAGATCAGTCAACTCAGTGAGAATAGAAATCTCTTTTGGTATCTCTCCAGACAAGGAGTTGTAATGCAAGTAGAGACCCGACAAGCACTTTAGTCCGGCTACCGCCGGCGAAACTTTTCCGATGAGGCCTTTTCCCTGCAATGAAATATTAGCTACCTTAAGATGCTCATTGCAAGCTACACCCTCAAATGAGCCACTACATGGGTCACCCTCATTTGTCCAAGATTTCAAGAACTTGTTTTCTGGGTCTAGAGCGGATTTGATCTCCATTAAAGCCCTGAGCTCAGAATTTCCATTGATGTGATTTGGAAGGGAAATTGTGAGAAAAAGAAGGAAAGTGAAGAGGAAATTATTATGGGAAATATTGTTCATCTCTGTTTTTTCTTTCTTTTTAATGAAAACAGAGTACTTGAAAGAAATTATTGTGTTAACATTAGATTGATGTGGGTTTGAATTCTAGATTTGGATATCCCTGCTGTATTATTCTTGTGATGAGAAGAAAATAGTGGGGAGAAGAAAGTATATATCAATCTGTGTGAAGTGTGAAAAGTGGGACTTTTATTATGTACTTCCTCCATAACTGGGACTGCCACTGACACACGATCATATGCATGGACATTCTATTAAGTCAATGATTACCGTTAGATTAGATTAATGGACTATTTGACTCACAAGGTACAAAACAATATATATATATATATAGGGCTTAATTTGCCACCAGATCTTGTCGATCCCTGCAAGATCTAAGGGTAAGTATTTAAAAAAATGAGTCTCTGCTAGCATAACAACTTAACTATAGCAACTTGATTTTATGTTAGTTCAAAATAATAATATCTTTTTACCTTCGGCAGCGTTGTGCTGTGGTAGTTAAGTTGGTTTGTAAACAAAGTACTGCAAATGACTTTTTTTATAAAAATACGGGTTGCTAAATCTTGCAATAATTTAGTGATGAGTTAAGGCACTATAAAGTATAAACACCATTTGCTATAAATCGCTCTCTCATTTTTAGCATCTCTCTTAACATTCGAACCTTTGTGCATGTAATTGATCAATACAGTGTCAACACGCAGGTCAGAAAGTGACCTCTCTCCCTCTGCGTGTTAATATTGTATTAGTCAATTGACCAACTTACCAAGAAGTTAACTTCATGATTCTTTTTTTTGGTTACTTTTGAATATTGATTTGGTATTTTTCGGTACAAAAAGTATGCTCAATTAATTCTATTGCTTCTAAAATTATAGTTACGTTTTAAAAACGACAATTTTTAAAGAAAAAAAAATCATTTTCTTGAAAAATATCTCTAATACTTGTTATAATTTTAATAGTGATGACATGATAATATTCAATTTACATAAAATATAACAACAAAATTGTTAGAAAATTCATGTCACTATATAATCTAAAATTGAATGTGTATCTCTAATTTTGTAACGAAAATAAGATGTTTAAGTAGTCTAAATACAATTATTATTTTTATATAGAGTATTGAAGTCATGACATGTGCTTTTTTCAAATAGGCTCCCTAATCACTATTATTGAGCTAACCATGTTGAATTTTCAACTTAGAAATCCATATAATTTTATATAGTTGAAAATTTCTTGACTTTCACCCTTTTATTAGTATGGATTTTATGTAGGTCAGAGGATTGAAGACTTAACTTTGGCTTGCATGACTTATTGACATGGCCAACTACATTAGTTGACTATATTATATTTTAGAAGGGCCTTGAAATTTTAGAATAAAGAATTTAAGGCTGTAGATTAGCCAATGTGCTTAGATAAGAAAATACTGTGTAAAATTTTAAATATACAACATAAAATTATTAACTCAGATTTTTGTCACAAAATCATAGAGGATATTAAGGCCAAGTACCTTTTTTACCCCTTTTAGAGCTTATACTATTACAAATTCAGGGAGCATGGAGAATTTGGGAAAAGGGCCAAAAAGGGAATTAGGAAAAATATTAGGAAAAATATTAGGAAAATTTTTGGGAATTTTTGATATTTTCACACGGTCTTCTCTCATATTAACATACAGTGGGTCCCATATTTATATAAAAGAAATCTTATATAAAAATATCAAAAGTACACGTGAAAACATTACTCCCCAAAATTTTTACCTTCAATGCCTGTGTTGATTTTTGTTCGAGGATAAACTTAAAATTTAAACCTTTAACTTTACACAGTAAACAAAGAGGTCGTACCACTAAATATACTTTTTCTCGATCCTCAATTTTGGAGAGAATAATTAATTAATGTTTTCTCTACTTAATATACTTTGGTTAGAGCTTAATTAGTCCATAATTAGATGGATTTTCAAGAATCAAGGAGATAAACTCATAATCAATTAGGAAACTGATAAATCCACAACAGAAAACGATATTTTCACATGAAAACCGTAGTTATGGAATTCTATAACAACAGTTTTCATCTATAGCGACACTTTTCATGTAGAAATATAAAAAAATATTGTGAAAATATCAATTTCGAATCAATTATTCTATGTTTATGTCAATTTAATAAAGTGTTGGTCCCCATTCCCCAACAAAAACAAACTTAAAATTTTGTACTTATTACATGGAGAACACAGACTAGCACTTTGTTAAATTAAAATTGGCTCAAATTCCTGTCCTCCATCAGCGCAAGGAACATGTTGCTCACAGCCTCACAAGCAGTTGTACACTAAAACTTTATGCTATTAAAAATATAAGTAATGGGTAAGAAAAGCAAATTTGATTTGAATTTATTATTATGTTATGGCACAAGAATTTAAAACTATAAGCAATAAAATATTATTGGTGGGATTACCATTAGCAACCTCTTAGATAATTTAGAAAAAAACAAAATTAATTATATTAGTGCACCTAATCATTGCAAGTTGTTATTTGGTGGAGTATTGGTAATAAATAAACCAAATGTAAGCAACTAAAAAAGAATTATGATAATATATGACAAGAGCAAATCCTCTGTCCTCAAATTTCATGTCTGTGTTATTTCACTTAAATTTTGACACCTAATCTCTTACTTAACACTAATTAATTTTAAAATTAAATAAAAAACATGTGCCAAAATTTAAGTGGGAGAATACACTTATCTATCTTTATTATATAATAATGTGGAAAAGCAGAAAGTTAACATCATGCTTTTAATGCTGGTGATCAGGTACAAATGGGGGAAATGTTTTAAATGAAAAAATATTCTTTCTAGAAATGGTGGCCAAATAATTAAGGAGATTTTTTTTTTAAAAAAAATCTCAAATTTGAAATTTGTGGCACACAATATTTGTTAATAAAATAAGGATTACCTGGTAATGGAATAATGGGCACCTTTTGAATATCATATCAGCATCCTTTTCACTTTTCCCCATTATGGAAAGAAGTCAATAGAGAGCAGCTATAGGGAAAAGAAAAGTAGCTGCAATGCTCACTTGCTCCTCTTTACCTGGCCAATTTGTTTGTTTTACTTTACAGAGAGTTTAGACCAATTTCAAGATTCAGCCTTTTTCAAACATCACTAGAATATCTAAAAATGAATATGCTACAAAATTGATTAACATTCACATAACAAGTAATCCATAACAAATGCTTGCTTTGCTATGACTCTCCTTGTCCATAAGAGAAACAAGCATTCGTATTGAAAAAGTGTTGTCTGATACTGATAGTAGCAAAAGGAAATTTAAAACAGCCCGCTTCTCATCTCTTACGGGACGGTCAAAGATGAATGTTTGCCAATAAATATAGTGATGTATTGATATCAGCATGAGTAATCAAAACAAAGCTAGTGCAGCCAAAACAACAAAACATCAAAAATATCTGAAAACATTCAATAGTCACTATGGTTCAATCATTTGTATTGAAATTTCAACAATCATAAAAAAAGAATCTTACATTCACACGCATAGACTAGGTTTCCAACTATACTTGCTATTAATGTACAACATTACAAGGTTGAGAGAAAGCAGATCACCATATAAATACTTGCATGTGAAATGCAGAAAGGCTGCAGCCAATTCTCTGTGTTGCCGTTTCTCAAAGAATGCATGAGAAATTATAGGTGCAAGGCAATCGGAATTGGTGGCACAAAATTTGGCATCGAGGAGAACCTGGTTTTCTTTATGGGTATTTGTACTTTCAGGAATCAGAGGTGGCTGATTCCCAGTCGAAGGGTTCTCAGAATTTTCCAGCATCTTCAGTTGGTGGATCATCGGCATCATTATTGGGCGGACCGTCAGAATCTTCATTTGGCGGATCATCAGAATCATCTTTTCTGTCATTTTGTTCACTAGAACTCCCACCACCACCACCACCACCACCATCCTTTGGGGCACCCTGGACCAAGTCTGGACGAGCTTCAACGCCTACTCGTCTCATGTGCAGCTGTCATATTGTATTTACCAATTTAAAGGAAACAGATATGCTAACAAGAATATTACCGCTATAAGCAAGCAGCCCTTGGATAGAAATAGCTACACATGAAATCAACCCATACCTGAAGATGGAGATTTACTTCATCTGGGCGTGAAAGAAATGGAAAATCGCCACCAGTCTTCATGTACGCACGTCTTGCGCCAGGATACCTTTCACCAACTAGATCTTTCAGTTCTTGAGGGATTGAAGAATAGTCATTTGTCTTTCAAGGAGCAGCAGCAAACATATATCAGAAAAGTAATACAAGCTAGTTACAAATATATGCATAGTCGAGCACTCCAACAATTAGAAAACATGGCTCTTAAGGAAATAGTTATACCAGGAAAAGATAACGAAGAAACGTAGTACAAGAAGATGATATTGTTATGACATATCAAAATGATCAGATTACATAGACAACAAGACAACTCTTACAATTTATCATCAAAGTAATAGAGTTTCCAATTGATACACTCTCAGGCAACTTCAATTCTGCTACAAGCATGAGTACATTCACCGAGAATGGAGTGTGTTTTTTTCCCCTCTTACCCAAATGACCCAGAAAATTAATCTCTACTGACGCTGTGAAAAGGAATTCTTAAGTGTGGATTCTCTGCATTGGTATGTTACACCAGTTTTTGGTTTCCAGTATATTTGAATAGAATTGCCGATCAAAAAAAAAATTAACAATGAATTTCATCCAAAACTTCATATGGTTCACAACTAATACAGAAGTCTACCGTATTCTCACAAGGTTTTTAGTTCAATGGGATTAATAATTGCTAATCTCTTTTTGACCCATATTTTGAAAGAATCCAGATCACTCGCTGCCTTACTTGGCCTAATTTGGTATACTGCTTCTGATTTCATATGCTAAATTGAAACAGAAATCTTAATTTTTCAACAGCATGCCATGTTGAGCCAAAGTAAAAATGCATATCATCCGAAGTTATGTAAACATACATCCATTAAAGTGATAAAAGAATCTGAAAGGAGAAGCGATCCAACTGATGCAGCATCCACTGTTAAAGTCAACCTGGAGGCCAAGTCATCTTTCTCGAGTGTTTCAACCTGCAGGTTTTAAACTTTGCAGCATAAGAAAACTCAACTTCCTATCTACAAGAGGCTCCAGATAATAATACCACTTAGAAACAGAATTCTAAATTCTTAGTAGGTTTCCCACAGTAATGCTACATAATACTCTAAATGAAGAGAAGATAAAGCAAAGAGTAAACAAATTACTGACAAATCAGTGCAAATATCAGCTAGAACTACTAAGAGTGCACTACAGTAAATGTGTGCACATACGCTTCATCTGATAACCAAGTATAGTACTTTAAAAAAAGAGTAAAAGAAACCAAAAGAGCATTAAAAAGCTGATTGAAAGGATAGACATGCAAAGTATCATAGGGAGTCGTAAATTATTACATCTTTCATTTAAATTAATTATGAATTAGTGCTCCTTGCCCCCTTAGTTTTAGCAACCCTTCTCAAAGAATCCATTTCAAAGGGCTCTGACTGTAGCTTAGTTCATCATTATTACAAACTATCTGGTACCTAGCACTCTACTTGCAGAAGGGGCGAAAAAGAAAAGAAAAGTAAACACTAGTATAGGAGATTTGAAGCAGATACCGCAACAACAGCACACAGAAAATAGTAGTGAGTGGTTCATATTGCTCCTTGTAGATTTTACCTGAGAAACAACAAAGTCAACAGAATCGGCAATAAATGGTTCATGCGGACCATTTGGGATTCCTGTTAAGACATATCGCTTCAGCAGAAAAGAAGGAGACCAACCAACACTGCAACATCAAAATCCATGAAAAAAGAAGTTAACATGTTAAGAAATTCCCAATCCAATAACAAATGCCTTTCGGCTAAAACAGCAAGTGTGCAAAATGAAGACTTTCCAGAACTGAAAACACAATTTAGATATTTAAAACTACTAGAAGTAAAAGAAAATCCAGTAATACAGATCTCGTAAGCTATCATAGTTAAGCTCCCTACATCTAGAACTCCTACTTCACTGGAGAATAAGGAAGCATTAAATCAGCTCCAGAAATCCAGCAATGAAACCTATTGCCTGTTTTACTCATGCCTTAAAGCATGCAACAAGTATACCTCAATTCTCAAACAACTGATTTCTTTAGTTGTTCAAGCTTTGTAACCCAAAGGAATTTAAAAGTAAAGTTTAATATAGCAGAAATCTCATTCTTGAAATTCAGAGAAAAACTATATTAACCCAATGTGTAATTTGGCAACTCAACTGAAAAAAAATATGAGCTAAAACCCATATGCAGCCCATTGATGAAGTCAATTGACTCCTTGTTTTACCTGAATCCTAAGTGACATATTCAATAAACTACTTATTGCAAAATAACAATAGCCCATGATGCCAAAAATTTCCTATACATATTTCAATAAACTACTTACTGCAAACTAACAATAACCCATGATGCCTAAAATTTCCTTGGCTATTATTTTAATTACAACAGTCAGCAGGGTTCACAACGGAGATATTATTTGTTAGCAAAAAAACTAAACCTGTATTTTTGTCCAACAAATACTTTTCGAATTAAATAAAAATATCTAGGTTTGAAGAAGCAGCAGCCTCGTAATTAGAGAATGTAAGAGTTTCATTACAATAATGGTTTTTCATTAATACAATAATAAATCATAAAAATCAAACAGGTTATCTCCGGCAACAAACACAATTTAGTAATGCTAAATGTCTCAAATTTTTTACCAAGAATTGAGGCCCAAATGAAAATTTTGATAGAAAATTACCAAATGACCCAATCAGAGTTCATGTGCTCAATTGTGGTATTGCCATGTCGTTTGGGATTTTAAATTTGGTAGAATATTTGGCATACTTTATCATGGATTAATACAACAATAAATCATAAAATTAAAATATTTATCTCCATAATGAAAGCAATTCAATTAGCTTCAGCTCATCATACAAATTGTTAAGTAACAAGACAACATACATGGGAGCCCAGGGCATTGCAGATGAGAAATTACTCGTATCCAAAAATGTATTTGAGAGTATCAATGACTTGACCCTTCGTGGACGATGCTGAGCAAAAAGTTGTGCTAAGAAGCCTCCAAGGGATGTACCATAAAGATGTACCTGTCGGATACCAATTGATCAGTCAGCTCAAATTGTCATGATCAATTTGAATATAGAAATTTTTAAGTAGAATTAAATGATAAAGGTAGAATCAGTAACATTTATTATAATCTCTATTTGGTTAAAAGTATCCACCAAGTTGCTGAAATCTTGGCGTATCGGTTTGGTTTCCTTACTCAACAATCCGATAACGAGCCACAAATTGTAATTTCAAACAATGTCATAGCAAAGTGGTGTATACAGTATTAAATAGGCAATATTTTGCCGTAACAGGAAAAAAACCGGTGTAACAGAGAAATCAGTGAAAATAACAATGTGATGGAGAATCAAGGTGATATAATGGTGTAATGAAAAATCAACAATTGGGACTCTTTTGAGTTTTATGGAACAAAGGGAGTAATAATAATAATAATAGCAAATAATAGGACTCTTTTTGAGGAATAGAAGTAATACACTAATACTAATAAATAAAATACATGGATTTACATAGTAACTAATAGAAATAATAAATAAATAAATAAATAAATAAATTTCAAACTCTAGTATAATGGTGTGAATAGCCAGAAAATGAAAGTAAAAAAAAAATCCTCAACTAGGCCGCTACCACAACTTTGAACAATGAATTCTCTAAGTAATAACTAACTGCACTCCAAATTAGTTGTCTAAAAAATGTTTTTCATTAGTTCTATCACATTCTATAACCTTCCTATGCTACCGAACCAACAAATAAAAAGTGTAATCTTTCTTGTCCTTTTGTAGCCAAATGCTTTAATTTCATTGCTCATCGGTTAGGTCATTACTTCTCAAATAAGAGAGAGGATTTTTTTTTTTGGGGGGGGGGGGGAGGGAGTCATGGAGTGCTACATCATCTTGGGTAGAGCATACCTAACTTTTTTGGTATTTACATGTACTAGAGACTAATTAATTACGTTCACTTGGGAATGTATATGCCCTACAGGGGGAGCCACATTGGGAGAAGGTTGGCAATTGATCAATTGTCCGTCTTAATATTTTGATAACTTTTACTATACTAAAATGAAATATCTAATGAAATTTAAAGTTATATTTGTAGTAATAAAATACAATTATTGACCTCTTATTGCTAAACATAAACTCTAATTAACCATTATTGTGAGATTAAAAGCAATTATAGGGAGGTTGTCAATTTAGAATAATCCAATTTATTTTTGGACATCCCATGATATTGTTGACCGTATGTAACTTTTGAAGAAATATAGATTGCTATGAAACACGAACACTTCTCGAATATTGATGTATCCATGTCGGATACGTGTCAGACAGTTGGACACTGACACTATACCGACACTTCTGGATATGTGGCAATATGGCATACTTACTTCTAGATATGGTATATAGGTGATAGGTATTATCATTGAACTTAAATTTTAAATTTTGAAGTTAACCACTTGCTTATATTTTCATTGGGAATATTTTGTTTATGGCTATGTAAATATAATTTAGTTATTACATCAATATATGTATATCTATAAAATTACATAAAATTTCATCTTGTTTATATGGTGAATTTTAATGTGGCTTTCTTGACATCTTCATGATTCCCTAATGATATATGCCTAATTTACTAAATTCCTTAGATAAATTCTCTACCATTAGTATTTAATTAAATATCAACTATAGAAGTAGAAGAATCAAATGAAGATTTCAACTTTTCAATTGATTGAGCACATATATATCTCCTTTAAATATGGCTTATCTCTTAGAAGTTGTATGTTATAATCTTATTTGTTATAAGAGTTGGAGATGTTTATGGTATAAGTGTTTCTCAATACTTTACTTGATTTTATCATGCTTTATTAACAATTAAATTTATTTAAACATATATAATTATTAAAAAGTATACATAATGTTCAACGCATCACATCTTCTTTTTTGGGAAAATGACGTGTCTCGTGTCACATTTCATGTTGAATCCGTATCTCGTGTTCGTATCCGTGCTTACAAGATAGATTGTGAAGAGAGTGAAGATTAAATAATGTATATAGAGATATTTATATAATAACGATAATAACATTGTGATGTGTGGTTTTATATGGAGGACAGCTGTAAATCTTTTCAAGATTATGAGATTTTTTCTTTAAATAACTCCCTGTAAATGGATGAGAGTACAAAAACCCTTTTATAGGTCCTTTTCATTTCCTTTTAATATGGACTCGTGTTTAGATGATTACAACTACAAGTTAACCCCTTTTATGTTTTCATGCCATATTATGTGTGCTAATTAAGTATTTAAGTTGAATTAATAAATTCATATACAAGAAACTTATATTACAAATGAAACTAGTTTTTCTTGAATAGACTGTTTACTCCTCTTAGCTGAGAATTCTGGCTTCACCACTGCTGAATGGTCCTAGGGTCCCGATACCAAAACACCATACACCAGTCTAGGATCCAACAGAACTAACGCACACATTATTATTCTAGGAGACTGATTCGAGCAGTTTTCCTTCTTTCTCTCCCGGCTGCATCAAGCAGTTTTACCTAATCTAAATCAATCAAAATCCTTGTCAGACACGAACTTCTTTTTATTCCCTAGAACTCCTCCTCAACAGGTCAATACGGAACAGCACATATATTTGTAATTAAATTTCATTTACTACCAATTATTAAATAACAGACATGTAGGTAGATATTAGGCCCGATTATTAAATATTACACACATAGGTAGATATTATGGTCCAAGTAAAATGGTCCAATCAGAAAGCCAGCTTGCCAATATGATATATTTCCTGTGAAAGTATGATATTGATATGCCATTCAAAAATATATTTCCTTTTCATAAAGCTGGATATCGACTAGAATGATAAGTTCAATAAGCTTGATTAGGCTCATTTATTTAAGTGAGACGAGTTATCAACAACTACAGTTCAGCACGACTTAACTCATTTACACCCTAATGGGTGGACTACAAGTTTCATGAGGTAAAGAAACAAGCTACTCAGGTAGGATTAGTCCTATGAGCCTTACATAGTTTAATGGCTCTGTGCATATTAAATACTAATCCTGCTCCTGTAAAGAAAAAAATAGTTGTTGAGACCTCGAACCTAGTTTGTTACGCTATTATTGTTAGATTCCTTGCACTTTCAGTCGAAAATTTGGACAGAAATCAAGTAACTCCAGCTGGCTCAGAGTATAAGCAGCTCAGTAAAACTGGGTACCCACATTGTTCCCAGAAAGAAAACAGTAAATATATATATATATATATATATATATATATAGAACTTTGATGAGATCTTAGTGCACCACTATTGTTGGTCGCAACTCGCAAGATGTTGAAGAGAGATGATTCAAAATTACATATGTTAATACACAAGTCTCTGCAGAACTGGAAGTTATAATAATTATGAGAGACATTTATCTGAAGACATCATTTCTGCCAATGATCTGCCGAGTAGTAAACCTGTCCGTGGAATCTTTATATATTCTACAAAAATTTTAAAAAGGCTATTTCCACTTGTCCAACAGCTTGATTTGCCAAATCCCCAGAGATAATTAAGTGTTAATAAGACAGGATAAAGTATCTTTACCAAATCCAATGCTTGGAAAAAGGTATAAAAAGTGCATAAAAAAGGAAATCTGAAAGAAATAAAAACCTTACATGATGAACATCAATGGTATCCAAAAACTTCTCAAACGCTTGAACCCACTCCTGATGGTTCCATACCCGCGGAATATCAACTGAAATCACTCGATAACCCTGCAAAAAAGAGACATAGACACAAATTTATATCTCCTTTATCAATTTGGAGATCTGTTTGAACTTTCAAGACAAATAGTATACAAAAGAAATGAACAACGCATATGCATATGCATATTGCACACCAAGGCAGCAGAAAATACGTGGAAATTTGTAACACCTCAAAAGTATCAAACTAGAACCTTCCACCTTGCTAGAAACTCTTAGTATAAGGTGTTATGTGGTAATAATATATAAGGGTGGCCTCACTTATCAAAAACAATAAACGTATTAGGTATCCACGTAATGAGGTTGTTTCTGGTATGTACATGGTTTTGACTCCTATGGCAAGTTAGTGATATCTCCTACTCTGAAAAATAATGATTCATGTTAATAGTGATATCTCCTACTCAGAAAAATAATGATTCATGTTAACTATAACTACTGCAACTGCCTCTATGTAGTATAAAAGAGTTGATTCAATGCTTATATCTTTCCATTCATATATTTTACTTTCTATGGGGGGAGAGGAGGGTGTGAGAAAGAATATTTGTTAAAATTATGAAGAAAATTCCTGCATATGTTAACAAATATCCATCATACCTTCGCGGATAACGACATGATCTGCTTGTAGTATACATCCGCTGTTCCTGCAGTGCCAGGCAGACAGATAAGTGGGGGAACCATTTTTGGGCCAAAGTCATAATATCGCCACTGCTTTAAGCCGATCTGCAAAAATTAAATTTTCAACTTAGAAACCTTGTTTGGAAAAAAAAATGTGTCAAATAAAAAAAAGGAAAAACAGAAGTCAGGGTATTCGACGTCAACATAATTCTGGAACCAATAATCCATATCAAAGTCATTAACTTTTCACATAAAAACTTTGGGGTATCACCAACTGAACTTTTGAAGTATTCCCCTGTAGATATCAATGAAACTCGTACACTGTATGCAACTATGATCTATTTGAAATAATTTTTTTGGAGAAGTTAAGACATTAGCCATAGGATAATAGGAATATAGAGGCACAAATGGTTTCAACTTTGTGCATAATGATCAAAAGATTCCAACTTGCAGAGCCACTCAAGAGATTTCAACAATTTAACAAACAGCATAAATATCAGAATGGTAATCAAACAGAAATGGAATTATATTAAACCATGTATAGGATTTGGTGACATCAAAAGTCAGGTCCCCACAATGCCAATATTTGGCATATGTTTCACCTTTTCTCATTCATTTATACCCAATTACTAGACTGATTCCAGTTCAAATAACAAGCCATATGCACTTTAGAACAACTTAAACAAAACAAACTAAATATAAACCCATAGAGAAATTCACAACAATAAATCTTGAAATTAAAGATGCCCTGCTTCAAAATTTGCTTGTTTGATATGATCAAATTTGACCCATGATCAAACAACCTAACCTATGCTCATAAAGACCAAAGGAAAAATTGGCTTCGAAAAAGCAAATTAAAAGTTACCCAGATGAAAAATTACACTAAAACACGATCAAAATTGAAAGAAAAAGAAAAAAAATAAAATTAAGGGCAATAGAGAGAGAAAGAGAAGAGAGAATTTACAGGGATCTTGTGAAGGGGGACTTGAGATTTGAAGTAGATGTAATCACCGGGCGCCGAAAAGACGCCTCCTTTCATTGCTGATTTTGACGGTGTCTAAATTTGCCCATGACACTTATATATACACAAGTATTACTCCATATAAATGATTGGTATGGTATTTCTCGTGTTGGTCTATCGTTGTTCTTGCTAACTTCTTCTTCCTCTGTTTTTAATGAGATTTTCGGGTTAAAAAAATACTAATATTGTAATTTCCAAATGAGTCATGCTATATGTATTAGGATCTTTCGGTCGAATTATAATTATAATTATAATTATAACTATAACTTATGAGCATATAAAAAGGTGGTAAAAATTAAGAATAGTATTAATTAAAAAAAAAATTATTGCATATATTTTTACAATGGTCCCAATCCAACTTCAATACATATCTATTGACATATATATAATTTTTCTTTATAAATTATACACGTGAGTTGAGTTTTGTCTTATCAAAAAGTATAAACGAACGAGTTTGAATTCGATTTAAATAAGTATAATTGAACTAGACTAAATTAAATAACTATAAAATTAAATTTTTTATATTTTTTATATGATATGTAAAATTAATTATTTTAATTAGTTAGATATTACATGAGTCGGCTTAAACGAAGTCGGGTTGACTTCAGATGAGTCGAATTTAAAGAGTGGAGCTCGAGGCAGACACACTGTAATTATAATAATTTAATATATTAATACAGAGTATTTTGGAATAATATAATCAATTTTATGAGCTAAAATTACTAAAAGCATTGTAAATTTTAGAGATTCGTGTCTATTCCTTATTCAAATTTATTAAAATGCATATATTAATCATGTTTAAACTCGATAGAATGAAGGTTGTCTAATGTGTTTGATAATGTCTCTCAATTTATTTGTCTCTGATTCGGTCAGAGACAAATCTTGTTTGATAAAAAAATATTGTCTCTTAATCGTTAAGACAAAAACTCAAATCTCTTAATAATTTATTTAAAATTTATGAACAAAAATAATCTTAATAAATATTGTACTCCTTCAATTTTAAATTTTAAGATCATTTAAATAAATTTTTTAAATAACTTATAGGGTTAAAATGGTAAAATAGTGTCATTCATATGTTTTATACTTTTTAGTTATCAAGCAGTTTTTTAAATTCATATGTTATTTCATTCAGATGATTTAATTTATTAAAATATATTAACCATTCAGATCTTAAATACTCAATTTTATCAAACACCATATAACTCAAATTCGACTTGAGCCACTAGAAGAGCTTGAATTAAACTAATATTTGGGTTAGGCTTGTCAATTGGGTTGTGTGGGTTGAATTTAAATTGTTCAAGCTCAATTTAATTTAAAGTTATTCAAGCTCAAATTCAATTTTGACTCTTTTGAACTATAATAAATTTGTCTAAACTCAACCCAAATAAAATCATGATTTACATGCTTAGGCATTTTTCGATCAAGCCCGTGTTAGAATATAGTAGTATTATGATTGACACCTAAATTAAAATAATATAATCTAAAGTAACTCGTTTAAAATGTTTAACCCGAATCATTCTTTTTTCTAATTGAAATGAAGTTTAAATTAACATAAATGAGTTATTTTATAAATACTCTAGTATTTATTATTTTTAATATTTAATTTCTATCCCTTTTCATGTAATTACTAAATTTTATTATGAAAATAATAAAAATGATTACTTTAAAGAAAATATGTACTAAATATTTAGTTGATGATACTCTCTCTCTCTATATATATATACTAGCTGGGTCCCGTGCCTCCGGCACTGTATGGACAGTGAGATTTATCTCAAATTTTGGACGACCCAGATAATTTATTGAGTGAGCGAGAAATTCAAAATTATTTGTATTTTATTAGATAGATAAATAGATGTATTTTATTAGATAGATGTATGGACGGTGAGATTTATCCCAAACTTTAGACGGCCCAGATGATTTATTGAGTGAGCGGGAAATTCAAAATCATTTGTATTTTATTAGATAAATATGTGTGTAATGGCTAATATAAATAATTTATATGTTTTTAATATTATAAATTAGTCGGGCTTATAATGGGCTGAAAGATTTATTGATCAAACTTAATCTAAATTTCACTTCGAGTTTGAATTTTTGTTTAAGCTCAGTTCGGCTCACTCTTAAATAAAATTCGAACGTGTTTTTAACGGACGGACCGAACGATTGAGTTTTGGACTTGACCGACCCAATTAACAATCTTACTTTGGTAATATAAAAGATTTTACATTTTTAATTTCAAATACAAATGTCATCATTATATTATTTATTTAATATAAAAGTGGTTAGTATAAAGTTCATATTTAGGTAAGTGCTGACACGCAAGCGAGACTCTATATGTGTTAGTATTTTATTAATCAATTGACCAACTTATTAAAAAATAAACTTTACGTTAACCGAATGACCCAATAAAAAACAACATTGACCTTGAATGTGAATCCTACAACAATAGAGTCCACATAAAAAATTTATTTGATCGAGCACCTTAGCTAATGTCTCCTGTACCTAGAAAAAGAAAAAATAGTGAGAATTATAAACTTTACTTTGATCGAAGAAATTAATAAAGGAATGGTGTTAGCTCATTTGTCTTTTAAGTGAAATCATTTCATCACATAACCCGCAACTTATGCCTGTGTGATTTATGGTGAGTCATATGCAAATATAGTGTGTATGAGAGAGGATTAGGATATCTATCTATGAATAGTGTTAGAGGCACAAAATATTTTATAAATATTTTATAAATTGTTGATGTGGCATACTCCACATCAGCATATTACGTGGGACCGAAGATTACATTAAACAATTTGTTGATCAATAGGCTGACATGGAGTATGTCACATTAGCAGTTTGTAAAATATTTATAAAATAGTTTGTGTCTCTAGCACCACTCATCTATCTATATATTATAAAATAAAAAGATAGATTGACAATTGTTTTGGTGTAAACAATTATGTAAAAAAAATTGTTCAATTATTTATTTTTTATTATTATTTTCTCCCACCCTTTTATTCCATTTTACTCTCCCACTTTGTCTCTCTTTCTTATTCATTTTATATTAAATCATACACTTACACTATATTTTTTTGAGTTTTAAAATGGACAGAAAAAAAAATGAACAAAAAATTTAAGTTTTCTTTTCAATTCCTACGTTTCTGAGTTTTTTTAATAAACGAAAAAGAAACGAAAGGGATATAAAACTTGGCCACTTTTCTTGTCAAAATTTTCTGTTCAAAATTGGTCTGATTTAGACAGAAAAAAATATTGAAATAAGTAATATTTTTTATAATTCTCATATTATCCTCAGCTCTCAATATAATAAAATTTAAATTACAATCCATACCTTCAATTTATTTTTATCTTCGATAAAGAGAAAGAGACTCTTTGGCGCGAATAACTTCTTTGTTGTCGCGAATGAGTTCTCAGACTGCCGCGGATGATTCAGGCACATATCTTTGTTTATTTGCTTTACATTCTCTTGAATATTGACTTTTTGTTACAATTTTCTTGTAAAGACTTCGTATAGAGTATAAGTTATTACTGGTGTAATGATTCCCCTGAATCTTAAATAGTAGATTGCAATTAAACATGCTACTATCAGTGACTTGAATGATTTTGCAAATATGTTATTTAAATGATATACGGTGTACATATTTAAAATATTGTAGTTATAATTGCTATGTCTATCAGACTATGTTTCAGACTAATTTATTATTATTAGATTATCTTTATATAGATAGTCTATTTAGGTTTTGTGACAGAAATATAAATTTACTATTATTATTTTATGTCCATTTGTTGTTGTGTATTTAATTTTGAAACTCATTCAATTTTATTGATTGAATAGATGGAAAATTAGGAGAGTAAATTTCGAGATTTTATGGTTCGACGACATTTTTTAGTAACATTGATCTTGTCCCTCATAGTTTAATATATTAAATATTGTATGACTAGACCTTTTGGAATAAATCTAGTAAAAAAAATATCTGAAATGAAAAAAAGAGAGAGTAAGATGAATTGCTATATTGTCGTGATGTTTTTCACATAGCACCATAAGCCTTTAAAAAACTGTGTAAAATATTTATATTTGATTATGAAATTTTTTATTTGATTAAATTTATCTTACATATTTTTATTCATGGTTCAATGATTATAATTAATAGAAAAGGTAAATTTATAAAAATGATATATTTTTTTTCTTTTCATTAGAACTTTAAAATACAAAAAAGAAAAAAATTATATTTAAATTAATTTTTTTTTATTAAAAATTCAGAAACAACATAATTTTTTTTTCAAGTTATGTCGTAATTTAAGTTTTTATTTTTTTTCCGTACAAAACTCAGAAACAAATAGTTAGTGTGTGCCAGGCTACTGGTCTAAATATAACGGAGATAGTCCCATTTTTGTTGGCAAGAATAAATTTGTGTGGTAACTGGTAAGAAATTCGAAGTACCGGCCCAGAGCAAATGAGCATTCTGAAGGCGGATCTCTATCAGCTAAACTCTGGAATCACAAACAATTAGGTACGACAGTGAACTTTTCGCTAATCTATTACTTCCTGTTCATCAATTGTATCTCTGTTATCTCAGATTCCTAATGCCGAAATTTGTAATCTTTCATACCGTTTTCAATGCAATTCGGTCTACAAGACTACAAATCCTAGCCCCAACTATTAGTTTATATAGATATTGTCATTTTAGCACAAACCCATCATCCAATTTGGTTCAGAATGTTGCAATTTTCTGGGATTTAGATAACAAACCACCTAAATCAATTTCTCTTTTTGATGCCGCAATTCGGCTAAAAAAAGCTGCCACTTCATTTGGGTTTGTTAAATACATGGCAGCTTATGCTAATCACCACTCGTTTAATTTTTTCCCGGTGGAAATTAGGGGACAAAGGAAGGGAAGGATAGCACTGAACCAACTGCAAAATATGGGTGTTGTTAAACCTGTAGAGCCGAGTTTTTGTCGAGTTTGTGGGAGGAGATTTTACAATAATGAGAAGCTTGTTAATCATTTTAAGCAAATTCATGAGCCTGAGCAGAAGAAAAGGTTGAATCAGATAGAGTCGGCAAGAGGGAGTAGGAGGGTGAAGTTAGTGGGAAATTTTTCGATTAAAATGCACAAGTATAAGAATGCTGCAAGGGATGTTTTGACGCTGAAAGTGGGGTATGGTTTGGCAGGTGAGTTGGAACGGGCAGGATTTTGGGTTAGGACTGCATCAGATAAGCCACAAGCGGCGGATGTTGCTTTGAGGAATCATATGGTGGAATTGATGGACAGGAGACGAGTTGAGTGTGTGATACTTGTGTCTGATGATTCAGATTTTCTGGAAGTATTGAAGGAGGCAAGATTGAGATGTGTGAAGACGGTTATTGTTGGTGATAGTAGTGATGGGGTTCTAAAGAGAACTGCTGATGCTGCATTCTCATGGCAGGAAATCATGCTAGAGAAGGCTAAGAAGGAAGCTGTGTCGGTTGTGGGTCGTTGGAAGGAGCGTGATGTTTTAAAAAGTTTGGAATGGACTTACAATCCAGAAACAGAGAAAACTGTGTCGTCCCCATGATGAGGCAGATGTTGAGAGCAAGGATGCAGCACCTTTTGTCAATGCTGACAAGGTAATTTTTGGAGGCTCAATTGAGATACCAAAAGGTGTATATTTATCTCTGGAGGCTCAATTGATATACCAAAAGGTGTATATTTATCTCCTTCTAGGTTTCTACTTCATTTATTCTCACTGAGTACACTAATTATGTTCTATCTTTAGCTATCTGTATGTGTACTGCAATTAATTTAGAACATGAAAGATGAGATGTATATCTCTGTTTTCTTGATTTAGAAAGTATCGATCTATTTAGGCCTGTTTACTCCATCTATATTTGGTTGATTGTATAGCTGAGAACAAAATATACAATGGCTAAGGGGTATACGCCAGAAGTACAGTTAATTCATCTGAAGACAAGCCTACAGAATATAAAACTATAAACAAGAGGAAACCCTCAAAATTATAGAAACCCTCATGGCATATTAGTTCCTTCTCTTATATTTTACTTACTAATTTGCTAGACTAGCCATTGCTTGAAACTAAACATTATATAAAAGTGCAAAAGGCACACTATTATATTGATATGGGATTATAATGCATAGCTCCCAGCATTAACATAAACGAGCTCAAGCTTTACCAAAGGACTGAGATTTGTAACTTTAAATTTAAATATGTGATTACACTTTGTAGACGAGGCAATCCACCAGAATAGAATCTTGCTGGTCTGAATGCCATAAACTTTGAGAAAGGGGGTTATGTTAGTCAAGAATTCTTTGCTCCTGGATCAGAAGTAATGGTAGCTGTAGCTGATAAGAAGGCCGAGACTTCACTTCTGCACTTGGGGGTCTTATGTGCTTGACTATTTGAGCCTGGAAGAAGCTTTCAAAGGATCAGGAACCTTAATCATACCACGGCAGTGTGATGTGAAGGAGTAGCATCAAGATAATCAACTTTCAACAGCATAGAACACTTTCTTAAGTGTTTGTATATACTTTTTAATGCCCCTATCAGCTCTGGATTTGTGCTTTTTACACACTTAGTGCGATTCAGTTATTTTAGACGAAAAAAGCCCGAGGAATGGTTCAGAAATAGTTATGACAGAGTGAGTTGTAGCAGTTGAAATCTGTTAGTTTTACTTCTTACGTGTTTTTTTTAAAAAATTTGATTTTATACATATGTAAAAAACTTCTTTCCAAGGTTGGTTTGATTTAAATTTCCATTGGTATTCTGATTTTTGAGGGGCAGAAATTAGTTCAGAGCAAATAGTGACGTTCAACAGCTATGCAAAAGTTTGATAATTGGAAGTGAATGAAACAGTCACCTACATAGAGGATGCTCTCACCTCGTTTTGACAGTCCAAGATTATTTGGCATGAACAAGGAACAGTAAGATTACCTTGTTAATATCATACTCAATTTAAGGCGCATGTCTTCTAGTCATTGCCATACAGCTTGATCGGTTAAATTTTCTTAACCCTCTGTGGACCAATTCAGTTAAATGAGTCCCATCTTAAATTAATCAATATAGGTATTCAAGTTGATCTGCTCGGCTGCTCCCGGGGATGGGGGCCTCCTGCCTATTTGCAAGCCTTGGAACAGCTGAAGTCAGGTCAGAGCAAGGTGTCATCGGACGGGCAACATTAACTTTTATTTCTTAAAAAAGATTATCTATCTAATCTTATTTTGTGCAAGTAATTATATGTTTGATGATAAGTAGAAATAAAACGTCATCTTAAAACAAACAAACAAAACAAGAGGAGAAATAAAACATGAGTAAGCATAAAACACATCAGCTACTAAGAAAACAAACAATTAAAGTTTGGCACTGCCTACCTGTCAGTTTCTTTTGACATCTCCGTCCGCTAACAAACATTTTGGTTTCTCAACGATCCGGTTAGCATGAAGTTATTTTTTTGATAAGTTAATAAATTGGTCAATAGAATACTGACACACATACAACCTCGTCTGCGTGTCAGTATTGTATTGATCAATTGACCAACTTACCCCCAAAATAAACTTCACACTAACCACTTCCCTCAAAATATATTCCTCTAGTCTATAGAAAAAACTCTTGTACATTAACTTATTCTTCAAAGTGAAAAACAATGAGCCTGCCAGAGCTAGTCATCAAAATTCCACAAAGCTTCCCACTCCATACAAACCTCTTGCCAGCCATGTCATATGATGTGAAGCAAAATACTCTCTCTTTCCAAAAAAAAAAAAGATAAGCAACTTTCTTTGCAAGTTCATGATATTCTTTTTTCCGAACAGAGAGCAGTAGAACCTAATGAAAGCTTGTGCAATATACTTGCACTATAAAATCCATCCTTGAGACCCAAAGAAAACACCTGACTAGAATCAAAGCACATATGGGCAACTTCATCTCTATCCAAACTATGTGACTCGTAAGTTCCTATCCACATAGGCACATATGTCCAGACTCAGCCGACTGAACTCATGTTGAGATAATTCCAACATTAAAATTAAACAGGTGTCTAAGTGCTAGATTAGCAATGACTTGGAAAACCAAATTCCACATGTCCCCCATGATAGGGTGAAAGAGACAAATCCTCACTTACGAGCCACCTTACAAATGAAGCAGACAAAAATCAAGTAAAATTTCCAGTTGTCCAAGAGAGACAGAAAATATTAGACACCCATCTCTAACAATGAGCTATTAGGGGTTCTCCATTTCAAAAACTTTTGCAAACTAATGTTAAATAGGGTCAGGCATGGCGGACCTAATCTAATGCCGTAAAAATCCACCAACCAAGAGAACTCAACCAAAATGCAAAAAGTGAATAATTTAACAAGCCAATCTATATATATAAACAAAAAAGGAAAAAAGAAAAATGGAAAACGCATTTCGGAGTTTTAAAACCCAAGACTTGTAATAAGCAATGACTCAACCTGCCTTTATGACTGGATGTAAAGCCAATAAACATTAAGCAATCTGAGGCCGATAAATAAAAATAACAAATCAATCCATTTTAACCATTTGCGAATGAGGCTGCAAACTTTATTTTGCCATGGGGTGCAACTGATAAAATATGAAGTGCATTTATCAGTTTTGTCAACTCAGCATATTTATGATCACTATACCCATTCCAAACAACAATATGAAGGAGCAATTACATTCATAAATTTAAACAAAATAATGCAAGTGCAATATGAAGAACAGAGAACTAATGCCTCAAACATCTATAGCTTAACAAATACAACTACCTCTTTCCTATCACAGAAGCAATTTTAGTACAGGAACAGATCAGGCATGATGTGATCAGCAAAATTTACTTTAAAAGCAGGAAACCCCATTCATCTTACCACCACTAATATCGATTAGCATACTTGTATTTTACACAGCTCATCGATAAAATAATAGTCACAAGTCCTTTTATTAAATCATGTCAAGATGATCAAAGGAAGTCTACCAATCAGTACATTTTGGTAAACTATCAGTCAAAGACTATACAGTGCGTAAGCTACAATCAAGAGATCCTTACAATGTGGTAAACCAATGCAGAATGCAGCACTAATCTATCAATACATCTCCAGAATACCTTGCAAAATATTGCAGGGCAACCATAACCATCATGTGAGCAATAGAGTAAACACAGAAACCGATTGATCATTGACATGGACAAATTATAGACAACTAAAATGAAAGCTAATTCACCAGGAAGCACTCTTCTTCTTAGAGTCATAGTAACCAAGATACCACTTAACAAACTTCTTCAATCCGGCCTCCAAATCAGTTGTAGGCTTATACCCCAGCTCCTTACTTGCTAAACTTATATTCGCATGTGTGAACTGCACATCCCCATTCCTCGGCATTGTCACCACCTTGCGTTTGGCCTTCACCTTCAAATGCTTCTCCAGTATACTCACAAGCTTACCAACAGGCACTGGCGATGTATTGCCCAAGTTAAAAATCCTAAATTGCGCTGAACCCTTCTTATTCCCTCCACTACCAGTACTCTTTTTTGCTGTATCCAATGCACCCAAACAGCCCTTCACTACATCATCAATGTAGGTAAAATCCCTAGCAACAGTGCCATGATCAGCACCTTCAAATATAGTAATTGACTTCCCCTTTAGTATATTCTTAGTAAAAAAGAAATAAGCCATATCAGGCCGACCCCAAGGTCCATACACAGTAAAAAATCGCAACCCAGTCAATGACAATCCATATATATGATTATAGGTATGTGCAATTTCTTCACCGGCTTTCTTAGTAGCAGCATAGAGACTGGCCGGTTGATCGGTCCGGTCCTTTTCAGAAAATGGGACTTTTGAATTCAGACCATAAACGGAACTTGACGAAGCCCAAACAATGGCGGGCTGAGGGTTTGCTGATTTACAGGCTTCTAATAAATTGACAAAACCAGCAATATTACTTTGGACATAAGAATTAGGGTTTTTCATTGCGTACCGGACTCCGGCCTGGGCGGCAAGGTGCATAACGTGAGTAAACGCCACCGTATCGAACAGCTTTTTCAGTAACACGGCGTCATTAATATCGCCTTCAATGACGAAAATTCCAGCTCGTTCCAATAGTGATTTTCGGGATCTTTTTAGGGTAATATCGTAATACCTGTTGAAATTGTCAAGTCCAACGACGCCGTCGCCGCGCCGCTTCAGCGCCGCGGAGACATGTGTGCCAACGAATCCCGCGGCACCGGTAACAAGGACGATGCGGCCCGTTTTGGAGCGTGCAGAGACACGAACCCGGCACTCCCAGTCCGTCCCGGTGCCGGAAGTAGTAGTCTGGAGGCTCCGGCGACTTTGCTCCGGGACCGGTGAAGGCGGAGAGAAGAGGAAGAAGAAGAGGATACCGACGAGGAAGAAGAAGGACCAGAGAGTGAGCTTAGAGTGTGGCCGGAGCCGGTGGAAATAGGGAAATGATTTCTCCGGCTTGAACTTTCCGGGAGTGGAGGGAATAGCGTCGAGGTAAGATAGTATAGGCTTTAACTGCGTCATTTTCTGCCGGCGCCGGTGAAGAGTCGATCCAAACCCGTAGTTTCTGCTTGAAATTTGGTGGAACGGAGCTTCTGCTTAAGAATGTAGATTGAAGAAGCAAGAGGAAGACTTTTTTTCTCTCTAATTATATATATTTATCTGCGTGTATCTATCCATCTGTCTATCTATTACGGTAAAGGTGCAAAAAATCCCCTAAAGTTTATCTCGATGTCCAACGTACACTTTATATTTTTTCTAATCCAAAAATACCCTTATAATTTCTAAGTCAACTGTACCCTGCTCTTATAATAATTATCAATCTATCTAATAAAATACAAATGATTTTGAATTTTCCGCTCATTCAATAAATTATCTGGGCCGTCCAAAGTTTAAGATAAATCCCACCGTCCATACATCTATCTAATAAAATACATCTATCTATCTAATCTATCTAATAATGATTTTGAATTTCCCACTCACTTAATAAATCATCTAGGCCGTTCTAAGTTTGAGATAAATCTCACTGTCCATACAGTGCCGGAGGCACGGGACCCAGCTAGTAATAATTATATTACGGGAACATGTAATCATTATGTTTGATATTTGATCCTTGTTGGTTTCCCTTTATTACTCCCTTAAAAACCCTTTAAAATGGAAATTTAGAAAATATTAAAATCACACAACTCTATTTACTTCAAAATTATAGACAATTTTTTTAATGCATTAATTCTAAAAAGAAATCTGTAATGTGTTTTTACTTTAATATTACAAAGTGACATGATATTTTTAACTTATTATTTTTTTAATCACTTATGACATCACACTATTACGACTAAATATTTAGTTAATTTTAAGGGTATAATAAATTAAATATTTATTTAATTTTAAGGGTATAATTATTGATAATTTATAAAAAAAAGGTAAAAATTGAAGTACACAAAAGTTACACGGTCTACAATCGTAGAGTGAATTCACTCTACGATCGTAAAGTAGTCACTCCACGATAGTTGAGTAAATTCACTCTGCCATCGTAGGTGCACCTCCATGTTCCCCTATAAAAAAACTAATTTTGTTTAATTAATACATATTTTTCGATAACTGATACAAATATTAAGAATTTTAAATTAAATTATTAATTGGGTTGTTCTAATTAGTGATTGAGTATGTTGATAGTTTTGTTTTTGTGGTTTAACAATAAGAATTATTATTTGAATTCTTAGTTTCACATTATGATTTTTAAATGTTAAAATTTCTTGAGTATTTGTCAAAATTTGGTATGTTTATGATTTTAATTACATTTTTTATTATACAATTGGTGTTGTGTTTTATGTAATGTTGAATAAAAGAAAATATAATAATATTTATTACTACCTTTATCTTGTAAAGGTATTTTCTTTCAATAAATTTTTTTAGTAACAACATTTGTTATTTTATTGTAATTAATTTTGCCTAAATATGACTTATGTTTAGTTTAATATTTGAGAAAAATAACTAATATAATTTTTAATACTTTTTATATGAATAATAAGATTCATTATGCAATACAGTAATAATAAGTTTGTTTTACATAAATTTTAATATTTGGAAAAAATAATTATAATTTTTTTGTGCTAATTTGTACATTTTATAGGTATTAAAATTTTAATTAAAAAAATATTTGAATGTATATTACGTAAATTTTAATCTTTAAGAAATTTAATTAGCAAAAAGTGTGAATTTATTTTCTTTATAAAATGAATATTTATAATTTTTTGACATTTATGTTATTTATTGCTCAAGTTCATAATTTAATTAATTAGATCAAGTTAAGTAAAAATTATAATATAAAAATTTATATTTAGTGGATATATTAAACATTATAACTTGAAAGGTGCATTAGACATTATATTAAAATTTTTTTTGGAGTTCGTCAATTATACTAGGGGTAGTGAATGTTACATATTATTTACTAGAGGGTTACAGTTAAATGAATGAGCAACAAATGTCACCCTGAATAGAATGGGGTCGCTTAAGCAAGTGGTCTCGGTTTCGAGCCTTTATGGATGCAACAAACTTTATTGGGAGCGGTTCTCACTTCGGCGCCCGACCGTATCTCGAAGGAATAGTATTGGGCAAGTTAAAAGTATGGGCCTGAGGATATCTTGGGAAACTAAAAAAAGAGTTAAATGAAAGGGATGACCCACTACTTAAGAATTCAAACTATGACTTTTCTCCTAACTAGCTGTTGCCGAGGAAGATTCTCTGTTCGAACCTCCTTGCACTTATGTGATATCTCGAATATTAGTAATATTTTTTAAGGGAAATATTAATTGATTAAATAAAGGTTAGAGATTTAACCTTGTTAGTTCCCAGTAGGCACACAATAGATCTAGAAGGGGGGTTGAATAGATCCTTTTTTATTTTCAAATACTTTTCATGTTTATTTTGTATTGCTAATGAGTTAGCACATGACAAACATAAGAATCTTTTCAAGCACAGCGGAATAAACAAAAGATCCCCTTCATTGATTTATTCATGAACATGCATACATTATTTGTAGAGTTAGTTAAGTTGTAAGCAGTTAATACATACATAGCATTTATAGCAGTTAGATACATAATGTAAATGATAGAAAGTAAATGACTGAATGTAAAAGACACAATGGATTTTAAGTGGTTCAGAGGCTTAAACTCCTAATCCACTCTTCTGCTTTAATGAGCAGAAATTCCACTAAGGAAGGGCAGCACCCTGAATCACTAAGATTCCTTCAAGGCCAGCAGCCCTGGAACTTCAGTTCACTAAGAACTCTTCAAGTCCAGCAGGCTTGGAACTCCTCTTGTTCCCTAGGAACTCTTCAAGCCCAGTAGGCTTGGAACTTCTTTTAGTCCCTCCGGACAAGGACACCTTAGGCCCTGGCTTCTTGTTGTTGTTGGTGCTGAGTTGCTAAGATGTCTTTAAGCTTGAACATCTTTTGTACTTAGCAGCTTGGTGTGGTCCTCTTAGCATTCTGCGTAGAGTCTGGACCACTTCTCCTTTGGTGTAGCTGATTTTCATTCTTTTCTTCTCATCTTCATTCGATGTCAGTTATGCACCATCACCATTTAGGTTTGCTAAGTGTTTAAGCTTTTGGTAGACTTCATCTGGCACTTAACATTCCCTAAACCCTTCTTGAATGGTTTGCAGACATGGTTCTACATCTGTTCTGTTTCAGTTTTTGGTTCATGGTGATTCGTAGAGTGGCTCTCTGGATCTTCTTTGTGCTCTGCCACTTTTCTGAGTGCTATCTTCTTGACCTTCTCGGCTCTCAGCTTAGCTTCCATCTTCAATGGCATTCTCATCCTTGTTAAGTGAAGCTTTAGTCTGTTCAAGTCCTTCTTCAAATCTGCTTCACTTCCACCTTCGTAGTCTCACTCTCACTGAGACTTGTTCCGTTCAGCTCTGGTGGAACTCCTAGAGTCAATACTGTAACATTCTAATAACTCAATGATCCTTCAACTCAACAACTCTTGATGTTTGAAGCTCTGGCTAATATATACTCCTTCCCAATTTTTCCGTTGGAATATAGCCGTTGAAAGCTATTTGAATTGCTTCGTAAATCTCGAGTTATTTGGTGCAGACTGCTTGATGTGACATGACAGCTCCTTTTTAACTTTACTGACACAGCAGTCTGCTACCTTACCTACTGCCTTAGAGTTGTCACCTTTCCATGTCAAGCAGGTAGTCATCTTTATTTCTTCTTTCTGACTTCTCGATTAGAACATCAGAAGTTGTCCTTTTGCATCGATGCTCTCAAATAGTAATATTCAAATATCAACCTTCAGATTGAACCATTGCTAATGCTTCAATCTTCAGATGAATCGAACTCTACGATTCTGATGCATATATTTTTGGACCTGATCGTAGTGTGTCTTGTTCAATATTGCTCATTGACTGATTGAGAAAACACTACGATCTTGAAGAGTTTTCATTGGATTTTCAATGTAGAACATCTCTTCATTCATTTGTGCAGTGCTTCATCACTTCTGTTTGCCTCGAATGATCTCAGGAACTGATAGCTTGACTCCTTGTTCTAGTCTCTTTTGAATAGCAAAACACATCAGATTTGTGGTATGTCCAGCTCACTTTCTCCTTGTGATCTCCCGTTCACTTATCATCAATGGGCTGACCCATGCTTAATCACTTTCGTGTTGTTCTTCAAAAGCTGGCCAGTATCTCTGTGTAAACTTCATCAGTTCCTGCTTTGTTTGGCAAACACTACGATCCTGGTTGACCCCAAGATCGTTGTCATCTATTCTCTTGAAAGCTACTACATCTGCTGACTTTCCTTAGTCAGACACTTTTACTGAAGTCTTCTTTTGATTTACTTGTGGAAGACTTCATCTTGAATGACTTCCCTGTTAGTTCCCGGAGGCACAATAGATATCTAGAAGGGGCGGGGGGTTGAATAGATATTTAAAATTTTTCTTTTAAACGGTTTAGAATGATTGTGATTAATGCACATCAGAATGAGTATATAGTAAACCTTCTTTTAGATATCTTGAGTTAATGAGAGTAAGACAGCTATGACAGTTATAGCAGTTATAACAGTTATAGCAGTTATAGAAGACACAGCTGTTTTAAGTGGTTCAGAGCACTTAAAGCTCCTAATCCACTCTTCTACTCCTTGAGTAGGGAATCCACTAAGGATGTCTGTTACACTTCTTGAATCTCACAGATTCCTTCTAGACCAGTAGTCTAGGCACTTCTTAGTTCACTCTTGAACTCTTCAAGTCCAACAGACTTGGTTCTTTATAGTTCACTTAGAACTCTTCAAGTCCTTCGGACTTGGAACTTCTCACTTCAGTTGATGGATTGTTGTTGAGATAGTGATTGGTGTTACTCAGTTGTTATTAAGCACTTGTTAGAAAGAACTGAGTAGCTGAACAAACTTTCTATCTTTCTCGGATCGTAGAGTTGAGCGTTGAGTGTTCTTTCACGTTTTTTGTTTTAATACATGCTTATCTTTCTCATCTGTCTGTGTTCTGTATATATGTGATCTTGAAATCTATCCGTTGAAGCCTTTTGAAGAAGCATTAAATGCGTTTGACCTTTCTGAACTTTGATGGAAACTTTTCTGCACATCTTCTGAATTTCACTCTGGCCCACTGACACATCAGACTGCTTTCTCACCTAACACCTGAAAAAGTGTTTTTCTCTGCCCAATGGTCCTTTTCTTAGCTTCTTGAATACTTTCCTTTTGATCAATACTTAGGATATCTTTTGTACCGTTGGGACTGGTGAGTGCTTCAATGTTCAAAACCCATTCCTCATTTGTTGGAATTTATCTTCAAACAAAAGTTAGGGCTCGATGCTTCTGACACAAGGCAGATGACACTCAACTATCCATATCGTAGTGTCTTGTCATATTGGTGCTTGCTCTTAAGAGAACACTACGATTTCTCGCAAGGATTTGCACACTACGATCTTTTCACACGACGATCATCACTTGCTCGTCTTGCAGACTCAATATTTCCGAGAGCACACTACTATCTCTGAGTTAGCTTTGGCAAACATCTGGACCATTCTACGATTTTTGAAGAGGTCCTTCAAGGCAAATACACTACGATCTGCTAAGCTCTACGATCTTGCCTTGGCTTTTGTAATCTGTTGATCAACTTGATAGACTACGATTCCTGTTGAAGCCTATCTATACGTTTCACGATAGATCAACCTAACATCTTTGATCTATTTATCTATACATTTGTTTATAGAATGAAGAACACTTAAAAGCTAAGATCAACCTAACAAATTTAATCTATCACTAAGTCCTTGTACATATATTCTTTTAAGGACTTTATATATAATCATGATCATTTACTTTAAACATCAAATCAAGATATGCATTCTTCCAACATTCCCAACTCAATTTGAAGGCTGATTGGGTTAGTGCTTAAATCTTCTGTTAGCTTGCAAGCCATTCGTTGAGTGCTCTCTGGTTTCCTTAAGGTGGAATGTATCTTTGCAGCTCAGACCAGAGGCTTCATCTTTAGGATATTCTGGGAGTGTTCATTTGTTGAGAATTGTGTTTACTCTACGATTCTGCCTTGGCATTGTGAGCACTTCTGTTGAAGCCTTAGTTCTGCACACTACGATTTGGCTTTGGTTCTGCAGACACTACGACTCCGAGATCAGATCTTGACACTCTACGATTTTTGTCTTTAAGCTTGATATCTTCGTCTGATCTGGCTTGACTACGATTTTTGCCTCTGATATGATCAGTAGACTCTACGACTCCGAGTGTGGTCTATGATTATTGACTTGGCTTAGGCAGATGCTCGTTCGGCTCTTAGACAGGCTGTCTCTACGATTCCGAATATGACTTCCTCAACAGACTACGGCTTCGAGGAAGTTCTTCTCGACACACAACGATCCATCCTCGTCTCTCCTAGTAGTCTACGAACTCTGAGATCTACTATCTTGCAGACAACAATTTCGTCTTGATAGTTCTCGAGTTTTCCTTGACTCTCCTGTCATACTACTATTTCTGGTGCAATGCTTGACGATCAGACATGCCTATCTATTTCATTATAAGATCAACCTAACAAGCTTGATCTTTCTATATTTATAGTCCTTGTACATCATTTCTTTTTAAGGACTTTACAAAGCTGTTTTGCTTATGTAGGATCAACGTAACATATTTGATCAATTCTTTCTAAGTCCTTGTACATATGTTCCTATTATCTATCAAAGGACTTTACAGCTTTTCTTAATGCAAGCATACTTGCATATTCATTCATTTATATCATAATCAAATCATATATAAATAGGAATATCATTCACATGCGTATTCCTAACAAACCTAATTATTAATAAAGGAAATATGAAAAGAGTGGATTAATTTTTTTGTGTGCCCATAGGGTATAAAATGATCGGGAAGAGAGACTTTTAATATAAAAGGCTCTAACTAAGCATGTACGAGATAATATAAATATTACTTACTCATAATGAAAAGAAAGTAATATGTAGAGTTGAATAAATTTTATGAGATGAAGTAAACAATGGTATTACTAAATGAATACCTTGATTATTCAAAATGAAAAGGGAAGCGAATATAATTTAATTGAGAAATAATTTTGACATAAATCCACATATGAGATCAATGAAATAATTATATTATAATATAATTAATTTCATTCAAAAGTATTGTTTAGTGACAAATAAGGAAAATTGTGGGTACTACCATGAAGTATTTAAATTACATAAAGCCATCATTTTTAATGATGTGTGTGCTATCTATTTTTCTAGCTTAAAGAATTGTTGTGGATATAAAAATCCATGTATATTAATATGTAATATAAGTCCATATTAAATATTAGACCATGTCAAATTTGCTAGGTGTGCTTGCAAATAATTAGAGTTATGGACCATATATTGCCTTTACGTAAAGAGGGGTAATAAGAGTCCAAGTTATATAAATTGGGCCAAATTAATTTTTTCATGTAGACATTCAAGTCTTCTTTATTTTATTAATATAATATGAGTTCATTGAGCCCAAAGCAAAGTTGTGCCCAGCCTTGCATTAGACCCAATTCGACAGACATATTGGAGAAAAAAAGAGGAACTGTTAGTTCAAATTAAAAGAGCAGTGAAATGGTTGTTGGTCAGTCAGTAAGCTAACAGTTAGTTAGCAATTAAGTTAGTAGCTATAAGGTGTAGAGTGGCTGTAGGAGCCAAGTTCATTGCATGAGCCAAGTAGCTACTAGATGACTGAATAGGGGCCAACATAGGGGCCAAAGAGACTGCAGACAAGTAGGAGGATGCTAAGCCTTGTAGGGGCTATGTAGTGGTAATGATAAAAGTCAATATAGGGGCCGGGTAGGGGCTAAAGAGAGCATCCAGGTAGAGATAATTATGAAGAACAGCAATAGGCCAAGTAGGCTGATTTAGAGAGAGAGAAAAAGCTCAGCCATATATGACCATACACTGCACCTGAAAACAAATAACTTCTATACTTAGCCGTGTGTGTGGTGTGTGAAGTAAATGAGTTGGCCAATTTTTGTGTCATTCTATTTGGGACATATGAAAATGTGCATTGCTGAGAACTTTAAATATATTGAAAGTGTGCATGTGCATAATAAATATAAATACACATTAAATATGTGGTGTCATTATATATATTAATTGCATGGGTGTGCATTTAGTGTGTTAAATATATATATAAACCGTGTGTGTGTTAATATTATAGTTAATGTGTGTGTGCTCATTATATATATATATATATATATATATATATATATATATATATATATATATATATATATATATATATATATATATATATATATACAGAACGGATCAGGTGAGAGCTCCCTTACTTTGTTAAAATACGGACTTTTTTTTTTGATTTTTTTTGGTTTTTTTAAACAACTAAAAAAAATATTTAATATTTTATGGAACTGATATTTTTCCATAATATAATATTTTGGGCGTGTTTTGAATACCTATAACAAAAAGTGGTGGTACAGTCTGCCCAGACTGTACATACATATTTTTGTTATACGTACCCAAATCACATCCAAAACACTGTATTATGAAAAAATTTCAGTTCCATAAAATATTAAACTTTTTTTTAGTTATTAAAAAAAAACCAAAAAAAATCAAAAAAAAAAAGTCCGCATTTTAACAAAGTAAGGGAGTCCTTACCTGATCCTGACCCTATATATATATATATATATATATATATATATATATATATATATACATACATTAAATGTGTGTGTGCATATCATATAAATATATATATGGCGTGTGTGTTAGTGTATATACATATATATATTAAATGTGTTGTACTATACTACCTTTATTCCATAATAACTGTCTTTTTAGAAGAAAAAATTTATTCCAATTTATTTATCTTTTTAAAATTGACTTATTTGCTTATTCAAGAAGCATTTTTACTCAAAACATAAAAGTTATTTAAAATTTTATAACAGTGCTTAATTTACTTATTTGCTTATTCTAGAAGCATTTTTCACACAAAATATCAAAGTTATTTAAACTTTTATAACAGTGCATAATTTTCATATTTGCTTACACAGAAATACTATTTGATCAAAACATAAATTATTATCTGCTTACTAAGAAGCATATTTTTTAAGTATAAAAATCTTTGAACTTTTATAAATATATTTGCTATTTAATTGATATCTACTTATTTGAGAAGCACCAATCTGTACTAAATTATATCTGCTTATTTAAAAAGCATCCATTTGTACTAAATTCTTATTTGCTTATTTGAGAAGCATCAATCTGTACTTAATTATTATCTGCTTATTTGAGAAACACATTGCTGTAAATCATTTGTAAAAAGAAGAAAAGGTCAGAGTTGATTTATTTTATGTACCTGTGAGAAAGACGAGTAATTCTTCGACCAAGACCAGAGTCTTAGAGAGGTCAGCGGGAAGTTGGGTCTCTAGTGTACTTGTGAGGTGAGGAAGAGGTTGTTATTTCAAGACCAGATCATAGAATAGAACTGAACTCAAAAGAAGTACAACTAAGCTTGAGGAGGGAGCGGGGAGCTTGCTGTCCAAGATAGATTAGTTGGGAACAGTTGGAAGTTTGACTATAAAACTTTGTAAAGGCTTCTCCGTCTGTTGAAGGAGTATTTATTACTGATAGTAATAGGATCTCATGTCCTGGAGAGGAGCTTGAGACTGATCGTAGCAGCATACCCGTGATGTATGTTGTGAACCAGACAAATCTCTGTGCATTGTGTGATTGATTTTTTACTGTCTTGCATATTAATTTCTAACACTGCAAATTAATTATACAAAAATTAAAAAGGCCTAAGATAATTTTTAATCTGTAATAATCTATTCAACCCCCATTCTAGATTATTATTGGACTTTCAAAGAGCCATGAGAAGTAAGTTTTAAATTGACATCTAACACTTAAACGAAGATAGGCCACACCTGAACCTTGTTGGCAAGTTTCAATAGCTATAATATGGCATAAGTAAGCTAAACAAGTTAAAGAAACCAAGTCTAAACCATTTTAAATATTGGACTTGTTAAAAATCATGTTTTAGGCCAAAAGTGGTCTGTTTTGGGTAAATTTTAGTACCTGAATTTGTAAGACTGTAATGAACTCATATAAAGTTTCTAATGTTTGATTGAGATGATTCCTAATCATTGCTATGACTAAAGCTAGTAAGAAAACCAAGTTAGGCTCTATTTTTCAAAGCCTAAAGTAAGCTTTTATAGGCCAAAATTGGTTAGATGATTAAAAATAGTGAGATGATGATAAAAGTAACCAGTTTTGGAAGAAATTTAAGAAGTGTCAAAATCAGTTTTGGAAAAAATATGTTAAACTATCCAGTTTGAGCCTCAGTTAAATTAGGCCTAACTGATATGAATGAGGAACCTAAACCCTTATAGTTAAAATACCTTGGTATGTGGTCTAGAAGTAGGGCCAAATGGTAGAGCCAAAAGCTTAACTAAGAAATTCCAGTAAATCATCAAAGTAGGCAGTGAACTCAATTCTGCAACAGTTGGGTAGTAGAGTGGCTCTGAAAATCGTAGAGTGAAAATAGTAGAGTGCATATAGTAGAGTGAAAATGGGCAAACACCATAGTTTGTGCCTAGTTTTGGTTAACTTCCATAACTGAATTTAAGAAACCAAACTCATAGAAAAATACTATGATATATGATCTAAATGCTTACACAAACAAAAGATTAAATGGGCTAACTCATAAAGTCCAAAAGCATCATCAAAGTGGCCTAAAAATTTACTTCTGCTGTAGTTGGTAGTAGAGTGGGTAGTAGAGTGGAAATGTAAAATACCCATTTTGAGGCACTATCTTAAGAAACCTTAAGAGGTTGTTTTAGTTGACTCACTATGGAATTAAATACTATGATGTATGGTCTAAAAGCTTGTTTAAACATGAAAATCAAAAGCTCATTACAAAGATTCATAAAAAAAATCCCAAAGTACCCTAGAAAATCATATTTTCTATTTTTGAATTATGATGGAATAATGGGATTTGATTCCTAGAAATGTCACAACATAACGTAAGATGATATTTGAAGAGTATAATGACCAATGATTTGTATTATGTTATAATTGGACCAAAATGAGTATATTTGAGAATGTATAAGAAATAAGTATGCAATATATACCATATGTGTATGATCATAAAGTGATGAACGAAAGCTATATGCCTAATCTAAGTCTGAGGAACTTAGATGAGTAATGTTTAGCCACATATGGTATGCTGTAGTGGTGAGATACACACACAGTAAACTACAAGTGCGATAAGCTAACACATGTAGCGATAAAAAAGGAAATAAAACTGAGTTATATAAATACCGAAGTTGAATATAAAGATGGTACAAGGATAATATAAGTTAAAGTAGGTTATTAAAGTAAGGTTAACCATGAGATCAAGTATTGATTGTGTTTATTATCAAACTCACATACCGTGTAGGTCATGCAAAGGAACACGACAGGTTAGCGTAATGGTAAAATGCCAGGCAAGTTTTTTAGAACTTGTTTTTATATGTTAACTTGTTAATTGTAATATGTACATAGTCCCAGTATTATATGTACTCCCTGTGAACAAATTGATATGTGCATTATGTGCTATATTGTGATATAAATCTATTGAATCAAGTTAATGATTGATGTAGATTGAGTTATGGAAACTTACTATATTCATGATATGAGGTATATGATAAGCATGGAGCAGGTATAATTGCTGAGTATGAGCATTATGATGCCTGAATAAATGCAATGTATGAAAAATATGAATTATGTATAAACTGCTAAGCATGAATAATTTAAGTTGTGTTTAAAATGCGAACTATGTGTTATGTGATAACTGTTAAACTTGCTGGGTAACGTAGTTGCTCGCCCTTGCTATAAATAATTATTTTCAGCTAAACCAAAGTGGATCGAAGGATTCGGGATATACAAAGGAAAAAGGAAGAAGTTCTTATTGAGGTCGTTCGTATAGCTCTAGCTCTGCTAGATAACGTTCATATGACATATTGTAATTGCATAGTCAAAGAACATTGTATAGAAGAATAGTTAAGTGTAGTTGTGAGTTCATGGATACTTAAAATCAATATATCCAAGTGAAAAATATTATTTATAACTTAAAATGTATAATTTAAATCAATATGATTAATTAAAAGTGTAACACCAAGCTGTAAAGGTTGCGAATTCTGGAAATAATAGGAATTAATGTATTAATTGGTATCAAAGTGAGGTTATATTCATTATTTTATGAATAAATGTTATAAATATTCATATGAAGGTTGTATAGTAATGCACTAGGTCCGAGGTTCAAGGGACCCAGATTTGGTGGCGTTACAACTTAACTGTTTTGACATAAGAGCGAGTCCGGGTGCCTTTCAAATTTTTAGATGAAAACTCTCGCAAAATTTTCACGACCAAATCTCTTGAAATACATTTCACTTGTCTTCTTAGATAGGTATTTGTTGATGTAGATTAAAATTCTTTCGAGACTGTTATATTTTTAATGGAAAGGAAGAAAGATAATTCATAAGATGATATGAAAAGTTGGGAAGATAACAACTTAACTAGCAAGGCAGAAAATAAAGATCAAGAGGAGCTAATAATTTTTTCAAAAATAAGGAAGTCAAAGAGGGCAAAGAAGAATGCAGCTTGGATGTCTGATTATGTTAGTAGTCAGAAGAATAGAGGTGGAAAAAGGAGAGGCAGTTAGTTAAAGACATTGTAGCTGTCATTACGTTGTATATATAAACCAACGGTTGAGATTGTACAATAAAGAAATAGAAAGCAAGGTCTAGGATTACTTTTGAAGTTAGAAATAGTATAAAGACAAGTAAATGTAACAGATGGGTGTGTGAGATTTATCAAATGAAAATTCTTTCTTGAACCTTATTCTTTCTTCTGTTTCTCTACTTCTATTCTTGTTCTTGAAGTTTAGCAAGGGATTGCTTCATTGGTGCTTTCATTATTTTTGATAGTGTTTCCGTGGCGGATTCTGATCATTTGAAAGAATTCGTTAGTAATCTTTTTACCAAATTCTCTGTGTTCATGCAACAAAAATTGGAAAGTCTAGTGCGATCTAAAGATTTTGCAGGGGTAAATTATTCCCATAGCTTTGACAAAGGGAATTTGTTTGAAGCCTTGATCATGGGGGTTTTAATGGTAATAAGGAAAACTAATTTAAGGGGACGAAGGTGGAGTTTCCTAGGTTTTCTGGTGGTGATTTGACGTAATGGTTGTATAAGGTCAATAAATTCTTTATATATCACGACATTGCTGAAACTCATAAATTAAATTTAGCAATGTTACATTTGGATGGGGATGCATGTAAATGGCTACAGTGGATGGAGAGTAATGGCCAAATCAGATCTTGGGTTGAATTTGAGTTACAGATTAAGATTCATTTTGGTCCAACTGTATTTGATGATCCCAATTCTAAACTGTCCAAGTGGTAAAATTTCAAGATCTTTCGTTTCAGATTCTGGGGTTACCTAAGGGATGTTAGATAAGTGGTTTAAAGAGGTCGATTCAAAAAGAGGTAATTGCTGCACAACCCTTTAATCGTCAACATGTTATTGGATTGACTAAAGTGTATGTAGGGAAGTTGTTATTTGATGGTCCATCTAATGTTAGTCCTAAACATTACTATCAAACTTCAATTCTGGGACCAAAATGAAAGTATTATGCACACAAGCCAATTATATTTGATATGATAAAACATATACTTTGTAACGATCTCATTCATTTATTAATAAAAGTATTCATTTATTAAAGGCTTTAATTATCTACACGGTCCGATTATATTTAAAATGTGATAAACTCATAGTTTTAAGCAATGCTTTTTGAATCATGATGATGATCATGCTAATGAGATCTAAATTCTTTGATAGCTTAAAATTAAAATTGTTCATTGATAGAAACGTAATTCATACATTTAATTATCCCTAATTTTGTCCTTTTAATTATATTAGTTTATTAAATTAATATGTTTTATTTTATTTTGTAGAATTTAATATTTATTGCAATAAAGTCAAAATCTTGGTGATCAAGCAATATTTAATGCCCTTATTCATATAAGGAATGTCCAAAAAGAATCCTACAAGGAGAAGGAAAGAGGTGGAACAATCTTAGTGCAATTCAAATCCAACAAGAGAAAGAAAAGTCTATTTAGAAGATCTTTTTGAGAAGTTGATTGCTACTAGGAAGTTGAATCCTACATGGAAAGGAAATCAAAGTGTCCAAGTTCAATGAATCTAAATTAGGGTTCAAAGTTATTTTCCTTATAAATAGGTCTCTTGTTTTAGAGAGAATGAATGAATTAAGTATTGTATTACTTTAGGTTAGGAGTAGGAGTAAATTAAATTATGTTTCAACGCTTGTTGGAGGATCGTGAATGAAGGGAGTTTTCTTATTTATTTTCAATCTTCTACTTCTTCTTTATTTTAGTTAATTTATTTATTTTCATGTCTAGTTAATTTCTTTAATCTAGGATGAAGATGAAATTAAATAATGATTCCTAATAATATTTTTTATCTCTTCTATTATTTATGCTTTTATGTTTAATTGATTTCGCCTTCATGTTTCGTTATTGAAATACATTCGTTTTATAGTTCTTATGTGATTTTAAATTAATTAAGAGGTTTTGATAGATTATTGTTAAGATATGAGTTTTTCATAATCCATGCTTGCTCAAAGAAGTTTTGATGGGTTATAGTTAATCCTTAAATTTTCATAGTCTATGCTTGCCCATGTTAATTGTAAATTACTAAATTAAAGGGAAGAGAGATCAAAATCATAATTTGAGTTATAATAATAGAAGAGATTGAATTATATGTTATGTTTATTATTTAGTGGATTCAGATTCCTAGATTGCATTCTCGTTAATTGTTTTCATATTCTAGTTAATTAATTCTCAATCTTTATTTCTAATTCGCCTAAAATAAATATTAAGGAAACATTAAAATTAATCTAGTCTCTGTGGGTTCGACCTGTACTTGCCAGTTCTTCAATTAGACACTGTGCACTTGCAGTACATATTTTTAACACATCATTCATAATCGATGGATTATTAAAAAGGGGATTAGTGAATCCAAATAGATTGGTACATACGTTGTTTGCTCATTGGATGAGGATGATTGATCTCATAATCATGTGTGGAGACACTAAAGTAAGTATGTAGGTTTTTATTGGAGAATAAGTTCACTGAACATGGCTCGCTAAGGAATACCTAATGAAGTTTTACTTGTCTGTCAATATGAATTCCTGTAGTGATAGTTAGGGCTGAGCAAGTAACCAAATTGAAACCGAAACCGCACCAAAAACCGCACGAACCGCACCAATTAAAACCGCACCAACGGTTCCGGTGTATATTGCGGTTTTAGATGGGTTGAATAACCAAATTTACGATTCCGGTTTGGTTACTAACCAAAACCAAACCGCATAAAACCGAAACCGCACCATGTGTGTGTATGTATGTATTATCTCTAGTAAATTCTAAAGTTAATTTTCACTTGAACACGCTCAGAGAAAACCCAAGTCTTGCATTGTCATTTTTTCACCAATTGAAAGAAGATGTTAGAGGTTATAGAGTCAAAAATTAAGCAATTGAGTTTTGGAATTTTGAATTTGTTTGATGCGTTATTGGAGGGGCTTATAGTTGAGGGGCTCGAGCATTTGATGCATTGGTTAATGTCAATGCTATAATTGTAATAGTCTAATATATTATTTTTATTCCTCCCTGCAATATATTTTATTCTATCTTCAGTATATACTTTTAATTTTTGGGGAACTAGATTAACATTCTTGCTTGTTATCGAATAGTCTCCGTTGTTTTATATAGTGCATATTTTAGTTTTAAAGCATGCTTGATATAATTCTCATTGTCGATTTTGTCACTAAGTTAATTGCTCGATGTAAGTTTTAAGTTAAATTTTATTGAAGGCTTAAACTTTTTTGTTGTTTCAATTGGTTTTGGAACCGAAACCGCACCAATTAAAACCGCACCGTGCACTTTAAAACCGAACCGCACCAATCACAAGCAGTTTCGGGTGCGGTTTTGAATTTTTCAAACCGCACCTAAGCGGTTTCGGGTGCGGTTTGGACTTCAAACCGCACCAAACCGCACCATGCTCACCCCTAGTGATAGTAGTACAAGTGATCCTTAGACTTGAGATCACCATAGTATCTTGTGTATGATACGTTATACTTTGATATGTCCCTTAAGACCCTCAGGGTATATCAAAAGGGCATGCTTGAGTATAATGAGTTGTGCATGGAGATAATGAATGATCAATAAAGATTCTACCGCTTCTAGTAAAAGTAGTGAATATCCTATGTGATTCGATAAATGACAACCTAGGAATCCTTGGACAAGGTGAATTGAAATTAGAAAAGAGTTTATAATTTGCATTATTTGGAGTTGTTCATTTGAGAATCAAAATACATATAATTAAAGAAAATAAGACTTGACAGTAATTCCATGTTTTATATTTAATTGGGACATTGTATGGTAGAAAGATTGAATTGTATGGTAACTATTTACTCAAATGTTCTTTTATGATTAATGTTGAAATCTATATTATCTGAAAAGTCGTTGATCGCTAAGGAGACTTATCTTTATTGTAGAATAAATGTTATTTATTTAAATCAATTAATAGTTTAATTTATTTATTTAAATAAGATTAGAATTGTTCTAATTGATTTATTCACAACTGGTTTAATATGGAAAACCTAAATGGTCACACCATAAAAGAAAAATATTTATTTAAGAAGTAAATGACATAATCATAATAATAAGTCAAGTGTATTTAATTTAATCTATTGTAATAGAATAAATTAAATAGCTTAATATTTATTATTTAATATTTTAAAAATATTAAATATAAATTAATAAGAGGAGTCTTATTATTATTATTATTATTATTATTAAGTTAATTCCTAAAGTAGTTTATGAGTTAATTAATAAAGGTACTCTCAATTATTTCTAATAGGATTAGGAGCCAATTAATTAAAGGAGTTTAATTAATTAAAACAAAACCCTATTCCTAAATAGTTTAGGAGAGTTGCCTACATCTATAAATAAGAAGGTCTTATTATGGATCAAGGTTGCTCACTTTATTCCAAGAGTTGGGAGAGTACACATATTTTATAGAAATAGAATTAGGGTTTAGCTAAACGTGGTGGTTAACGTTGATCAAAGGAAGGAATCAAATCCGGTGGATTCAAGTTGAACGTGAAAATGAATTGGAGGTGAACTCATACCTGAGGAAAGCTTGTTTCTACAAGGGTATGAATTTGATCTCCATCTATTTTTCTATTGAATTGATAATTAAGCATAAAACATGATCATGGTGATGGTTTTTATAAAAATTTTAAAATTTGTTTATCGCGCTGTCGCTACTTTTATAAGATTTGATTGTATGACCGCGCTATATACAAACCTAAGACAAAACCCATTTATATGTCATAAAATAAAACATATCAGTTGCCCAATTTTTTATAATCACCTGTTAATATCACTACAAGAAAAGGGTTTATCTCCGACGGAAGTAACTCCGACGGAGTACATTCAGTCGATATTAGTATACCTCTTACTGATTAGTCAGTCGAGAATAGTTCAGTCGTACATAAAGCATTCTCGACGGACTTCTGTCGAAAACATAGCCCATCATGGCGCCAAACTCTCCCGCCAGAACCAACACTACAGTCGACGGAATAACCTGTTACTGTCGACGAAATTCAGTCGAATTTATTCTAAACACGACGAACATACGCTCGATGGAATTCCGTGGATGTTATCTTTTAAAACCTAACACCTGCTACGCTCCCCTCATTTCATTTCCGTCTCTTTAATTTCTCACTCCTTCCGACCGTCTGCTCTCTCTCTCTCTCTCACGATACCTCTCTTCCTCTTCGGCCTCTTAAAACAGCTCTGATCGACGCCGCCGCTGCCACCTTCTGGCCACTCCCTCTTCGGCCGTCTGCTCTCTCTCACTTTCTCACGATACCTCTCTTCCTCTCCGGCCGCCTGAAGTAGCTTCGATCGACGCTGACGCCACCTTCTGGCCGACTAAGCAGCTCCGACAGCTCCAATCAAACAGTTCCGGCCAGTTCAAGCAGCTCCGGTCGATTTCTTCTCAAATTGGTTGTGATGCCCCCAAAACAGGTATACATCACCCATCTTGAGTCGCCAGATATCATGCTATAAAAATTAAATACAAACTTCATTTTTATAACTGTTGAACTGTCGTGCAGAATACGACCACAGTTAAACTATGAGTTTTAATACAAATGTATGTAACTCTCATGGTGCCTCGACCACAACCTTACAAAGGTACTTTACATAAAAGTACACTCAAAAACTGTTTTAGAAATTAAAATCTTTGGGAAGTGCTCAAGGAAACCTTCGTACATGGGAGGCCATGCGTCTAGGTTATGATAGATATCATATATCCATAAAATTATCCTTAGTTGACCCAATAGATCCCAAAGAAAAATGAGAAGATTACTATCATGTTCTTTCCAATGGTGATTCTTCTCTTGACATATAACTATCTCCACTGTCTGCAATTGAAAATTATATTTCAACCAAACTCTAAGATCATATAGGTAGTGCTCGTAGATATACTCAGCAAGTGGATGTGCACAACCTTGTCTTATGATAACACGAGGTTTTATGTCATTAGACATCTTGTATGATAGTGGCAAAACACCCTTCCAAAGTTGGGTTCACCTCACCCTATTCGGTTCACCAAAATTAAATATCAAATGACGTATACAATACGACACACTTAACTAAAGTCCTCAATAAAATTATTTCCATACTATTTAGGGAGAACCTCAACAGCTATAGACCACCGTTCTATTCTCCTGTTATCCCCGCTCGACCCAGCTACACTCTTATTACCTGAAAGGAATTGTGAAGCAAAAAGGGTAAGCACAAATAGCCCAGTAAAGAATATCATGACTAAAGATAATTTACATCATCAATAGCCTTCATCAGTAATAAATCAGAGAATTAGAACATATGGTAGATGATAAAACTTTTCAACCATAGTTGCAGCGGAACGAGCAATCCATTAAAAGAGTAAAATAGACCATCAAATCTATTATCTTCTCCATGTTAAAAGTCCACCAATAATATTTTATTCATGTAACATCAATCAACAATTCTTGTCCACAATCATATGAATAACTCATAATCATAATTGTGATTCTAAATTCCTCTTCGCACCCAAGACGAAGATAATTTTAATCACCTATCTTCACTTGAAACATCAAAAATCATAGTTATACCAAATCACAATTCCTGCTCATAATCATACTAATAAATTCATCTTTGCACTACAGGCCAAAGACATACAACTGTATTTTAGAAGAGTCAAGTAGAGCATGATATCTACTATTTTTTACAAATTAAAAGTGTATAATCAATATTTTATCGCCGAGACTCAGCTTAATAAATAATCCACGTCATCGAATCATCCCTGTACTACGGCCAAGGATATTCATGTAATCATCAATGGTCATGATTATACCGAATAATCTCTGGTTATAATCATACCAATAACTGTCCATCAATGCACTACGGGCCAATGAGGACTTTTACCACATCATCTATAACATTACGGGTCATGATTATACCGAATGATCCCTGGTCATAATCATACCAATAAATAGTTCATCTATGCATATAAGTCAAAGATACTCATCAATCAATTGTTCATCTTTGCACGTAAGCCAAAGATATACAACTGTAAAACCAAAAATCAACAGTCCATCTTTGCACGTAAACCAAAGATATACAACTATAAAACCAATAATCAACAGTCCATCTTTGCACGTAAGCCAAAGATATACAACTGTAAAACCAATAATCCACAGTCCATCTTTGCACGTAAGCCAAAAATGACTTTCATTATAATATAAGCATGAGGATGATGACAATGATATAAGCATTAATCAAACGAAATCAAAGATAAATATTAAAGACTTTAAATTTATCCATAGTTTAAAAATATCCAAATTGTGAACATGACACTGATTTGTGGAGTAAAATTTAAGAATAATATTCATGTACCAAAAATAATTTGGACAGAAAAGAAATATATTTTTCGGGTAAATAGTACCCCGTAATAGTACCCTATGAATAGTATTTTGGGAATAGTACCTCGAGAATAGTACCCCGATATGAAAAGTACCCCAAATACTCGAGTAAATAATATTCGGGTGAATAGTAATTTAGGTGAATAGTAACCCGTGAATAGTACTCTGACACAAAAATTACCCCGAATACCCGAGTGAATAATACTAGAGTGAATAGTAACCGGGTGAATAGTAACCCGTGAATAATAACTCGTAAAAAAAATACAAAAGAAAATGATATTCTGTGACGAGTACAAAAGAAATGATATCTCATACGAGTATAATAGAATATACGAAACTGCAAATGGATTTTCACCCGCCATACAGTAATCCATGTAGACAGATCATTTCCACAATTTAATAAAGAATGAATACGAAAGATCATTCACCATGAATGCGGTAGTCCACACAGACAGGTTATTCCAACAAAATAAGAAAGAATGGAATAACAAAAGAATTCACCAGGCATGCGATAGACCGCACAGACAGGTTATTCCAACAGAATAATAAATAATGGAACCAGGTTATGCGTAATCCGCATAGACAGGATATTCCAACAGAATAATAAAGAATGGAACCAGGTCATGCGTAATTCGCACAGACAGGATATTCCAACAGAATAATAAAGAATGGAACCAGGTCATGCGTAATCCGCACAGACAGGATATTCCAACAGAATAATAAAGAATGAAATAACAGAAGAATTTCACCATGTATGCGGTAGTTCTCATAGACAAGTTATTCCAACATAATAATAAAGAATGGAATAATAACCCTTACGAGTATTGAAAGAAAATAACTCTCTTCATGAATACGAAAGAATAATACCCCTTACACAATAATGATATCCCTTACCTCAGAAGAAGACATGATACTGGAATAGTTAAGTAGCAGACTTCGCTTCTTCTTTCTCTCTATAGTTTTTCTCTCTATAATTTCTCTATAATAATTGCTCTTGTGAGACTTAGTGAATTGGTGAAAAATAATGAAGGAATGAGCTTCTATTTATAGGAAAATATAGTTTTGATAATTGCACGTTTTGGGGCTCGAAATATTACAGTATAATACCTTTATCTTTTTTTTTTCATTTTTAATTTAGTCGTGCAAGTATTATCAAACTTGCACCACCTCCCCTAATAGTACATCATGTGAATCAATAGTTTAATTACGTGAATCAATAGTTTTATACATGTGAAAATACAAATTACAGTATAGTACCTCCATCTATACCTCTATTTTTAACTTAGTCATGCAAGTATTATCAATCTTGCACCAACTCCCCTAATAGTAAATGAATGTGAATCAATAGTACATATATGTGAAAAAATAGTTATAATCATGTGAATCAATAGCAATTAATTGCTCATTTATCCGGTTAATTACCCGATTGGTCAATATAACCTCCAGACATCAATTATTATTGAAATAAATGTCGATTTTCACTAACACTAATAATTCCAACACAATGGAACTATCAATTTCATCTTTAATCAACACGAACTTATTTATCATTAATATTATAATTCACAATATTTAACAACCAGACCGTTCCCAAGAAAGAGAGGGCTTTCCGATAAGGATTTCTCCTTATTGGCGTGCAATTAGGTGACCAAACCTCTCCTTGACAGAACTTCTAGACATTGTGAATATTGCAAATAATAATATGAATAACTTTTTTGTCTCAATTATTGATTTAATAATATAAAATATTGATACTGTGACAATAATTGAATCAATAATATGAGAGATATGATGCAGCAATTACTGTAGCAATAATTGAGTATAACTAAGTGACTTCTCACGTAAACATCAATAATCAATACTGTGTGCTACTATGCAACCACGCGTATTATTGTACTTTTACTACTGGGTAGTTCAACGGTTTTAACGGTAACACTTTCGCCGTTATTTTTATAAAAAGATAATTCTGTTGTTTTCTAACTACGACAATACTTCCGTTGTGTGGTCCACTAATGATTGTCCCATCGTACGGATATTCCCCGACAAAAAGAATATTCCCCGACCAAATGAATATTTTATAACAACTTGCATACTTTGCAAAAAAAAAAAAAAATATTCACATATCACCCTTAACTTTAACCTTTTATCAATTTAACCATTTACGAAATAAAATAATAATTATAAGAAAATTGAATACTTTCATTTCATAAAATTTTGGGATATCAAATTGGTGGTGTACTTTCATTGGTTTGTTAAATTTTCAAGCTAATCAGGTATATTTGATGAATTGCCATTTGATTTTGATTATTATGCTTTTAAATCTATGCCCTAATTTTGCAAATTGAGTTATATAAACTGCTATGTATTTTGTTGGCTATTTTGGGTCTGAAAATTTGGTGGTACATATTGTGTTCATGCCCTAATTGAGTTATATAAATTGCTATGCAATTTATAATGTATGCTATGAATCTGCATACGTTTGTTCATTCCCTAATGTTATACTGCTATTGTTTGTTCTGAAAATTTATACTGCAATATTGGGTTTGATGATTATACTGCAATTTGGGTTTGAGATGTTGCAATTAATTTGGGTTTGATAAAATTTGGATTATGTTTAGGTATGTTATTTCTGACGGAATTCTCGACTGAATTTCTGTCAGAATTAATCAATTACAAATTTGGAGGCACTGTATATATGTATATATTTCTAATGTTTCCCAATATTAAAATAATCATAGTAGAATTTACTTAGTTTCTTAATTAGTACTAAGATAATTTAATAGATATAAAATAATTTAACTAAAATAAAATAATTTAATAAAAATAAAGTATATATTATAATGTAATACAAAATAAAATAAAAAATTTAATTTTAATTTAATATATTATATCTAATAAATAAATAAAATTAATAATAAACTAGAATAAATTAAATAATTTAATTTAATAAAAAAAATTTAAAATTAATTTAAATTAATTAAATGTTAATTAATTAATTTTAATAATTAATATAATATAAAAAATAAAAAAAGTCTAAATAAATAAATTAATTTAATTTAATTAAACTAAATTTGGAGGATTCTAGATTATTATCTTGTTTTCGATTTAACTGTTGTTTAATATTATTTAAATCTTGGAAGATAATAACATTAGTATTCTGTAATTGTTTTATTTCAGATTTTAGAATATTTATTTCACCTTTAAGATCCTGAATAGTAGTAGGCTTTTCAATGGTAGAAACATCTTGTATACGTTTCATAACTTCTTTCATACTATACTGATCAGTGGGAAGAATATCTTCTGTTTTTTGATTTTTATAATAGATTTTTAAAAATTATAATTTTATTTCGGGATCTTTAATTTGATCGGCCAAGTCGAGGAGTGATTTTTGAGTGTCAGTTAAGACATTAATAATGGGTACTCCAATATCTAAACCATTCATCTCGACGATAGCTTTCCAGTAGTTAGCTTCAATAGTTGTATAACAGTTATTAATTGTACAAGTTTGACATTGTTCATTATTAGAATCATTGTCAGATTCAGAATGGATTTTAGCTAGGTCATCATCGGAACTTGATACAGAAGAATTACTGCTAGATAAACAATTAAGAATCTGCTGTTGAATGTCCTCATCAAGGGACATTTCATTAAGTTTTTGTTTTAATTTTGATTTACATTTATTAGCGAAGTGCCCTGTTTTCCCGCATTTATAACATTGAATTTTAGATTTATTTTTTTTATTACTGCTCTTTCTTTTCTTAGTAGATTTTTCAGGGGTTTTGTTTTTAGAAGATTTCTTAGAAGAACGTCTTCGGTAAGATCTAGAAGGTTTAGAATTTTGCTGTTTTTAGCCTTTTGAGGATACTGTAATTTTGTGTCATATGAGAATTGGTCGCAAAATTCTCCTATTTCATGTCTTTTAGTAAGATTCTGTTTTTTCATTAATTGTTGAAGTTTCATATCATTACATAATTATAATCCTTCTTCAATAATTACTGAAATAAGATGGCCATGAGAATACTGGTCATAAGGAATGCTCATACGGTCATGTTTATCTCTTAGTTTTTTACGAATTTTTTCAGCAAAAAAGGTAGGAAGACCATCAATAAACTTGGCTTTCCAATGTTCACTGTTGGCGTTTGTTCTTTGCATAACTTTCATTAGAAAGACATCCTTATACCATATAAAATGGGTTAGGGAAGGACAACGAAGATTCTGTAAGAGTTCTCTACCTCTATCATTATTCATGAGTCCTGGTTCGACAAAATGATGAAGGATAACATTAACTAAGGTGTAGCAAGCATCTTCTCATTTTATTTCAGTTTTAGTAATGGGGCTGGTTTCATTCTTATAGGATTGGAGAATTTTAGTTCGTTGGTTATCAGTAAGTACATTATCCCACCATCCTTTAAGAATGCCAGTAAATCCATTTACTAAGAAATGACAGATCTGATGGTCTGTGTTATCTTTCTGTCTACAGACTGTTGCATACATCATCATATGATGGATGGTCTCAAAAATTTGGTATTCTATTTTACCATCAATATTCCATTCATAAATGGTTTTGCCATGGTAAGATTTTTGAGAATGAAGAAAATCTTCTTCATACAGAATATCCTGGGGAGTAGGTCTGGGGTAATAGTACCTACTAGGTCCAGATAAAGCCATACGAGATAAAGGTTTTTGACTGTAAGTGGTTTTATTAATATTTTGCATTTCCTAAAAATTATTTTGGATTTCCAAAATATGAATAGGAGAAATACCATCAGTACTATCTCCATCACTATCAGTATTATTATTATTGGTATGAGAAGAAGGTTGTCCAGACATCATATTAATTTGAGATGAAGATGCAGTTGTAAGCTTTAAATCTTTCATTTTATTTAAAAGATTATCAATAAATTCATTATCAGCTTTAGAAGATTTCATTTTAAAATTATTAACTTCTAAAGGTGGTTTAATGGTTACTGGTTAAATTTCAAGCTATTGAGGAACAACTTGGCAATTATCATTAATATAATTTATTTGTTCTTCAATTCTGGTTAACTGTTTTCCTACAGTTTGAAGGAATAAATTTGTATAATTATTCTGCTTAGATAAAGGTAAAATGTCCTTTATCTTAACCTCTTCTTGTTGATGGGGTGTTTCAGATATATCAACATACGGATTGATAATTAAAGGTTTAAATTTTCATTTCCTGGACTAAGTTCAAGAGACTTAGGAGGGGGGGTGAATAGATTGAATAATGTTACCACTTGTGGTAATCCAATCCTTTTGAATTCCAGTTAAAACATTTAATTGACTTTTAGTGTAAAAATCAGATTTTAGGGAAAAATCATAATACCATTTAGTAAATGATAAAATACACTGGTGTTTATTCAGATAAGCATAGTAATTAGCTTTAATATCTACTAATTTTTTATTATCATGATTTTTAAAATACCAATTTCTAAAGTTTTGGTATTTGTCCTGCATAAACTCCTGGTTTAAACATTAACGAATTTTACTATTAGGAGAAAATTCCATTAACATTCAAAATTCATATCACTAGCAGTTGGACTATAAGGTCTTCTGTTTTGAGGAGTATTTGTTTCATAAATACCATGAGGTATTTGATTTTCAGAAATATGAATTCCTCTAATTAAGTCTTCATTTTTAATAGACTTATTACTGGGATTTTTAGACTCTTCATAAACAGATTCTAAAGGATCAGACACAGATTGTCTGGATGATTCAGGAAAATCAATATTGTAAGAGATATTATTAATAGATCGACTTTGGGTAAAGGGTCTTTGGAATTTTAAATAAACATTCCCATTACTGGTTTGGACAACATCTTCAATGGATTGTCTAATTATAGGTCTGGTAGGGACGACATTAGTAATTTGCCACTGTTTCGGAAAAGTAATTTCTTCCCAAGGGATCATCCAGGGAATAGCCACTTGACTACTAAAGAGATTAGTATCTATAAGGACAGTATGTCCTTTTTGGCTTTGTTTTTGGATATAAGGGTTTAAGGTTGTTAAAACTTTAAGGTGAATACAGAACAATATGGCAAAAGGAGGAGATCCGGGTAGATACTCATAACCATGAGATATAATTCTCATTTCTAAAACTTTTAACAAATTATTATCAGTTAAAGCAATACTTAAATTCGGGTAGATATTTAAATATATTGGTCCATGAGCAAAACTGGTTTCAATAGCGCCCATAAGGGAGGCTTTCCAGTTAAGACACCTACCATCTCTAAATGTGCACTGAATACTGGTATTTTGACCAAGTAAAGTCAAAGGTTTGAAAGCAACTTGGAAAAGTCCTATATGAACATATTTATATTTTTGTAAAAAAGGGTATAAATCTTCAACATGCAATAAATATAAAATTTCATCATTATTCTGTAAAGGAACAACATGTTCAAAGGTTTTAATGATTTTTCTACTGATAAAATCAAAGGTTCCAATTTTGTAAATTGTTTCTGGTTTGATTTTAGGAATGGTCCATTTATCTAAGGCTTCCTAAACATCCTGATAGGTTATAAGTTCAGTTGCTTCCATAGTAGAAGCTGAGGCATTAGCTACGGTTGAAAGAGAGGTTGAAAAATTAGTCATTTAAAAAAGTGATCATATATGCATAATTTATAGGTAATATATTGTTTAATATGTCAATAAACTAACAGGGCACTGATACCAAATAAGGCAGGATTGGAGATTAAGGTGATTAAGCACGTCTGTCAACGATTTACAGGGAATAAAAGCCACCACACCACAACACGGCTAAAGGCAAAGTTCCTAAACACGACTTGGGTGACGTTCCACTTAATCAAGCATTAATCCTAATCCGACTTAATCAATAAACGGCATGAAATTTTAAAGACATATTAAATATATATCAACAAATAAATTATCACATACTCATAAAATTATTGTTGATTTGGGGGTCTACCCAAAACTATAAGCCGACAGGTTTCTTCCTGTATAGCGTTTTTAGTTAAAACAACATATTGTTCTGATTTAAAAAACTGTTCTAAAAAATAAGAACGATTATGATTGTATGTTGCAGTTTGATATGCAGTTTTATAACGATTACTATTTTCAGTATGTTAATCTAAAATCTCAAGCAGAGAAACATAATAATTAACAGAAGCAATAATTAAAACTTATAGAAGAGCTTTGCAGATCTTCAAACTTCAGAATTTTTTATATATCAAATATTTTACAAGAGAGAGAGAGAGAGAGAGAGTATTGAGAAAATACAAAGAAAAGTTCTGCCACAACAAAGGGTGAGGTCTCCCTATTTATACAAGAAAGAAGATAAGAAAGGATTAGGCGTATCCTAGCTAGTGGATTCGAATAGTAATCCTTATCTTTTTTTCTTTAATTCTCAGCCGTAGGAAGTGGAAGGCATGGGACGGGCTGTCGGTTGAATAGAATTATTGAGGACAGGTGGTTGTCATCTTCTACTAATTGAGGCTAACTGGCTTCTCTTTTCTGATGGTGAAGTTACTGTGATTGTCCTTTTCTGGTTATTGATCTTCTATAGTAGCTTTATGCATTTCCTTTTCCTTTTTTGTCGTGTTCCATCTTTTCAGAAATCATTGAGGTGAGAGAATCCCAGAAGTCTCCCATAGTAGGCTCCGGTTCTTGACTTTCTCCGGCTAAGACGTTGAACTCATTATCATCCTGTTCAGATCCTTCATTACTGCTAACAGTTTTCATGGAAACATTATCCTGGACTAAGGATTGTAAGAATTGGGTTTTCATATAATCCATAGTTTTAACTAATAGTTCAGTTTCAGTCAGGTTTGGAAACTTCTGTTTTAAATCTGTTTGAATTTTAACAAAATGATTAATTGATGTTGGTGCTGGAAGGCTCTGAGGGATAACATCCAAACAGGCCTGGGTATGATTTTTTATGGTCTTGAGAAGTTCTGGTAGTGTAGGATTAAGCCCTTTATCCCACCACTTGGTGAAAAATACCCTTTTTAGGTAAGGGATTTTATTCTGATAGTCACAATGAAAATCCCATTTCCAGATCCAAGGGATTCCAAAACGGATTATGAAATGGGCAAGCAATTTCAGCATAGATAGATCTTTGTTTACTGGTATATGGGCATAAGCGACTTGCCATTCCTTGAATGTTGTTTGAACTGATTCTGGTAAAGTGTCATTAGTGATACTAATTTTATCCCACCAAACGAAAAACCAATTGGGAATTTCGTTTCTTAGAACATCGGGACATATACGGATGAACCAAGTATGGTCGTGAATAGGATCCTGGTAATAAAATACTTGTGTAAAGGAATCAATATAATCCCAATAGCTGTATCTGGTTTCTGTTGTATGACTAGATTCAATGGTACGGGTAGTATGAGGATTAATACCCCAATTAGCAAGAGGCATGATGCTCTTGATGGTTGTTTTACTGTATCGAATTGGGCTTGTTGGTTTTGATGTATCATGAAGCGTATGCTTTATGTCCATTGATGTTGTTTCAATGATGATTTTCTCATACACATAGCAATATTGGTTAAAACGAGGAGGAGACTGTTGAGTTGTTAAATAACGTCTTTTGATCTCCCGTGGATCTTTCATCCATTTTTCATCATTCGGATCAATAAACAATACTGTTTCTTCCACATATTTATATGGAATGTACTGTTCTGGTAATAAAAGAACATCTTTTACTGTAGGTTGGCTAGAAGAAGCTGAAGAGTTACTGGATTGAGTATTCAAACTGTGAAATTCTGTATAATACAGATTAGCTTTGCCTCGGCCTCGTTGACCGCGGCCACGGCCACTACTGGTCATTCCTGCAAATATTCTCTGGTTAGAAAATCCGGTAAAATATTCTATTTTCCTTTGATATATTCAATATCAAAGCCAAAAACGGATAAAGTACTTTGCCAAGCAGTAAAAATCTGTTTAGATGGTAAATTTTGAACATCCTTTTTAAATATCTGTTTTGCAGCTGAACAATCAACTCTTATTAAAAAGTGTTGATTTAAAAGATCATCCTGAAATTTTAAAACACATTTGACAATTGAAAGACATTTTTTTCTTTATTGTGGGATAATTTAAAGAAGTTCCTTTCCAAGCTCCTGAAGTAAAACGAATAAGATCTTCTTTTTTACTGTTAGGATTAAATTGTTTTAAAATACCACCATATCCTGTATTAGAAGCATCGGTTTGAACGATCTTTTTTCATTCGGGATTAGGTAGGGATAAACAAGGTAGTTGTTTAACCCTAGCTTTAATCTTCTTTATTACATCAGTATATTCTAAGTCCAAGGCGAAGGATTTTTCCGTAGACGATTATATATAGTGGAAGCATCTTGGGAAAGATTCAGATAATAGTCACGAATATAATTTAGGCTTCCCAAAAATCTTTACAGTTGATTAGTGTCTTTGATTTCATCCAGAAATTTAGATGCAAATTCAATACATCTATCAATTGGAATAATAGTTCCATTGGAAATATTATGTCCAAGAAATCTAATTCTTGTTTGGAAAAGTTTCATTTTAGGGGCAGAAACTACCAAACCATTTTTTATAATAACATTTTTAAAGATATTTAAATGTTTTATGTGCTGTTCAATAGATGAAGAGAAAATTAAGACATCATCTATATAGCAAATAATAAATTCAGTAAAAGGATTAAAAATATCATTCATGATGTGTTGGAATTCTGAAGGTCCATTTTTTACTCCAAATGGAAGAACATTCCATTCATAGTGACCAAAAGGAACAGTAAAAACAGTTTTATAAGTATCCTGTTTTCTGATCTGAATTTGCCAAAATCCTGATTTCATGTCAAATTCAGAGAAAATACTGTCATCATGAAGTCTGTCGAGAAGGACCTTCTTATTCGATATTGGATATCTAATCCATTGAAGGGCTTCATTAAGAGGTTTATAATTGATAACAAGACGAGGAGTTCCTCTCCCAATTTCTGAATTTTTATTAACATAAAAAGTTGTACAACTCCAGGGAGAAGTGCTAGGCTTAATTAAAATTTTCTGTTGAAGAGACTCAATTTTAGTTTTGCTAAGGAGTAAATATTCCTTCTTCATCTGACTGGGTCGAGACTTAGTAGGAATATTCTTTTCATTAAAATTAGGGATATAAGGAAGAGAAATAATATGTTTTTTTCTATTCCAAAAAGCATTCAGGACATCTCTATAGATTTCAGCTTGAAGAGTTTTGTGGATTAATTTTATTTTTTTCCTGTAAAGAAGCTTGTAAAATTCTTTGTTTTGTAGTAAGAAATTTTATTTCTTTTTGAATAAAATTGATTTGTTTTTCTTTAGAATAAATCATGTGCTTAACTTGATTTAATTCTTTTGTATAATGTTCTGTAATGAATTCAAAAACAATATGTCTGTTGTTAAGAGTAGTATGAATTCCTAAAGTATCAATTTTAGAAATAGGCATTAAAAGACACAAAAAAGGGGTGCCTAAGATGAAACTTTGATTCATATTATGGATAAGAACAAAAGAACTAGGTAAACAAAGACCTTGATTACAAATTAAAGCTTCAGGAATTTTATATTTAATATTCATGGTATTTCCACTTGCACTAGTTAAAGATTGAGTGGTTTTCTGAAAGTATTTGGTAGGGATTAATCCTTCCTGAATACAGTTCATGTCAGCACCACTATCTACAATTAAAATACATAAATAAATCAAAATAAAAAAAATTAATAATAAACTACAATAAATTAAAATTTTAAAATTTAATTTAATTAAATATAAATTTATTAATTTAAATAATATAATAAAAAATAATAATTATCTTAAACTAAGTAGCATTTGCTTAGTTTTTCATTATATCAAAAATAAACCGAATTAAATAAAATCAAAGCTAATAAATTAAATAAACATAAATTATTATAACATAATATGCACTTCCTTTTATGCAAGGTTCTACATAGCAGTTGTAGCTAATAGTACTCCAACCAGTTCCTCGACAACAATTAAAAAAAAAGGGGTCGTAGTTTCTGTTTGTGTCTTATACTCGAATAATAAAGTTAATTGAATTATTGAAGACATTCATCACTGTTCCATCATAGCAGATGCCAACATACGGAATGAGTGCCATTAAGTTGTTGAACAAAGTTATAGGTTAAGCAACCCTCTAGATGAGCGAACGATCATTTCTCTACTAGGAATGAATCATTGCCTGATATGGGTCCAATCCATGACATAGACAGCTTTCCACCACTCCAAATTCCTCAGATGGATATATTATACTGCAACTATAGTAAATTAAGGTGATATTATTTAATGTATATGATTTAGGCCATGCGGAGTAGCTTGGGCCGACCTCCTACTATGATCGAGTTCTGGGATAGAGTCTATACGCCGAAGGGCTCTACTTTGGGGTCGACAATATCTCCAGTAGCACTAGCTATAAGGGTAATACATTTACTTTAATAAATATTATTTAGGATAATATTACGTAATTTATATGATGAAACCAAGATAACTCACTTGTATATCAAATTACAGGAGCGGTTTGAGAAGCTCTGCAACCAGCGTATAGCAGAGTTCCACACTGCTAGGGGCGATGCTGAGACGTTAGATTCCACCGTCCCTTCGCCCGAGATTAGTTTATCTCAGGACGAGGAGACGGCTCTTTGGGTCGTGTCTCAGGATACTCCCACTAGTACTTCTGGCCGATATCGAGTGTTGGGATTACCGAGGAAACCAGCCTATACATTGCCAGGAGGTATAATACTTGTGTTTATTTCTTGTTTATGAATAAAGTAAACTTGTAATATTATTCATGTTATATTTATTTTTGTAGGCTCTAGCCAGCGTCTGCGTCCGAGAGCCCCCGTGGGACCATCACATACGGGCGCTGGCTTAGATGATGCTTTGTTCCAGCGTGTTATGGCTGCAGTGTCGGAGAGGTTTGAGACTGATCCGCTATTCCATCGTCAGGACCCGCCCAGCCGTTCTCGCCTCCATCAGCTTGCGCAGGATGTTACAGCTGGTGCCACCGCCGAGAGTACAAGTATCCCTCCGGAGCAGTGGACCGCGATACGCGATGAGATTGTTCGGATGGTGGTTACCTTAGTCGAGGATGTGTTTGGGCCGATGTTGAGTCAGCGCTTGACTGCTCAGGTATATTTCATTTTAAATACAAATATATATTCTGCATGTTATTTAATTTTCATTTAGTTATCTTTAACTAAATCATATATATGGACTAATGAGTTACATTATATTGTATCAACAGGGTGACGAGCGGACTGACGAACAGGATGATGATGAGGGAAATTTTCAAACTCCAGAGCAGCGTCGACGCCCGCCCGATGATCCTCCTAACACCGGGGGATCTACTAGCTTGACTTAGTTTACATTCTTTTGTAGTTTAAATTCTTTTGTATTTTACATAACTTTTGACGTACATATTGTAGTTTAAACCTTATCATTACTTTGGTTTTGTTGCGGTTTGACACTTAGTTTAATTTAGCTTAATGGGATGTTTGTAATAGTTTAGTTTAGATTAATGGGATCTTTTGTAATTTACCTTAGTTTAATTTACTTTTATTAATGCAGTTTTACATTTCATTACTTTGGTTTGTTGCGGTTATGCATGCTAGTAGTAATGGGATGTTTTTGACATTTAGCTTAATTTAGCTTGTGTATGTGATGTTGGGAAAACAGGTACATGTACAAGATGTGGGCTAAATCCTTGGATATTACAAAAACAAGCAAAACATTTTAAAAAAACATTATCCTCGACGGAATGGTGGTATGATCGACGGATATCCATCGAGGTTAAGATGTTTCCCATTTTTGGCAGGCTGCCACGTGGCACACCTATCATTGACCGAATATCCTTGACTGAATAACCTCCACGGACTGGTTGTATAATTGATGGAATTCTGTCGAGTTTAAGATGTTTTTCCAATTTTATCAGACTGCCACGTGGCATGATTATCCTCGACAGACATTTTTCAGTAGGAGATATATTAATTCCGACGGACTAGTCGGTCGAAAATAAATCCGTCGACTCTAAGTATTCCTGATCGAAAAATCGACAGACTTAATTTCAACGTGCTTATATACGACTAAATTACCGACTGAATATTCCGTCGTAAATAATGTTTTCCTCGACAGAATAACCTTATGGCCGACAGAATATTTTATCAGAAATTAGCCTTTTTGTTGTAGTGTATTCAAACCAAGTTCCCAGACAAACCAAAATCACCAAATTCTTTATATAATTGATAAATTGCCAATTAAGAGGCTTACCCCAACAGAGTGACAACTTAAAATTGATAAGGGTTTATTCTATAATTGTGATGAAAAGTGGACTAGAAATCATAAGTGTAAAGGGAAGATGTCTTTACTATTGTTGGAGGGTAATCCACATGCAGATTGTGTATTGGAATGGGATGTTACTGAGGAAATACATGAAAATGAAGACAGTGCTTTAGTGACAATTGAAGAGAGTCCAATTATTAGTTTATATGCTTTGATGGGTAAAACTAATGTCGGGTGTTTACGAATGATTGGTTCTGTCAATAACAAGAATATACAATTTTTGATTGATGGTGGTAGTAGTCATAATTTCATTCAGGAAAAAGTAGCAAAATATTTGGGATTGCCAATTACTTCTTCTGATTAGTTTACAGTATTAGTGGGAAATAGAGAAACATTGTCTTGTGTAGGGAAGTGTGAAAACGTGTCATTTGAGATATAGGGTCATACCTTTGTCACAGATTTCTTTGTGATTAATTTGCATTGGGTTGATGCCATTTTAGGAGTGTCATGGCAAGAAGGGTTTGGAGAATTGAAGATTAATTACCAACAATCTTGTGATAACCCAAAAATTTAAAGGATCTTGAATGATTAAATTAAAGGTTAAAAAATAAAACCTAGATTAGAAATAGAGGACAAATAAAAAATTTTAAAAAAGAAGAAGAACCTATATGGTTTAATATTTTGAAAGCAATGTAAAGAAAATTAAATGTTAATGATAGAAATGTTGAAAAGTAAGAAATGAGAAGATAAAGAATAGATGTGAGAAAATATGGGTTACAAAAATTTAAAGCCTTAGAATGGATTTATATGTATATATAATTGAAGGTATATTAAAAATAAGGTATTATGGTACCTTTAAATTTAAATGAATTAATCGATGAAAGCGATTATGTAAAATTTTTTATAATGATATATGTGGGAAATTTATTAAGGAAATAAATTTCAATGAAGAGGTATTATAAGGATAAAGTGAATGTGTGTATAGATATAAACATATATATTTAGTGATTTGCTATATATATTTTAACAAGAGAAATGATTAATTAAATTAATCATATAGGAATATTAGGTCACATTAATTATTTATCCATGATACTTTGCGACTTACGAAGAATATGTATTTGATTTAATAGATACATATATTATAAATATGTGTATATATTTATTTATTATATAAAGAGAAATAAAAAGAAATCGGGTTACCGACATAGCTCGGGAATTAAACCATAATCAATTGTACGAAAGGGGAAAATGGACATTTTGCTAACTTAATAAAGTATGGAAGTGAATTATGAAAGTTAAGAGAGAATTGTGCGAGTTAGGAAAATGTTAGGGTTAAAAACCTAAGATTTTAAACTTAAGAAAATATCTTAAGGAATATGCTAAGTAATAAAGAATATTTCGAGAATATGCTAAAAATATGTCTTAAATGATAATTTAATAGAACCCAAAAATATTAAATTAGGAGACGTCAAGGATGGTCTGCCCCACTTGGGTGTGATAATGGTTAGGAAATTTCTAGGAAATTTCCTAGAAGTGGGGAAATGACTTTATTACCCAAAAGAAAATTATTAATGATTTGTGTGCCCTAGGAAGAAAATTGCTAGGAAGTTTTCTAGTTATTGGGAAGTGACTATTTTGCCCCAAGAGAAATTTGGTAATGACCATGCCATCATTGAAGGAAATTTCTAAGAAATTTCTTAATTATAGTTAGATGACAATTTTGTCCTTAAAGAAAATTAATTATGACCAATATGTCCTATGAGGAAATTTCTAGAAAATTTCCTTGAGATGACTTAAATTCTATCTTTCCCTTCCCTAGTAATGGTTAAAGACATATTTTGCCCTTGGTCTTGAATTCCTATATATACCCTTCCTTACATTTCAATTAAAAAATTTATTTCATTTTCTTCATTTCTTCCAAAAAGAGAGAGAAAGAAAGAAAATAAAGGAGAGAAAAGAGAGAGTGGGCAGCCCCTTAAGGAAGAGAGGAAGGGATTTTGAAGCTCATGCGCCCTAAGTTCCTTTCCTATTTTGTAAGATAAAGAAAAGTAGCCCATAAAACAAGGTATAAACACTAAATCTAAGCTTTGTTTAATTATTTAGTTGGTTTTACAAAATATAAGACTTGTGTTCTTGAAGTCCATGCCAAAACCCTTGATTCAAATGTTTTCTAGTGTTTCATGTATGGATCTTACCTATTTGTGTGTTTAAAAGTTGATCAAAAGGAAAGAAAAGAAAATCATGTTCAAAAGTTTGAGAAAACCCTTATATTTCTCCACTTTGATCATCTACCATTTGAGATCTACACATCCTTTTTGCGATGCGTCAAAGAAAGGTGCTAGATGTGTAAGTTAACTAGTAAACCCAAGTGGTAGAACTCAAAAATGATGATTTTTCAAGCCTTGGCAGCTGTTTATGTCAAAACTGTCCAGCAAAAACAAAAAAAGCTTGAAAAGGTTAGTTTCTGGCCTGTTTTTTCAGGGGTATTTTTGTCATTTTTCTTTGCTTTAAAAATTATGAAAACTTTTGGTATGATATTATGATGAGTTAACTGCATCCTTTCCAAAGATGGCGATTTTTGGATGTGTAGGATGAATGTTATGGATTTTACGAGAAAGGACTACTTAAAAAGTAAAAGGGAATAACTCTTAGTTTGTAACTCCAAAAATTGTGACATTTTTATAGGAAGTACATATACATAACCAGAACAACCCCTGAAAGTGTCGGAATTTTTGGACAAACACTTAGTTCATGAAAAGTGTTGCAAAATCCGACTATTTTGACCATTTTAAGCATATTAAATGAAACTAAAAAATTCTGAAAAAATTATATGTTCATCATGATATAATGTAATGATATTTCCCAGAAAAGGAAAATTTTTGGAACTACTTTAGTATTTTTCAAGTAAATGGTTGAGTTACGGATAAATGTGTATAATAAGTAATGTAGTGTTAAAAAGGGTAAGAACATAATTTTTCTGACCAAATACCTGTGATACGAAGAAATCAGATTTTTAGAGAGTAGTTTGGTTATATTTGATGAAATGTTATATTTATGAAATTTTTGGTTTGTTAAATAAATGTTATAGTAAAGGACAAACAATTAATTAAATTATTTATAAGTATAATAAACGATTAAAATATTATTAAAAGATTAATAATATTATATTAAAATACTATTAATTAATTAATAATATTTAGATTAAAATATTATTAAAAGATTAATAATATTAGATTAAAGTTAAATTAAAATATTATTAAATGATTAATAATATTATATTAAAGTTAAATTAAAATATTATTAAGTGATTAATAATATTAGATAATGATTAAAATATTATTAAATGATTACTAATATTTGTAAATGATTGAGATTATTATTAAAGGGTTAATAATAATTGCAAGTGAATAAAATATTATTAAATAATTAATAATATTAGTAAGTAATTAAAATATTATTTAAGGATTAATAATATTTGGAAATGATTAAGATGTGGATAAATGATTAAAATATTATTAAAAGGTTAATAATATTTGTAAACGATTAAGATATTATGAAGTGATTATTCAGAAGTGAATGAAATATTATTAAGTGATTAATAATATTAGTCAAAAGTTTTAAGATGATGATTGAGTGATATTAATGATAATGAGATAATGAATTATTGATTATGTGGCTAGCTAAATTATTAATGAAGTAATAGTATTACGAGACATGATATGTTATACTGATTAAAAGATCAATCTTATAAATGATAGGTCTTTTATAAGAGATTGAACTAGACTGTTTAGCAGTAATCGACAGTCAAGGCAAGTTCTCCTAACTCAAACTCGAGTACTTATTTTTCAAGCATGCTAGTGGATTAATTATTGACAATTATTCCACATCTATGATTATTGATTCCCATTTAGTGCATGTTGCATATGTTCATCAGGTATGAAAGGCTGATCACATTGATTACCATAAGGTTCAGTTAAATTGTTCATGGTCATTGTTGACAACTCATCATTATTGATTTAGTTATTCAACTATGGAAATTTGATTCATGTTCTTTCACAATTATTATACATTGCTAAAAACTTGAAAGCTTATTCCTTTTCAATTATGGTATATCCTTTTTGTACTTAGACTTGCTGAGCAAAGTAGTTGCTCACTCTTGCTATATCATGATAATATTTTTAGTTAAGACGAATGTTCGAAGAAAGACAGAAGCAAGGACAAGTACAAGATTAGATTATTGTGCACCTTTAACTATTAAGTTATCTGATGCAAATTATTTCTGTAAACCTTTTGAAGATTTTAAAGGTATGTATGTAAGTTAAGGTTGTAGGCATTGGAAAATGTTGTAAAATTTATTGTATAAACAAATTATGTTTATAATTTTGCATTAATTTATAGAATATGTATAAAGATGATGTAATGTGACACGCCATGTCCGAGGTTCAAGGGACCCGGATTTGGGGGCGCTACAAATCTTATATAAAGTTCTTTAGCCGAGGAAAATAAATTTGTTTACAATGTAGTTCTGCAGTAGTTTCTGAACAGATTTCAGGATAAAAAAGGACTAAATTGTTCAATCATTCCTCTGTTAGCAGTTTTTTCTGTTAAAGCTAGTACCATCTATGGTTGTAGTTAATTATCAAGGGTCTACCCATTTCATGGGTGCTACAACATCTGGGTCATTTACTATTTCATCAGAAGTTCCTGTTCATATACAGAAGGTGCTGCATTAATTTGCAGATGTATTTGCAAAGCCTAAGAGTTTACCTCTTATTAGATACCAAAATCACAAGAAATTAGAGCTCAGCTCTCTAATTTCTATGGTTAAAAAAAGAGATGGGACATGACGTTTTTGTGTTGATTATATGGCCTTGAATGCAACAATTGTGAAGGATAAATTTCCTATACCCATAATTAATGAGTTGATGGATGAGTTATATCCAACTAATTACTCTACAAAGTTAGACCTTCGAGCTGGTTATCATCAAATTCGAATGGAGGGACAAAATGTGCACAAAACAGATTTCCGCACAAATAGTGGTCAATATGAATTCTTGGACATGCCGTTTGGTTTGAAAAATGCTCCATCGAAATTTCAACCTATAATGAATCAGGTATTTCATGCTTACCTAAGGAAATTTGTTATAGTGTTTTTTGATGACATACTGATTTATAGTAAAGATTTGGACTCCCATGCTCAGCATTTGACAATTGTGTTAGATGTTCCTCGAGCATCTTATGGGCTGTTACAACCTCTAGACATTCCTACTGGAATATGGGAAGATGTCAGTATGGATTTCATTACTAGTTTGTCTAATTTAGATGGGTTCATAGTGGTGTTCTAAAGGGGTATATTTTGGAGCTTTGTATTCTAATTTTACAGCTCAGAAGGTCGCAACTCTGTTCATGGACATGCTTTGCAAGTTACATGGATTTCCAAAATCTATTGTATCTAATAAAGATGCAGTTTTTTTGGGAAAATTTTGGCAAGAGTTGTTTAAACTACAGGGCACTACTTTAAGGATGAGTTCATCTTACCATCCACAGAAGGATGGACAAATGGAGGTCGCCAATAAATATTTGGAATAATATCTAAGAGCTTGTGT